>CM052323.1:1853495-1921245 GCA_028455615.1 Lasioglossum zephyrum | reverse complement strand
AGTCTCGAGCAACCCTCAACCAGAAGGAAGAACGTTAATCTGGTTCCTTCTTCTCTTTTCATCCGAGGCGAACGCTCTCCTCGCACTCCCAAGTCTATTGTGCTTCCTTGTTTCGCGGTTGCCCAAAGTCAAGCTCGATCCACCGTTCGGCAAAAAAGTTCTATCAAAGTCTGTAAGATTGTCGAGGTGGCAAAAACTGGAGGAGAGTCGAGACCCGTTGGTATCGTAGAATACCTTGTGGTATCTGCCGTTTGATCCAAGATGTTGCTGCGATGTATTTATGCAACCCCTATTCTGAAACTTCATGTGTTTTGTATGTCGTTGTCTCGCAGATACTTTGCTGTCTAATTCGTGCTTCTGTGAAACAGTTGTATCAAAGTCTGCGGAATTGTCGAAGTGACAAAAAGGGGACGTGATAAGTCTACCACTTGCTACAATGCAACTTGTTGTCTACACCAGTTTCCTCCAAGATGCTGAAACACATTTATGCATCTCTTACTCCGCAACTTCCTGCGTGTTTGCATGTCGTTGTCTCGCGGCTACTTCGTTGTCCAACATCGCGGTTTAACTCATGATTGCGTGAAAAAGTTCTATCAAAGTCTACAGAATTGTTGGAGTGACAGAAAGAGGACGAGCAGTCTGCTCGTTGCTACGACGTAAGACTGTGTCGTCTACACCAGTTTCTTCCAAGATGTTGAAGTTATATTTATGCATCCTTCATTTCGGAACTTCATGCGTTTTGTATGTTGTTGTTTCGCAGATATTTTAATTCATTATTGCGTGAAAAAGTTCTACCAAAGTCTGCAGAATTGTCGAAGTGACAAAAAGGGGACGAGAAGTCTGCCCCTTGCTACAATGCAACTTGTTGTCTACACCAGTTTCCCCCAAGATGGTTAAATTATATTTATGCATCCCTCATTCCGGAACTTTGTACGAGTTCAAAAGTTCACTTGTGTCGTGCTCGTAGTGCACGGTGTGTTGTTTCACAGATGCGTCTCATTCACGGTTTTGTAAAAAAAAAAAACGTTTTATTAAAGTCTGCACGATTGTCAACCAGGTAAATTATGGCAGAAAGTCGTTATCTTTCGTTTTTCATAAGTTTTATTATCTTCGAACGATAAAGTTTAACCGTGCAACAAGGTGTAATTATTTCTTAGCGCTTTCAAATATTAAACGTTGTTGAATGAGCCGACCTCGACTTATCAAACAGGTCAAAAATCAATTATGAATTTGGGAACCACCTTTGACACTTTTTCACGTGTCAAACATATTTTTAACGTTTCCCTTTTTAAATTCATAAAATATCGTTCTAAATGTTTCGATTACACATTTTAGATTAACGAGAGGGCGTAAAGGCTTTAAACAATCTTTTTTGTCCGGATCCTGCAATGAAAATTTGAAAAATACATTTCATACAGAACTCGGTGAAAATTACAATTTTTCACGATTTTCGGCCTATAATTTTTCATACCATTTTTAATCGTTTGCAACGCGTAACGACGTGAACCGATTTCGATGAAATTTTCTGTATTATCACGCATTTACGAAACGTAGTTTTTAAATTTCCATTACCGGCTGCGGGATAAAAGACCTAGTAAAAAGCAACCTTCCACAAATTAAAATTCCCTTTTCGATTCCAGCTACATACAATTATTACAACATTCTCTTTAACAGTGTGCTTACCCCAAACAAAGGAAATTTAAATCGTGCAGTTCAATTTTGAAGAAATCTTAATAGAATTTATCTGATTAAATTGCAAAATCGCGAATAAATTAAAAGTTGCAATCAATGTAAGAATATGCGGTTTAAATAAATCGTAAACCTTAAATCAAAAGTGCCAAAAAATGCCAAAAAGTTTTTTTTTTGAAAAGCCGCATTTTGTACACCCACTGTATTTCCGGAAGATGATGCAAGGGTCACGTCCGAACTCTTTCGTTCTGGTTTCCCGAGTTTGAATAATTGAATATTCCTGAAAATTTTTGGCCTGTGGTTCGATGCTTTAACATATTCATCGCGTTTCCCTCCTCGTTGTCTGACGGCCCCTCCGTCGATTGTTCCCCGATAATTTGCCAAGTTTTTTCCCCTGATCTATTTCGAACGGTTTCCGCGTTCGCTCGGATCTCCGTCGAAGCGGGTCACTCTCTCGCGTGTGTTTTTATTGGAGCGGTGTGTTCCGCGTCGAAAATAAGGATGGTCTCGGCGGCCGCGGCTCTGTGTCCCTGAAACTCTGGCGTAAACTTTCGCACGCGAGATCATCGAAAATCGATAGGGCGAAACACAGCGTGTCCCGTTGCGCGGAAATACCGAGGAGCTACGCCATCCTTTTCGGGACGTTCCTCCTGGGAGGAAAAGTTTTCTCGGGGGCGCAAAACTTCGGAGATCGTGCGCCGGCGAACTGAACTACACGCTGCCAACCACCGGCGAACGATGTAGGACGTAATCTCGAGTAAGAGGGCGGAAGTCAAAACTCCAGTTTTCAAGTTAACGAGCGCCGGAGAGTCGAGAGTTACTTCCTACTTTACGACACCGGCGCGGCGGAACGGCCGCGACGCCGACGAAAATCGGTCATCTTACAGGGGACCGATCAAGATCGCTTCTTTAAACGCGAGCGTCCCTTCTGACCCTGTTCCTGCAACCCTACGTACAAGCCATTATCGTAAACGCTTCGCCGAAAGTTCAAATTTATCACCAAACAGTACAATTAGTCTTCTATACAGGGTGTTCGACTACAGGTGGGAGAAAATTTGAGGGGTGGTTCTCGTCGACAATATAAGATGAAAATGAACCTACACTCTGTATTAAATTCATTATGATCAGCGTGGATCTCGAAGAAGCAGAATCTTCGATAAAAATACTGGAACATTGCTAAATATGCGAAGTCACGTTCACCATGAAAACTTGACTCTTTACACTCGAAGCTATT
This sequence comes from Lasioglossum zephyrum, assembly GCA_028455615.1. NCBI lineage: Eukaryota > Metazoa > Arthropoda > Insecta > Hymenoptera > Halictidae > Lasioglossum > Lasioglossum zephyrum. The sequence goes on along the minus strand of CM052323.1, from coordinate 1,918,322 downwards.
TTAACTGGAAAATTAAACATTTTTTTCTAGCTGGAATAATTCCATTCTACGTGACTTTTTTTTTCTTTTCATAGATATGAAATTGATATAATACCTCGTACAATATTTAACGATTTCGTGATTGACTAGATACCAACAACTTAACCCTCGTATGTTCCTCAGGGTGAAAATTCATCCATTCAATATTTTCACATACTGTAAAATTATTTATCCTTTCACGTTTCGAGATGTATTTCTTTAGTATACGACGCTATGAAGAAAACATAATGTGTTGATTGAACGTGTAAAATAGAAATGGGTGAATTGTTATCCTAACCTCTTTTATGTAGTTATTTTTGAGGAGCGTATGAGGGTTAATAACGTAAACATTTCTTCCTAGCTAGAATTTTTATAGATATGAAATTGATACAATACGTTATGCAATACTTAAATATTTAGTAATTGACTAGATTCCAACATATTCAATACTATAAACAATATTTTGAATAATGGCGGAGCAAGTTTTAGCGGCGACATTGGGTCACCGCTCGAGCGCTGAGGGTTAAAAAGCTGTAGTACTTAATAATTTTTAAGCATCGTCGAGCCGGTTGAACATGTGTCAAACTTTATTGTGAGATCCCTTTCCGCCGCGGGGAACATCCTTCGCACGTTCCCGAGTTATCCAGGACACTACGCGGTTCTCGAAGGTTTGGTACGAATCTCATAGATGTCGGAAAATAGCATATGAATATAAGAACAGTCGACAGATCTGTCGGAACAATTGGCCGAAGTTGTAATTGGTAACATCAAGGAACTTGCACCCTCATGGTCACCAGGGGCGTGGGGGGACAGTGTTTTTTTTGCTCACAGCGTATGAATAGACAGCATTTTATCGAGTCATATCGCCTCAAGGATAGGGACAGGGTTAAGGCACGTTTTCACGTGACAGTGAACCACGACATTTACCCGTCACGACATCGACACGAAAAGCCATGGCTTTTGCCGTCTCGGGAACTGGCAATTCGATAGTTAGGTGTGTGCTTCGCCGTTCGACCAGGCATATTTTATTATTCAGATTATATGTCTGGCCCTTCGGAATCAGTGTCACGAATCCCAATAGCAATCTGGTTGACACTAACCCCTCGCTCTCTCTCTCTCAAATCTCTCGGCAATCAATTGGACTTCTTCCGGGTGGAGTAAATTTCTAGGTCATGCGCGTAAACCAATTATAGCGTCGAGTGGATCGACGATCTTCCCTCGATCTTCCTCGGTTGCGAAACCTTCCTGTTACTGGTAAAATCGAATGTCTGTGTTTTACGAATCGAGTTCAATTAAGACTTAATTCTAGCTACTCTCCCTGAAACGATTCCTTGGTTCCGCCGGATACTCTCATTTTATGCATTCGCGATAGAAATGGCTGAACGAAATATAGAGAAAACAATGAAAACCCGCTTGCAATTATTAAGAGGAGATATAAAAGCCTGCATCTTGTACATTTCTACATCTTGATTCTATTTAGACGTTCGGTGTCCCAATCCCAAAATCCTCTTTCGCTGTAAAAGTGGGGAGATTTTGGATTTTCCGCGAGAGCGGAGAAGCTGCGTCGAGGCGTGGCTTCGGAGAAATGCAGCGAAGTTAGATCGACAGGATCGTCGACCGTGGTTGTTAGCGGCGGAGGAAGGGGGATAAGGATAAGGATAAGGTCGCGCAGCTGTCGCGAAACGAACGAGGCTCGGCTCGGGTCGGCTCGGCGGCGCGGTAAAGTTCGAACGGTCCGTTGGACCGAGTCGTAACCATCGGGGCTCTGGTTGTCGGGGTCGGGGTCGCGGGGCTCCGTTGTGCGGGCGAGTGAGTGAGAGAGTGAGAGAGAGAGAGCCGAGAGAAGTCGAGCCTAGCCGATCCGGTCCTCGAGGAGCCGTCGCGCGGAGCCGAGGAGCCGAAACGGGGCGGAGCGGCGAAACGGGGCGGGCTGGAGGAGCAAGCAAGCAAGCGAGAGACGCGGATTGTTCGCCACGGCCACGAAAAGTTTCCCCGGTCACGTTCAACTTTCGCGCCGTTCGAAAAACCCCGTCGCCTGAATTAGGTCACCGACCGACCCTTCTCTCCGGCGCCCGCTTTCTCGATTACACTCTGGCGGCCACCCTTTCGCCGCGGCACCAAACTTTTTTACCCTCGCCCTCTTCGAACGCCGAACAATACCGTCTCGAGTCCTGCGAGGCAGCCGCGCGCGTTCCGCCCCCGAACTTCCCGCGGACACAGCAACACTCCCTTTTCTCTTCCACCCCCTGCTCGGTCGCAACAGTCTTCTTCAGCTTATTCAGAGTTTTCGTACGCGGCCTTTCACCGTAATCGTCTCCGCGGAATGGATCGCCGCGGTCAATGTCGCCGTCGATAAACACCGCGTTACAACCAAGTCGCTGAAACACTGGTTCGCGAAACCGCGGCGCGTTGTCGGGAATAGCAACCACGGAACATTAACCCTGGACTACTGAACTTCTTTCTCCAACTTGCAAAACCTTCTGCGATACCACCCTGCGTAACTAGGTTTGGATCCCGTAACAACGGAGGATTTGGTTAGACTACGAGTTAGACTTGTTCCAAATGTATCAACGAACAAATTGATACCGAACGTAACTTTCTAGGTTCGTTGATCCTGCTTTCTTTAGAATTATCTTTCTGGATAAATGACGTAAATGTGTTTTAATGGGCGTCGTCGTTTTCACGAATGATGATACAGATCGATTACCTACGGTTGACACGTCCTCACAGTCTCATCATCCATGCATGGATTACGATGATAACTAGGTAACAAGAGAAGGCACTGTACATGTAGTCCTCTATCCTCTCAAAACAATTCCGATCTAACCATTATTACCCACGATCGTTAGACTATCGTTCGACAGCTCGGATCAAAACGGACCCGGTTCGATTCGATCTGCAGTCGGTTAACGAGCCGCGTCACGTTTCCGTGTAAAAGTTTACGACTTGGGAAACAAACGGGAATCTTGGAACGGTTTTCGCGCGACAGAGTGTCGCGTTCTCTGTCAAGTTTACCGATCAACAAACAGAATTCGCGAGGTCGATTTTCGGTGATTCCCACCTGGCAACACGCGTCGGCTCGCACCACCTTGCGATGGGCAGACAACAGGGTAGTCTTCTCCCTTTGATCCCCGGTGATCAATGATCGAGGCGGTCGGCGGCGTGTCTCCGGCGGATGGGCAGCTCGCAGACCTCTATCGATCGCGCGGTGGCTGTGGCTCCTCTCCTCTGGTTCCCTCTGGTTCCCTCTGGTTCCCTTGGACGACGAGATTGCCGGAGGGAAAGCGCGCGAATGACGATTACCGGTCAGGAAAGTGACGAAGAAGAGTCTCGCGATCACCGGTGACCGGGCGGTCAACTCGCGCGACGACACAGAAACTACTCGATCCTGTTCTAGGATCGTCGATTATCGCGGGTCACGAAGTCGCGCGACTTATTTCGCCGCGTCTCGTCTCGTCTCGTTCGGTTCGGGTCCGTTGCGTCGAGTCGCGTCACGTTGCGTTCCCGTTCCTGTTACCGTTTCGAATCGGTGGTACGGTGGTGCGGGCTGCGTCGCGCAGCTTCGAGTCGAGTGGAGCCGCGTCGGCGGGTAACACGGGAGGCCCGATCACTGGGCCGGTTCGCTTTCGAGCGATCGAACCGGCTGAACCGTGCTGAATTTTTCGGCGTTTACTGCTTTTAGGCCCGGCCCGCCACTCCCTCCCACCGTGCTTTAAATTGACCCGTCGTTCTCGATCCGGCCATCCTCCCTCTCCCTCCGACGGCCCACTCAAACCGCCCCTCTCTCTACTCTCTATCTCTCTCCGTTGCTCTTGCTCTCTCGTTTCTCTCGTTGTATCTTTCTCTCTCTCTCTCTCACCGTAGCTGGCAACCACCAGCCGTCCTCCTCCCGTCGCCCCCTGGTCACCCCGTTAGCCACGTCCCTCGCCCCGCCGGTTGCCACAGCTTCCAACCTTTTTACCCCGTACTACCCTGCTTCCGCCTCCCTCTTCCTCCTTTTGCCGCCCACGTTCCCTTCCCACCTCCCAGAACCACCTCCACCTCTTCCTCCTCCACCTCCACCGTCCCAACCCCCTGCTGCCTTCCTCACTCACCCCCTTTTTATCCTGCTCTCCCTCACGCGCGCACCACTCATTATAGTTCCTCCCTCCACTACAACCATCCTCCTCCCACACCCCTTTCGCTCCTCTTCGTAGTCCAACTCAACCCGCTTCGTATCCCATCCCCGTTTTCCCGTTCCCGTACCCGTACACCCCCGACACCACCATCACCACCAACCCCGCGTTCGTCCTGCCCTCCCTTCTACACGCCAGCACCACCACCACCACCCCCACCGTCCTCCACCACCCTATCCACCGCTCTACCGCAACCCCGGGAAAACCCTGGAAAATCCAGCAGCGTACACCTAACTTCACCCTGTATGTACTACCTATGTGTGAACGTACGGCTGCTCGCGGCCGCTCTCTCTCTCTCCCTCTCTCCTCCCTCTTTCTCTCTCACTCCCTCGATAGCTACACGGTTCCGCGTATGTACGTACGGACGCTTATATACATGAATGTATGTACGCGCGAGCGTACTGTTATGTGCCACGGGCTTATGTACACGGCGAGGTACGCGTACACCGGTGTACATACGCGCACGGACGCGGGCATAAAATGCACGCGCGCGTAATAACCACCTCTCGGCTCGGAAGCGCGCAAAATTGTTTGCTCAAAGGCCGATCGAGAAATCGGGCTCGCGAGGACAAGCGACTTCGAGAACCTGCATTTCGATTTCCAATCGTGAAATCGCCGCAGGACACCCTATAATCTAGGGCCTAGATCCTCCTGTTCGCGATCCGACAACGCGCGATCCTCCGTTTGCAATCGTTACCGTTACACTGCGGATCTTTATGCGGAAGAAAAATTTTCTAACCGAATCGCAATAAGCTGAAAGGAAGTACAGATTCATTTTCTTTCTTCACACTTGGCATCGCAGACTTTGAGACCTCACCAAATATTCTTGTACGATTAGTCGAGGTATATTTTGCTTTATTCAATTCGTTTGTATTTGTAAGTTTTTCAAATAATTGGCTGGTTGAATTTGGATCAGTTTCGTGAGTTATCACTAGAAAGCAGATTTTATGCATTTTACAAATATTGTTACATTGTGTTTTATTTATTAAATGTGTTAAGAATTAGAATAAACTCTCGGTTCACTCCAGTTTGTTGGAATTCGGGTGCAACATTTTTATTTTTCATATCGATCCGCAGTCTAATCATCACTATTCGCGCAAAACTCAATTTCCGCTGGTCGCGTCTCTCGCGAGAACTATGTCTACGTTTTCCCCGTTTCCTTTCGAGCCCATCGTCTCCTTCAATAAATAAATAATCCGTTGTTTTTGCGCACACAGTCGTTAAGACTGTTTAAAAGAACAACGAAGAGAACTGAACTATCGCGTAAGATGACGAGAATAATGATGCCGTGGAGGACGAGATTTCACCGAGATGACGAGCGACGCGTTCTCGTGCTGTTGAAGCTTTCCTGAAATTGGAACGGGACGAACCTCGGAACGCCAGTGGACGTGGCTAAATCAATCACGGAATTTTGTGTCTTCAAATAATTGAAGACATTGGTGCACAAATCCACCAGCCATTTTTTGTTTTGTACAATTGAAACTGTCCAAGTTTTGCACCGTGATCTTCAGACAACGGATTTGATGTATTTATGACGAAAATGAGAAAGTGTAATTTAAAACAATGAAAACATTCGAAGAATTTAAACATATTGTTATATTATTGTCAATCTACTAAACATATAACCCTTTACTGCATGATTTTTTAATTCGGATGAATAAGTTGAAAGAAGATCAGTTTTTGTGTTTTATTTAAGGGAAAAATATTGAAAAAAATTGAAACAACATTTTTAGAAAAATAAACATAGTAAGAAAACACATTATAGTTTACTGTACACTAGGTCTGTTAACAGTATCAGGTATGATGCACTATCCATAGCGAAGGGTTAAGTGTGAAAATGATTTTCTATTTCACTCCAGTTTGTTGCAAATTAGATAGGCAGTTCTTATTTTGCATAAAGATCAGCTGTCTAATGATCTTCTATCGAGACATGTTCGGTCATGTTTTCATATCAGACCGCGGATTTCACACATTTACGAGAGACACGAGGCGACGCAATTTAAAACAATACAGAACAAGGAACTGTTCGGAATTCAGAAAAGATTAAGAAACTGTGCCACGAACAGAGAGACGACTTGAAATTCGCGGATACCGATGGAGAAACATAAGCAACTAAGTAAGTGGGCGGAACCGCGATTCGAAGTGGCCGCGGGAAGACGCGAAGCGATCGCTATCGGGCTGGAAAGCGAGAGCACGCGCCTCGTCGTTTCGAAAGCGCGACGAGAACGCAACGAGAGAAACCGAGAAAGAGAGAGAGAGAGAGAGAGAGAGAGAGAGAGAGAGAGAGATACTGTACTGTGTTTTGGTTCTGGGAACTTGGTTTCGAGTTGCTTCGTCGATTACATGGCGCGCAAACTTGTCTTCTGCCTACTTTGCCGCACACGTCCGTCCATTTTCCACGGGAAATTTTGTTTATCGAAGATCTTCACCGAGTTCTCTAACGTGAGATCCCTACGTACAAATAGGATAATAAAATTGTAGAGCGATTTTCACGGGACTCTCCAATGTTAAATACCAGCTGACTCGACAGATATTGTCCTGTCCAAATTTCAATGAATTTGTTTGTGATCGTTTTAATTACGCATCGTTCAAATCGTGAGTTATGGTCTTGAGTTCATACAAAAATCCCATGGAAAAAAGCATTTTCATTTTTCCGGGCAACTTCTCCAATTTTTCTTTCCCTAAAAACCTTATTCGGACTATTACGAACATTTTTTTTTTAAACTAGCCAAATCATTTAATTAACCAACATGTAATTTTTATTTATATATAGATTACTTTGCGCTTTTAAAATCTCGGCGAATTGCCTTCATTACCTTCATTTACAAACATACGCAGCGTCGTTGGTTCAGTTAGTTGCGAATTCACAATAAATGAATTATAATAACGCGAAAACAAATTACTCGGAGTATCTTCCGCAACGAGCGTGTTCACATATGAATATTTGATTTTTGCATTTTCATTCGGAATTGCATTTCTTTTGCGGAATCGAGTGGGAACGATCCATCACTTATCATCGCGAACCATTGCCTACCATGATCGTGGCAAACAGGAGCCAAGACGCTTGTGCGCGGCCACATCGAGAGTCTCGTTCTGGTTTCCGCCGGGAGCGTGTTAAAAATAAACGATGATCGTTGTCTCGGTCGATCGCGTTGGCCACTCGAGAGCGAGAGCGAGAGAGAGAAAGAGAGAGAGAGATCAAGTGCGGATAAAAAAAAGCAAATTGGGGAACGAGCGAAGTTTTTTCGATCAGCTGGCACACTGAAATTGCTGGAACCACGGGTTCAAGCGAGGATCAGTTTCGCGGCTGTATAATCGCGAGAGTCCGCGGATCGCGCGCGCGATTTTCCGTGACTTTTCTCGGAAAATCGGTAGAAGGGCGAGGGCCGATTACGCGCGATCGAGTGGCCCTTGCCCGCCCTATTCTTCCCTCGAACGATGCCAAACCCTCTCTTTCTCTCTCCTCTCCGTTCCTCTATCGTGTTCTCTCTTTACCGTGCTCGATCGTAATCGCGTTTTGCCGTCGAAGTTATCGGCGCTCGTAACTCGAATCGGTGAAAAATAGGTCGTGGAAACGAGCGCGTTCTTTCGCCGAACCAGTCGAGCGTACTTCGCGTTATCGCGAATTTTTTCTTCCCTTTTTTCCTACCTAGCCCCCTCTCTTTCTCTCTCTCGATTTCTCGCGTTCTCTCTGTCAAATGAAACTTCATCGCGTTCATCGACGACTCCTCGAGTCGCGCTCGATGTCGATCGCCGCTTTGCGTCGGCTTAATTAACCGGCTCGGGAGATCGCGACCGGCCGAGTGGAAATCGCGAGAATGAAAACTGGCGCTGATCCGAGCGGAGCCGTGACGAACATAACTTCACGCGCCGCGGACTCGTAACACCGATAACTACAACACGATAGCGAATGGGACTTCCACCAGCTATCATTCTATTAGACACCTCGAAACCTGGCTAATGTGTTACAAGTTCTACCTGCTCTGCAATTTTGGAAAATTTCTAGTGCATCGTATTTACATTGTTTTCCGTGGAACGTTGATTAGACTTCTGTTCGCGATCGTTTCCGTTCGACGGTTTATTGTATCCCTCTCGTAACAGTGTATACTTGTACTTTAATTAATCACTTAATCCGTCCACATACACAAAGTAATCGCTGAAAATTAAGGATTCTGTGGGCTAATAAGTCTCGCTTCATTTAGGTGAAACTTTTCCCTCCATTTTGGTAAAGAATAATATACTGGTTTCCGTGAAACGTTGATTAGACTCCTGCTCGCGATCGTTTCCGTTCGACGTTTTATTGCACCTTTCTAACAACGTACGTTTTCTTCTAAAAGGGTGCTGATGATTTAACTTAATCAGACTGATTCGTCAACAAACACGAGATAATCGGCGATAATTAGGAATTCCGCGGATTAACAGCCTTGCTTTATCTAGGTGAAACTTTCCCTCTATTTTATTCAAGAAAATCACGTCAAATGAAATTCCAGTCTCCGTTTAAAATTTAGTTTATATCATAAACGGAGTTCTGTGTTCGAATGGACGCGCCTGAATCGTTGCACAACATTGACAGCTCGTCAACCGACGAGCAATAGGGCGCCGTTCGTAAATAAACATTATTAGAAGAACAGAAGCTATTTGAACTCACAGAAGTGGTTTCCGGGTCCGGCGTAGTGGTGGCCCTTGTAAGCCGCGAACAGTCCGGGGTTGATTCCAATCTGCAACAAAAGAGGAGAACGCGATTAGAGTCGTGTCTTGTAAATAGCCGCGAGTTGTACCGCACCGGGACAACGCGCGCGATACGGAAATAATGGCCACGCGGTTAATTTCGTTCTACCGGTTCATCGATTGATTCCCGGCTTCGAGCAACTTCAATCTTCTAGAAATTATTACGCGGCAGGCTTATTTCCAACTAGTTTCCGTGCCCGACGATAGGATTATTCTCCCGGCAGCTTTGTTCTCTCTCGACAATCGACAATCCTCGACGCGTTCGATCTCCGATTCGACACGTCGACTCAAAGGAGTTCCGCGATCGAAACTTAACTCTGCCCTACCATATCCCGATGTTTCGCGAAACTTAAATCCTAACGTATTAGGTCGTGCAGGAAGTAATTTATTATGGCCCTGAAAAATTCTCAAATAAATACTAGAACATCAAATTCCACAGAGTTTAATAAGATTTTGAATTATTCCAGATCTGCAAGGCTACTACTACTGAAAATATGATTTCGTTCGTTCCCACATTCTTGCAATTTGCCTGACAAAATTCAAAATTGCATTAACATACGCAGTCACGTACTTATCCTTATTTTAAGTCGCAAATTTATGGTACATATTTTCAACATTTTTTATACGGTGTAAATCTCGTTTCAAATAAAGTTATATGACTCAATTATTTGTTAACAAGGAACAGAAATTCTATGAGCATGGGATTTTTAAGTTGCCTGAAATATCGCAACGGATCGTAGAACGAAATGTTTAAATGGTAAAAAATTGGTTTTCATTTTTCCTTTAGAAAACAAACGACCGAATAGTCGGTGCCTTCATCCTCTAACACACAAACCAGTTGAGACGCGCAAGCTCAAAAGTTGATCGGTAACGAACGTCTTGCGGCACGCATAAGAAAGATCACACTTGTGTTTAGGATATAAATGATCAAGATGGTGTTCTGCTAAAAATGAACGAGTTCTACGTCGTGCGATTGCAAAGAAATCGTCCATCGACATAAATAGATGTTCTACTTAAACGACAACCGGAAACAGGATTTTAAACGACTCGAATTTACATTAGCGGCAATTGACACGTGTGGACAGCAGGTTTTTATGTAAAATAAAAATTTTCTAATCATTTGTAGCACAGAAAAACCGCATACATATTCCTTCAACAATTATCCCCGAAAGATCCAGCGAAAACAAAGTCAGTTACTCATTCTAATTTAAAAAGTGTTGATAATTTGAATTGTTCATTCTGTTTTTTATTCTAATTAAAAAAGTGTCGATAATTTAAATTGTCCATTCTGTTTTTCATTCTAATTAAAAAATGTCGATAATTTAAATTGTTCATTCTCTTTTACCAAAACCCACTAAACACGAATGTTACGCCATTCCCGTAAACCGTGAGAAAACACCATTTTCCCGTAACCAACTCCGAAATATCGAGAACAATTGAAACACACGTTACATCAAAGTGTCCGTTTATCTTCTTGGAAATGATTAATCACGGAGCACTAAAGAAAATCGTGGGGGCCAAGGTGTTCGTACAACTCAACCGAAACAATTTTGGGTGGCGTCGTTTAAAGACGGGTGGCGACGATAAGAGTTCGTTAATAATTGGAAAACTAGTGATTATCGGACTGGCAGCAATGTAACTAGTATCTACGGAGTAGCGCGATAATTGCCGGGAAAATAAGTTGCCTGGTCACGGGTTATCGCGTCACGTGTTCGCGGCGCGAAGAATTATTATCCTCGTGGAGGCGCGATCGCGGCCGCCCGCGACGATCTATAATCGCGAGGATACAAAGGAGGGAAAGGAGGATACAAAGGAGAACTCTTCGAGATCGTTTCCGCCAGGACTCTGGGATCGAAGAATGCCGAAGAAGGCGGGTAAAAGTGGCAGAAAAAAAGAGAGAAGAAGAGAGGAAGATAAAAAAAGTAAAAGAGTATAGAAGGTGTGCAAGGGGTTTGTAATCGTTAGTTTTTGTGTCGATCGTTCGTGGTGCATTCCTTTCTAGACACAGGCTGTACACAGGCAAAGATTTTACGTTCACTATAGACCGTTCTTACCCGCGATTATGCAACGCGGTAGACACAGGTGTGGTAGTACCTGTTGCGCAACCACATTATCTTCGCTCTTCGCGCCGTCGGTTGGACAATTAATAACGACAAAGTCCAAGGACACGGGACAGGGACACGCCGCGCTTGGTAGCCGAGTGTCCTCGCCTGTGCTAGGCTCCCGCTAGACTATTTGCTTGTGTGCTCGACTGGCTGCAACTTTCGGTCTGCGCGCCGCTCGTTTCCGACAAGGAAACGCGACTTCGCAGCCGCCGTCCATTTCGCGGAAATCGTTTTACGCCGAACAATTCGCAACCGCGAACTCGCCGGGAATTTTCTTGGCTTCGCCCGGTAGGAGCCTGTTAAACGACGAGGTCCTTTCAAAGATGCACAAGGATCACCGAGAGAGAGGGAGAGAGAGAGAAAGGTCTTTTTAGACGGAGACCCTTTCGGAAGATCCCCGTGACCATCAAAGCCTGTCCGCTCCCAAAGGAAGGGACTCCGGCCAAAGAACCTAGAAGACGAAGGTCCAAAGATGGCCGAAGGGTTCCCTCCGAGGGACCCATTAAGTAGTCATACGGGAGTAATCCGCTCCTACGGAGCGATTGTGGTTCGATAATTGTTTCCCAAGAGGCTCCGTTAAAGTATTGCCTTCCGAAATGTAAAACAGGTGCTCGACCTACTAAAATATTTCGAATGTTTTTGAAATCAACGTCGAACCTAACCAAAGTCTCTATGTCACGTTAGGTGATCCCATAAGTTCGTGCTGGTTTTCGAGCGATTGCATATGTTAATCTTGTTAACGTACCATGAACTGTTCTAGCTATTTTCAGGAAAGCTGTGACTTATGAGATACCGGGATACCCGAGTTACCCGTGAGATACCCGGGTAAACAAAAGTTACTCGGGTAAACAGCATTACCCGGATACGCGGGTAACCGGGTAAACAAAAATTACCCGAGTACCCGGGTATCTCATGAATACACTGCGGATCTTTATGCAAAATAAAAATCGTTTGCATCAATAGGAAAAAGCAGACGATATATTACTATTACTTATTCTCTTGAACGATTTTAATAAATTTAAACTAATATATCAACGATCTTTTAATTTCATTATTGTTTTAAATTGCACAAAATCATTTATGCCTTATGTCTTATGAGATACCCGGGTACCCGGATAGTCGGCTATCTCATGAGATACCCGGGTAGTTTTGCTCTACTCGGGTATCTCATGGGTACTCGGGTACCCGGGTAAAAGTCCGAGCTCTAATTTTCAGAACATCTGACATCTCCTCAACGAATAAACGTGATTTCTGTTACAAAGTCTCGATCATTATTTTCCTTTGAAACAAATTATCTCACCTTTGAAACGTTGAAACCACTTCCTACAGGTGTGAGATGAAAGCGCACTTTCTCCGTAAACAGCACGTATGTTGTTCGTGGCGATTGCTACTGAACTTCCTTCCCGAAATTCATATAACGTGAGATGTCGGAAATGGATACGCATTTCGCTCATGATATTTCACTGCTAGAAACCACTGTGTTCGCTATTTCACGATCTTGCACCCACGAAAACCTTCTGTAGACTGCTCCAGAACAGCTACGCTCGAGCGCATTGGTCCCTTATCGCCGTATGTTTATCAATCGACCCGTGAAATGTATACAGAAAAGTCGACACAAACTTGGGATGACCTAATATAATTTGGAAGTGTTCGTAACTCGAATGGCTGTAGAATGAAGACCGCGGTAGGTTTGGCGTTTCAAACTCAAATTCCCAGCTTCCCAGTCTTTGAGATATTATTGTTATTGTTGGTGTAGAACAGGAGAATCCATTCAGAACAGGCATAGTTCGTAAGTTCCATTCGTTAGAGCGAGACTGTCTCGGACCGGGAACATCTCCACGACAAAAGAAGAGATGGGAGTTAGAAAATTTCGGCTATCTGCGAGAGTATCGTGCTAAGAATATTTACAAAGTTTAAACGAATATCTAGCCAGTTCCATCTCTTCTCGTTCCTCGTTCCCCGGGCTTATCTATCCTGACTAATGAGTAGAATACGGCTCACAGATATTCTAGCCGAGGAATCCTTTGCGCTAATCCGAGAGCGTAGAATGGTAGCGAGTGATTACTTAAGCCGTTCGCGCCTAATCGGGTACGCGGAGCCGAGGGAACGGTTGAAAAATTGTAGAACGATAAGGGATTCGCAGGGGACGGTTATATTAGATTGGTGAGTTAATTCGTGGCTTTCTATAACGATGGTTGGATAATGAGGATGATTGCACAAGACCTTCTCAACGATTTGATATTTCTCATGTTACGACCATTAAAATCTATCAGCTGGTAAAACAAAGGGAAAAAAACATTTTAATCGTTTACGCAAAAAGGGAATTGATTCGTGCACCTAACAAGATCTTGCTGCAAAAACAATAGTCGACCATCTGTAACCCGGCAAAGTGAAACAAGTTCAAACGAAAGCCGTGCGCACTTACCCGGCCGAATCGTTCGCACTAATCTGAGTAGCAGTAGAATAATCGGAGAGCAGGTACAGTTAAAAAAGAGGATTCGTGTGTACGGCTAACAAGATCTTGTTATATAAATAATGCTCAGTCAGCTGTGACCGGGAAAGGTAGAAAAATCGTCACAAAGGATTAAAAAGGCGGAACGAGTACGAATTAAACCGTTTCGCACTTATCCGGGGCGAATGGTTCGCACTAATCCGAGTTGCAAAATAATCGCGGCCACGGTGAAAAACAGAGAGGGAGGACGTGGGACACAGGGGGTGGGGTAGGGGTGTAGGGTCGCAGTTCTTTGGTTGAAATCGCGTTATACCGTTTGTCGCGTACGGGTGGTTGAGTCCTCTCCCTTCGTACATAAAGTACGTATCGCATTAGCGCGTTAACGCCAATGCGTTAACCGGTCGGCCGGCGTCGAATGGCGCTACGACCGGGATAAACGAGGATAAAATGATGGGGGTTGGATGCGCGGCGAGGGGTTTGGGGCTGAGGGAGGGAGAGAGTGTGGAATTGTCGCCGATTGAAAACAACGCGCGTCGATTCGGCCTGGGACTCGCCTCGACTCGCATCTACTCGACTCTGTCCGACCCGGTTCGTCTCGGGACTCGAACCCGAGCCGAGAAACGCGAGCGCGACCCGTTCCGACCCGAGCGCGACCCGGTTCGACACGGATGCAACACACCATCACCAACGGCGCGGCGTAGAGAGCGAGTTCGTGTCACGGGAGACACACGGGGTGGGTGTTCGAGAGCCGTCAGGGACGAGGAGGAAGTCCGGAGGGGTTGCAAATTCGGGAGGGGGGATGGTCCAGGGCCAGGGAGGACCAGGGTTCCACGACGAAGAGGGAACGCAGAGCCCGACACCGGTATCCCGTTGCGTTCGATTACAACGACGCCCGTAATAACCGAATTGCCCACGGCCCGTTAAAGCGTTTACACCGTTTGACGGATGATCGACCACGCTGACTACTCGTTCCGCGTAATATATGAATATGAACCGGCCGCTAACGGACTCTCCCGTCACCGAATCGCAATCCCACCCTACCATAGCTCTCCTCCGAGATATGCCCTCCAACCCCGAACACTTTCAACCCCCAACCACCGCGATCTCCTTAAATTCTCTCCCCTTCCCTATTCGAACCCCTGACCGAGTGCTTTTTTTAGTCGCGAACCCTCCGAAAGTCGCGACGCCAGCTAAACGAAATCTACACAACACAGATCCACCTTCGAGGACGGCAGGGTTAACTGGAATGTACGCAATCAAATCATATACATGTTTCTTCGTCAACGATCTCGCGTGTTGACCTTCAATCTGTCCAGTGTTTACGTTGGCCAGACTGGAGAAGAAAATAATTACGAGTAACGGAACTGTGGCTCCCTCCAATGATCCCACTGTTAAGATTTAAACTCGAAGATAAAACCTGAAATCTCGCGGACGATTAAGCTGGTCGCGATTTGTTTTTTTTTTCGCGTTATTATATTTCCCGTGGATTCGCGTTTTCGAAGCGTCGTCTCTCTGACGATTTTCCCTGGAAAAATCGGTGGCGACGATATGGGGGCCGCGAAAACCAGGACGCAGAGGGGGCGGGGGTGGTCGGTCGAGAAGAAAAATCGTGAGCCGCGGGAAACCGTAACGAATCGCCGGGAATATAACAATCCGCATCGATGGGGTGTTCGATGAAACGGCACGACCGGCGGGAACGTGAGCGCGCACGAGTTCGCGCTCGTTACCAACGTCAAGCGTGATAACCGAATTGGGTATGGACCATTAAAGCGATTACGACACCTGACGAACGCGCTACAAACGGCCATTTGTCGTAGTTACGTTCTACCTACCGTCTCGCTGCCTTCGAGATGGATTTTCCTGCTAACTAGACGCCCGTTATGCCAACGGCTAATCGGATTAATCGTTCCCACCTCTCCGTTTCGCGAAAAACGACACGCGACGGAATCGCGAGCAGCCTAGGAGATCCTCCACTGAAATTTACGGCCCCAAGGAACCTCGGCTACCGTCGAACAGGGCGGCGTTGTTACACGCGCGGATCCGCTTCGAACGGAACCTTACCGCTTTCCGGTTGAAAGTGCTCCGCGTTCCCCTGTGCCGATAACCTGGTACCCGAGTACTCGCTTGCAATTTCTTCTTACAAACTTATTGTGATTTTTCAAAAATGTTCTTGTTTGATTGAACACGTACAAACTATTCATTCAAGCCGCTTGTACATATTTTTTTTAACGTGGCAAAAACATATATTAGGTCGAAGGAAAAGATTGTAAATGAAAAACAGGAATTGACAGGTCATCTGAAAGATGGCATCAAGTTGTTACAAATGACGGAAATGATATCATTGAATAATATTAAACATATATTTCTATGAACAGATTCAAACGTTTTCTTCAAAATACGAGCGAACTTTTCCTCCGATCTACTATTTCATAACACGTTTAACACCGTAGAATATATTTCCTTCAAAAGAACAAGGTATTACGAAAATGCAGTGTAGAACAAAGCACATAAGATTGTTTAATCGGCGGGCAAGAACGGCTCGCCACGGGACGTGTTAAAAATACCTAACCCAGACATCGCACCACTCGAAAATGGAACTGTGTTGGAAGTGACCCGAGGTAAGAAGGCTGGAGTAACTTACGATGATGATGTCGAGGTTGTTGGTCAGGTGGTCGGGTAGAACGCGTTTGCTGACCTCCTCTTCCGGCATGCCGTCGAATCTGTCGTGTTTCTTCCTCTCTTTGTACGTTTTCGCTCGCTTCTTCGCCTCGGCCAGCTCCGCCCTGTATCAAATTACGTCGAGAAGTTAGAGAAACTCGGTCGCGCCTTGGCTCTCCATTATCGCGTTGGTAACGTGGTACTTCGAGAAAGTAAGTTAGAGAGAGATAGAGAGAGAGCGAGTGCACGCGGTCAGCCTGATCGAATCGGATTTACGAGTCCTGCCCTTCAGTCGTTAACCGGCTCGTCGACGCGACAAAGTACCCGCTTTACCCGCTTCATTCGACTGGCAGCGACGCTCGCAGTTTCGCAGTTTCTGCCAGGATCGAATGACGATCACGGGGCTGGTACTCCTAGTACGGATTCGCTTGATCATGCTCGGGAAAAGCAGCTCGCGGAGGTGATAAGTTGGTTAGATCAAAGGGGACACCTCTGGACTACTGGCTGGGCTCTCGCAGTTTCGTGCACTCTCGCCCCGACACGCGATCGTTTCAGCCAATAATGAAAATACGCGAGGGCTAGGGCTATCTGACTGGAAGGGCGACGTGCTAGTAAGAGTTCCAAAGCCCTCCCGAGACCGGGTTAGACCACCGTGGGAGTTTTCGTCGAGTACGAGTCCCACAGTACTCGAATCCCTCCCGCAGACCTCTTTTCTCGGAGGGCGAAGGTGTCTTTCGAACACCTTCCCCTCACGAAAAAGACAGCAAGGGTTGCTGGCGACTCGATCCCGATTAATCGTGGCCTTGGAACTTGCTCTTGCCACCGTCTGTTTCCGAGATACAACCTCTGTCGAGGGACTGACTCAAATTTGGGTAAAGGTACCAGTTTCCGTGCCCCACCCGGTTATCAGACACAAAATTCGAAATTGATAGGTAGATTGCGGATTTGATGCGTTGACGACAAAATTGGGTATGTACAATTTAAAATGATGGACACATTGAAAGATATTTAAGGTCACCAGTGTATTAGTCTTATCTCAGTAAGCTAATTTTTCTAAAAAGAAGAAAAATATTTGGCTTCTGTGTCTTGCAATCAATGAATATATTTATTATTCAGCAAGAAGATCCACGGTCTATTAGGAAGAATAACACAAAGTACTAGGTATTACTTTATTTTTGAAAATAAAATTGACGTTTCCCTGCAATTTTTCGGTACCGATTATAGAAAATGCTCAGAAACCGTGATACACAACAGAATCATAAAACAATGATTTTATTGTGCTCCGGCATAAAAAAGATTGAATCAATTGATTTGTTATCAGAAATAGAACGAAAACTTCGTTAATATTTCTCTCGATTTAACAAATCGTCCAGAAAAATTTGACGATACAGAAGACACGTTAATAATAAAAAATAAATTTCAGAAAATGCCTTTAAATCGATAACAAACTTTGAAGTCGTCGCTAAATATCCAGTATCCGGTACATTCATCCTGGTTGCTTTTCTATCAATTTCCTAATTAGTCAATTTTGTCGGTAATGCATAATTCATTGGTTCATCTAGTTTAACAACGGAGTTCTTCGAGACCCGAAAGACGAGGCGATAATCAGTTCAGCATCGACCCGCAGACGCGATCGACCAGCCGCATATTATTATTTAGAATGAACTGTAGCGGGCGCTGACCGCGAACACTCGTCGCGCGCGCGGCCTACCCACCAAAATTAGGCCGTAAATATGCAACCGATTCCGGTCGGCTCGTTAACGCGATTATCGAATTTGCCGAGTGCCGGCACGCGTGTCCGCTTCCGTTTCGACCGCTGATTCTTTCGCGGCGACGGAGATTTTTCTAATAATTGGTAATTTCGCGAGAAAGATAGCACGCGGCGTGGTAAGAGTGGGAAAGTTCTTACTCTTCCGGAGTGAGGATCATCTCGGATTTTTTCTTGCGGCCCCTCTTCTTCGGCTGATGCGGCGCCATTTGGGGATTCACGTTGCCGTTCATCACGCCAAGGTTCATCTGAAGGTGCTGCGGCACGGAGAGTTGGCCGGGTGGCGTCGACGTTGGTGTAGCAAGGGCGGATTGCGCCCCAGAAGGACACGTCATGTTCTCGGGATTGCCGGCAGGGCTGCTGGCCGTCCTCAACCCACCCATCGACATGTCCTCGTCGACGAACGAGTACTGGTCCACCGGGGTCTCGCACTTGATCGCCACCTGCGAATACAATTTCGTTTGCACTGTAGAAAAGTCTCAACGTCGGAACAGACGTTCCGCTCCCCTAACGCCAAATCCACCGAGCGTGCTATCGATTGTCCAGTAGTTTTCGATAACTTGATTTTCACAATTCTTCAAGGTCACTGATGTCGTCTTTGGTGACAACATACATACATTTTTTCATCGATATTCTTGTGAGGGGTGAAAAGACGAATCCAACGAGTACCATGAACATGCCCTCACCGTCATTCAGTCTCCAGATATTTATATCCGAATGTAAAAAATCTTACGTTTCAGATACGAATAACTCGAGAGTGAGCGGTCATAAGAGTATGGTCATGGTACTCGTTGGATTCGCCTTTACATGCTCTACAAGAATATCGAAGACAAAATGTAAATTGTCTCCAATGATTTACCATCAAGTCTTGTTAAAAAATATATTATCACTGTTCTATGTATTGAATACACCTCGAGGTCTACCAGCAACGCAATCTGCATATCAAACGAAATTATCAGATTAACGTGTTCTTTGAGACAATACAGCTTCAACCTAACAAAGTTTTTATACGCATCAGTAAACAAGAGAAACAAATTCCGTGGTCCCGTTGAACAATCAACATTTTCGGCAATCGTGGATGTTGTTGTTCTCGTTGAAATCTGCGAAACCGAAGCAACCGTACCGGAGGGTACGCCAACGCAGAGAGGAGCACATGGATAATAGATGAGCACGTGTGGAATAGAAAGCACTGTTCCAGGGACGAGTGTGAAATTAGCTGAAGCACATGTTCCGGAGAAGTGCGACGTACAGACGAATTAAAGATTGGGATGGAAGAAGCGTTTTCCTTCCTTCGAGAGATGTTCCTTTTTTTTTTGTTCGAGTCTCGACGTTTTTCCGGAAACCGCCACGGAATTCATTACGAATTCCTGTTGGCTTTTTTTTACGCGTCCGTTCGTTCGGAAAATAAAATTTGAAGCGGCACGTAGCGCACGTGCCATCATGAACACGTAGACCGGCAATCGTAAAATGTATATTCCCGTTGGTATACGGCCTGAAAATTGTCGGGGTAATAGCGATTGCCGCTTGCATCGAAAATAGAGGTCGCGCGCGAACGCGCGGGCTCGTCATCTTTTCCCCAATTTTCCATCGTCGCGGACTTTTCCTCGGGAAAACGTCTGCGACGCCTTCCACGGATCAAAATCAACCATTCTCAGGTCAACACATCATTCTCGTGCTGCGGGCGCTTCGATTCGGCAGCCAGGGCTCTGCAGCTTACATCCCCGCGATTTACTTCGATTTTTGGGACCGGGTAAAATCAATAAATCCAATTTTTTGAAAGGTGCTGGAATTCAACGAAGATCCATAGCGTTTTGGATACAAGGATTTGGGCGTAAGGGGCTGTTTTTCTCAAGGATTAAAAAACTCAGGAAGAAGCCGGAGCAGATCGCAACATTGTACATACAGTTTAACCCCTTGCCCCACAATATCGTGTCAGACTCGTGACGAAGATTCTGAACACAGTCTAATAAATATGTATGTTATTAATTTCCTTCAAACCGAGATGAAATTCTATTGTGGTTTCGTTAATGTATAGTTAGTGGGGAACATGTACGCATACAATAGATATAAATTTTCTCCTTTTTTAGGAAATTACGTACTACAAGGAAAGTTCTAATCATTGAAACCATCAAATAAATTGTGGGACAAGGGGTTAGATACATAATTCCCGAAAAGACTGTGTCGTTATTTAGAGCAACATCTTTATAATACCCAATAAATATATAGTATAAAGTGTAGTTTCTTAAAATAACGTATTCACATGAAGACAATACCAACACCATGCGTTGTTCGTATACCAAATGGATCCATAGTTAAACCCGAGTGGCACTAGATTATTTATTCTACGATTACTAAAATTAAAAGTAAGCTTCCGTTGGAAACGATTATACTGGTGAGCCCATAATATATCCAATTACAAACGTTTGAACAATGTTCCGGCTCGGCTAAAATTTCCAGAATTAAAACAGCATCGATTGTGAAGGGTTATAGAGAACAGAGGCCGCGAGAAAACACTTGTTAACTTTCACAAAAATTTCAGGGGTCGCTCGGGTAACGCCCTTTGTTAGAGCTCGTTTCATTGACAAACCGTATCGCGTCGGGTGCGATTCCCTTCGAAATAAAACCCTTCCGATTTGTTACATTGCTGCGCACAATGCTACGGCTGCGGCTACGCTCGAAGCAATCGTGTCAATTATGTTCAGCGACGCTATTGAGAATCGATGGCAGCTTTACCTTTTGTTTCTTCCACCGGCGAGTAATGAGTCGCGTGATCTTGATCGGTCCGAATAAAAGAAAATCTCGATGCGTTCACGCTTCGGCCGTCTAATCGTCTCGCTGCCAACGAGTCAGCCTGACTATCGGAAACTCAATCGAAATTTTTCATGATTTTTCTCGGACCCGATGGCCTCGAACTGAATTCATTAGAAAGGCGCATCAATCTGATACATTGATTTTAGTGTCTCACAGAAAAATATACTCCTTGTCTTAAGGGTGGAAACAACCCTTAACAGCATAAAAAATATTCTTTTAACCCTTTGTTTGAAAATCAAACGTTTCTTCTGACCTAAAATATTTCCATTCTCTATGATTTTTTAAATTTGGTAGATATGAAATTGATATAATACCTCATACAATACTGAAATGTTTAGTGATTGGTCAGATACCTACATATCTAATAATGTAAACAATACTTAAATTTTAAATAATAATACAGCAATTTTTAATGATTAGATTTTTAGTTAATAGAGTACAATAGGTTTTATTGTAATATGTTATTAATAGAGTACATCAATTTCCCTTATAGCTGTGAAAAAAATTATAGAGCAATAGTTGAATACATTGAATCTTGAACCATCATCCTTGCGAAACCAAAATAAACGTAATCGTTCTATTGAAAAGTGCATAAGTAAAATTCGTCGCAGTAATCGTGAGAATAGGATCATCGTGAGAAAAATGAATTTTTATAAACAGACTGTGTGACAAGAATTGTGTCACGCACATATTGCCAATGATGCATCAACGTATCGGACTATACATACAGGGTGTCCAAAGTAAAAAATCAAAAGTAAAAAAAATGTTATACGAACACATGCTCTTAAATGTTTTATTAACGAGTTATAACTAATAATACAAAATGATAATGAACTGGTATTTCGTCAAGAGTTTATGTAAACAAAAGAGTTTAAGTAAACACAAATACAGATATTTATAATACGTTCGTACGCTGTGTCGACGAAATGACAGTTCATTATCATTTTGTATTCTTAGTTATAACTCCTTAATAAAACATTTAAGAGCATACGTTCATATAACATTTTTTTCTAACTTTTGCGTGTAGAACACGCTGGAAAAGTTTGGCCAGAAAAACTGGGACACTCTGTAGATTGTTGGACACGATGGAAATTCTCAGACTGTATATTATCAGCTCCTACAGAACGTGTTTTGTAAACTTTCTTGACAGGCCCACATAAAAAACGTTGCAAAAAAACAACTTTCAGGATGTTCTCTGGAATTCGGACGGAATTACAATCATTTCAGAATTCTTCTGTATGTGCGTCCGAATATTAACACCTTCCCCTACAATATTCTGTCTGACTAGTTAAAGATTCCGCGCGAACAGAGTTTAATAAAAGTGAAATAAACTTCTACTTTGATTTTGTTAATGTACAGCTATTGGAGAATATAATACAGACATACAATACATATAAATTTTCTCCTTCGTCAAGAAATTTCGAACTTAAAAAATAATCTCTAATCGAGACCGTAATCTGACACCGTAAAATAAATTGGTGAGGGGTTAAGGGGTTAATGGCAATTAACGCCAATGTCTATAAATATGAATAGACGCAGTTCACCGAATCTGCACAAGAAAACCAATCATTCGTCTTGCATCGCTATAAATGCATAAATCCCGATAATTATGCCCGGCTGTATCTGTAAAAGCATCGATTACGCGTGACTCACGATTTTTTCCTTAACACTGTGAGTCACGTGTGGCTAACAAAGGAAGAGCGCAATTAAAGCGACGTTCTACCGGCCTAAAAACTGTTTTACAAGCTAGTGAATCGCTGTCGTCGCTCCATTATTTCCCGATCTACAGAGTGCGAGAGAACGAACATTTACATAGATCCCGGACCGATCAAATCTGTAGAACGAAAAACTTGTTGCGACGTGGCAGGCGGCGTAACGTGTTCAGAAACCAGCTTTTATCGTTCGCTTTCCGTTTTTTTTGTTCGTTCCCGACGAGTTACGGGGTCAGTCGAGTTCTTTTTCCTTTTTTGTTTTATTCCCGCGGTGGATTTCGCGGGAGCGAATTAGAATAGATCGGTGATATTTCCCGCGATATTTCGCGCGACCTTCAGGCAAATCGACCGAGAGAAAAGTTGCGCAAGCTTGGAGAAGAAAGAAAGCAATATTCCGTGTCCGAGAGTGTGGCAGGCAGCGCGCTCGATTATCTGTCAGTTTCGTAGCCTCGATCTAGGGTTATCTGGGAGCACGAGCAGCGCGTACTCGCGAGAATGATCGCGCGAAAAAATCGGCGGAACAGCAATCTCTCGCTATTTTCTTCCCGGTCAATGGTCAGCACTTTTTGCGATCGCAAAGATATCTTTCGCTTCGTGGAAACTCTCTGGTAGAACGGCGACTCAATCACGCCGACCGTTTCAATGTTAATTTTAACCAACGAGTGTTAATTCATTTATGTTAACATTGTTGTTAATGTCAACATTGAATGTTAATTTGAACATTAAACACTTCTTCCGAACCAGAATATTTCCATTCCCTATGATTTCTTCAATTTAATGGATAACAACGAGAATTCTGTAATTTCGCGGGATGTATTACCCCGATTCACGACATTTTTTGTTGTTGTGTTGGTAAACATGTCTGAAAATGGTCCGTACATTGGTTGTCGTATTCGATGTTTAGTCTATTGACAGTTTCCGAGAAAGTTACGTGTGTTTTCACGTGCGATCAGCGATTGTTCGTGGCGAAACAATTCATGGTTTCTGCACCACCAGATAATGCACCTGCTCACACTTCATTGCTTGTGCGTGATTTTTCGGTCAACACCGACACTGTAATGATGCCCCAGCCTCCATATTCACCGTGTGACATTTTTTTGATCCCAAAAATAAAAAAAAATCTTAAAGGAACGTCGTTTTGGATTGGAAGAAGAGCTGGCATGAGTGCTGGCACAAGTGTGTCCTACCAAATGAAAACTATTTTGAAGGGGATAAAATTTACGTAGACGAATAATTAAAGTGTTTTTTGAACATACCGCGTATTTAATAACGTAAACAATCTTTTGAATAATAGTAGAGAAATTTTTAGCGGAGCCTCTCTCAGAGTCACCATTCGAGTGCAGAGTTAACGTTGCAGTAGAACTGCCAAATGCTAAATGCGACTGATACTCGAATGCAGATTTTATGCATTTCTGGGAAACAAATGGATAAAATTCAAGGTAGTGGGAAGATCGAGAGAATTTAATCATGCAAACACATTGTTTTCGATCTATTAACCCTTCGTAGACAATCAGGGTCGTTTGTTTGAAATTTTTGTTATGTATGAAGGCTCACGGTCTAATTGTAAATTGACGAAGACTGTCTATCGGTCCATTCATATGAGGAGAACGAAGAAGACCTGACTCGAAAGAAGAGATCGGTGGAGACAAGTCAACGAGAAGCAAAGGAAGAACGAAGTAGAAACAGCTCGTGTGGCAACGAGCTAAATGACAGCCCTCGAGCTCGGGCGTTGACGATAAATCCGAGACGTGTCCACGGCTAGCCGAAGGAATCGTCACGGAGGTGCATCGATTTCTCGTTACCGTTTACAAGTCACGAATATCACGGATCGAGGCAACGAATCCTTTCGTACGACGCGCGCTGCTTAAATGTGTATTTTTACCCTCGCACGATTATTATAGCGGCGCACCTGTTCACCTTGAGCTTCACCACTTCAACAACAGAACACTAAACGTTGCCTTCTATTGCGACGTCATCGATTCTACGGGAACGAGAACCACATCCTGTGACCAATAATCATTTTTTGCATTGCGCAATTGACAAATGAACGTTGGCGCGTTACCATATAGCACAAGGTGTTTCAAAATTATATGACGTTTTACCGTGACAGTATATCATGATGACAAAACTGTTTTTTATAGGTCTCAATTCAACCGTTCTCATAAAAAACGATTTTGAAGATTCGCCAACTATTTTATTCCATATGCCCACTTGGGTGTCTTGAAATAGTATAAACGTGGAGTGGATGATTCTACACGGGAAAATAAGTGGAAATTAATCAATAAACTTTTTCATTTGACGCGTCGTTTACGAGAAAATTGACTAGCAATCTGTCAAGTTTGCGTACCTAGCAGTCTTACGAAGTAAGAACAGACGCGTCAGACGATTCCTGTTCTATATCACGCGCGTTCGCCGAATTTTCAAACTCAAATTTCTAGGAAAGGTAGAGGTAAATGAAAAAAATTTGTTCTACGTTTTCTGACTGTAGAATCATGACCTAAAACAGTTTTCTACCTTTCAGTCATTTTCTGAGAGAACGGTCGAAGTGAGATCTAATCGATGAAATAAAAAACAACTTTGATCTTTGGATTCAATGTTTCATGCATGACAATGTTTGTCAATTTTGCAGTGGTGCAGAATCGCGCTATAGTGGTCACGATATATAGTTTTGAAACATTCCGTACAATGTCAGTTTTCTTGCTTCGGTTGGCTAAGTTGATCGTTCAGAGTTTGAAGGCAGCATTTGAATATAATGGATCAGCATAAAGATTGTATAGTGAAAAGAATAACTCAAAAAATTGATTTATCATCCGGATACGGTAAGAATGCTCTTCGCGAAAATTTGG
The DNA here is from genome assembly GCA_028455615.1 of Lasioglossum zephyrum. NCBI lineage: Eukaryota > Metazoa > Arthropoda > Insecta > Hymenoptera > Halictidae > Lasioglossum > Lasioglossum zephyrum. The sequence goes on along the minus strand of CM052323.1, from coordinate 1,893,049 downwards.
ATCGCGATCCCTCGCGGCCTCGGGATCTCGTCTAGTGGATCCAGATCCACCGGTTGGTTGGTTTCTTATGTCATTATCAGCCCGCGTTGCATAATCACGTCGCGAAGCTGCTGTCCAAATGCACATCGACCGTACGGCGTGTTACGAAAGTGCGCGCTCTAGTCGATGCGACGCGCGGTATGAGCGCAACTTTTATCGCGCAATTTATCGCTCGTTATTCCGATCGGGAATCACCGGATCCGACCGTAACGATCATCGGTCTTAACCGACAAATAATTCCCGAGCTTTATCCGCCGATATTTGTCCCTCGTGATCGCCGATTACCGGCGCCGGCCGCCGCGCGCTGATCGGTTACGGTTACGCGATTGATTCTACAATGTCAACCGCAAACCGGAACTTTTCCGCTCGTTTCCTCGCGTGATAAACATCTCCGCGCGTGTTCTTACTTTTTGCAATTGCCCCGTCGATTAACCCTTACGCGTGGGAATTGATGATCGGATCACGCGTGACTCGTAATTTGATTTTACGCGTTCACGAGTGAACCACTTGAAACGGTTTAAAATGTGTGAAAGGACGACGACGTGAAATCCTCGACTTTTTAAAATCGTTATAGAAAGAAGGAAATTTCTGTTTGGCCCCTTATAATTTTTATTTCCATGATTATTTCAATAATTTATTGGTTTTGTATTATTTCAAGAATCTGGGACGATCGATGTAAATTAGGTGTACGAGACAGTGGAAAGTCGTTGAAAAATTTTTAAATTCAAGATGTCAATATATGATTTCCCCTCTATTAAAATCATTAAGGGGTAGTCTCGTTTCGAGGGTGTAAGGGTGAGTGATGCGCATTCACATTTCTGCAAAGATGGGGTTTATCAGTGGTCAAGAGCGCTAGATAAAAGATCAATCTAGACAGTTGTTTCCCTTAAAAGCCTTATTTTCACTTTACGATACGTAATTTGCATTATTCGGCAGCATGTAAGCTGTCGCAGACAGATGCATGCAAATTACGCTATATAAACGTAAAAATTGGACAAAATTCCCTCAAAAGAGGGCGATCGCGGCCTAGATTGACGTTTTATCTAGCGCTTTTGACTACTGCAAATCCCATGGAATCCTGACAACAAGACTACACCTTTATCCCGTATTTAGCCAACCAAAATGTATAGATTATTTAAAACTTTTAATATGTCACATATTTGAACAAATTCTCAATTTCGGACTATAAACGAATATATTAACAAGCAAATCTGTGCCTGTCCCTCGGTGTCAAGCTAATACAGTGACGCAAAATCGGAAAATTCTCAATGTTTTTTTTAGTCAAATTGATCAGTTAATATCTTAAATTTTTCGGTTGTGTTCCGCATTCAAAACGTCGTTCAGAGTTTCGGAAAAATTTCCCTACAAATAACAGAACAGTATAACTTATTTCGGGGAGAACTGTGTCAAATTGACACGAGGCACAGTGTGACGTTTCGATCGTTTAGGGCCGTTTAATTCCGAAACTGAACATTTTTTAAAAATTGCGCATTTACTCTTACCTTGAAAGCAATACCTCCGTAACCCAGAACTGATATTGTTTTTAATTTTTTATCGCATTCAGATATGAAAAATAAGCTTCGAATGAACTCTACTGCCTATACAAATGCTGAAAATACATCAATCGGCAGTGATACTTTACCCAAATAAAAGTGTGTGTATTTGAACTTCAATTTTTATAATATCTATTTTAGCGTATACTCAATCCTTTGTAGTGTGTTTTCAATATTTTTCGTTTTTAAATATTATACATATAATCTATTATGAATAATAATCATACGAACTCGAAGAACATTTCAGTATGTACCAATGTTCTACAGAGTAAAACTTTCTTGTATGGGCGAATATGGACTTCAAACTATATAGTATGTATATATTGAAGTCTTGTCTAGTTGGCTATGAAAATAAATTCTGCGTTGATCTGCGTCCTTGGAAGTTTTCATTTGTTTTCAACAGCCTTACGCAGACACGTCGCGCAGTCGTCTTACACAATTTATCCGAGTAAGAAGAACGTGTTCATAAATCTGCACTTTGATTGTTACTTATTAAATTGTTATCGTTTAACTGTTGTTGTGTTTGATTGTTATTACATTTGATAGGTTTTGTTCTTTGTTTAGTATTATTTATTTAATTACTATTATTTCACATATTGTTTATTTTGGCGATTATTTCACTTCTTAAGATAAGGCTTCAATATTTTTGGTGTCAAAATGTGGTACATAATTTAGAGACCCTACATAATTTATGGCTAGTAACAAACGATTACCATACAAAATTGGAGAACACTTTTCATTGTTTATTGAATATATTTATGTAAGACTGCGTTTGCAACTTCCTTATATCATTTAAATGAAATACCCAATCACGCAGTAATTTGCAAGAGTTAAAATACGTATTTTCGGCCAATACAACAAGAGTAATATTAAAGTGACTAGAAATCATCATATTTTGAGTAGTGTTAGCGAACTACATGATTAAAAAAAGAAACGACATCATTAAGAATTAAACGACCCTAAATGATCGAAACGTTACACTGTGCGAGGGACAGACGAGAGTTAATAACATTTCTACGAAGAAAAAATACAGTTAAGGGAAAAAGTGACGTTTTTACTTTTATATTTCTTGCAATCGATGCAGTCAACTAATAAATAATGATTTTGGCTGCGAGCTGAATGCGTAATTCTTACTGGTAAATACATAACAGCTAGGCATCGCCTATTTGAGTAGGTAACAGCCAGGTGACACGGCAGAGTATCGACTGACAATGAGACGTTCTTTCGTGTTGTAGCGCGTCAAGGAAATTACGTGGACGAGCGGCATGGCACGGCAGACCGTGGCGCGAAATAGAGCCGCGTGACCTAATCGTTGGTTTCCTCGAGGTGAAAATAGGGAAAAATGGAGAAATAGCGAGAGGGGGAAAAGATAAAAACTCACCTGTCCGAGTGTGGAAGCGGTCGAGCCAGGTTGCTGGGGTTGATGCGCTGTCGCCGATATCGGCGTGAGGGGTGTGTGCGGTGTGTGTGGCGTGTGCGGTGTGTGCGGTGTCAGCGGCGTGTGGTACTGCTGACTGCTGTCACCACCGGTGCTCCTCATCTCGAGATCCGGACTTGTCTCGTAACCGTCATCCCTCGCTTCCTGCTTCACCATCACCCCACCTGCACGGAAAAAGGCATCGGTGTCCTTTCAATTCTTACATACACGATTTAGACGCGTCTATCGATAACCAACTCGCAGCGATTTTCATCCCCCGATCACTCTTACACCCCCACACCCTAATTACCACAACTTGGCCGCCTCATTGGTCCGTGTAGACATTGTTCATCATACCAACTGCAAGTGTGGCTATGAACTGGAGGACCTAGACCGACCACGTCTTGTGGCAGTGCTGCTTACTCGACGCACATAGAACTAGACTAACTAATGACTCGCGCAGGATGCGGTACCTTCCGCGTATACAGTTCGGCACGATATTAAGTGGACGCTCTTGAAAATCGCACAACTTTTATCAAATCAGTCCAAACGACTTGAACTGTTTTAAGATATTAGACCGACCAGTTCGCTAGAGAATGAATGAATAAATACTTGTTTAAATTGCAATTGGTAGGAATCATGAAAAATGTTAAAAGTGATGTTTTTTCACGTTTTTCTTTTTATCTGAGCCTGTAATGATAATTTTTAAAATGTGTTTTGTAGATTTCAGTAACTTATAGGCATACTGAAAGTTTTATCAAATTCGGTGAACGTATTGCAATGAGCTGCAAACGTTTAGGGTGAAATTTTTGTTATGTATTCGTTAACCAGAATACTGATAGAATTTTAAAGAATTGGCATAGAGGTTAAAATAATATTACCAACGAGTCGATAGGGATTTTAACGGCGAGAGTAGTCGTTCGTTAAATTAGACGAGTTTCTTTTAAGGTCTAGCTATTTTCGCTGGAGCGATTGTTTAAGCTCGCAGCGTTCCATAGTCGATTTTTCACGACAGTTCGACAACTAGTAACGCGATAACGGGAAAATGAAAGAGTCGGAAACCTTCCAGGTATCGCGAGTCGCATGTTTCAATTCCTCGCCGCTATTTGTAACTCTTGTTTACCATACACTGCTTGGTCATGCATGAGCAAACGATTCGGTTATCAGGAACGCGATGTACAAAGACAACTTCCTTTGTTTGAATTGTTGGGCAGAATTTTCTTAGGTTCCGCGACTGTTTCGTAGCCTCTGGCGGTCCCCGCCATGCGATTCCATCGCGGTTTCTGACGCTGATGCGGAACGTTTCCGTAAATTACTGGTGCGTTGTATTGCACTGAGAACTCCGTTCGTAACCCGAGATATTTATTACTGGATCATAATTGTAAAGATATCAGACCAACCAGAAAATTTTGAAAAGATATCATGCACCTCGCACCGTTCTCAAAAATTCTAATTTAGCTACGACGTTTTAGAAACACGTGTTAAACGGGATTCGGTTAAAGTATGTATACTTACGTGGAATATTCAACAATTTAAAGATTGATAAAAGTGTAAGATTAGGATTTAGAATTTAAGATTAGAATTTTATAATTCCTTTTTATATATTAATACATAGTTCATTATTTTTTGATAAGTATTACACTATAAGCAATAATCTCTGTTATATGTATGTAACATAAACCAAACATGGTTTACGGCATTAATAAATTAATTAATAATTAATTTCACGATTGTAAAGATACCAGGTTGCATACGATGCACCTCCCAACGTTATAAAAAATTCTAATTGCGGCGTTTTAGGAACACGTGCTCAACGAGATTCGGTTAAAGTATGAACATTTCTGTGGAATATACAACAATTTCGATACTATATCGCCACCAGGCCCGTGCATCGATCATTTACAGACACGCAACGCCTTGGAACGCGCGTTATTCTAACGGCCAGCTTATCGCTCGAGATATATTTTCACGGCGTGAGTCAACTTTTTCGCAAGTGTATATCAGTGCTGTCCAACGTTGGCCAGCTGATTTCCCCTCAGCCCCTCCTTTCCGGTTCGAAAGACCGTCGCAAGTGCCGGAGCCCGTGACAGTCAAACGAAAGAAAATATTATTATTTTCGTGGGAAGTGTTGATATCGGCGTTTTTCTCCCGGCAGGCATTTTTGAACAGGCCTACGCCGTGTATATCTTTCCGGTTCGAATGAAAGCTGGATTTCCCTGCTCGTTCGCTTGCAACGCGGTTGGGAAATCGCGCGGCGCAATCCGCTTCGTTCCTCGCTTGCTCGCTCGCCTTATTTTCGGTTCCCTCTTATCCAGTTTCCTGGTTATCGCACCGGCGACGATATCGCTCGTTTATCCGGACTTCCTCGTCGTACGATCGCGAATTCGCGACTTGCTTCCCTGTTTCTCGATTCCGAACAGTAACGCTGACTTCGTTAACTATAACTGGGTCCGGCCAATCCGACTCGGAAACTTTCTTAGATTTTTCTCTGAAGAAATATTCACAAATTCTTGCGCGCTTTTTTCGGTATTTGTGCATTTGTTACAACGATTTCGGTGATTTTTGAAAATGTCAGGACATCGTTTTTTCACTTGTAGAAAACATATGATGATGAAAAATGAGTACATATTACGACGACAGACCACACACACTTATCCAGTGATGCTGAGAAGGAAGTTCTCACTAGACAGTGGATCTTTATGCAAAATAATAATCTTCTACCTAAATAGCAAAACAAACTGGAGTGAAATAGAAATTTATTTTCTGTCTTAATTTGTTTGATGGATTGAAAATAACATATCAGTTTTTTTAATTCTTTGAATATTTTTACTGTTTTAAATTACATCTACTCATTTTCGGCAAAAATTAATGATCCGCTGTCTAGTTTTCACATTAAACAATAATAATATACATATTAATATTATAATCTCCATAATCTCCCATTAAAGCCTCCAGGGCTGAACGACGGTTGCATGTATAGAAAAAAGTTGTTCAGAATCTTCACCCTGCCAACATTTTAAAAAATCATCGTCGTCGGTGAGGTGGACCCTTTGCCAATTACCCTCTTTTATTCTACATCGAAGGAATCGTCTAAAAAACCAATGAAATTGTGTACACCTCTTTATCGAGGTGAACTAATGACATAGAATTCGAACATCAATCGATGATTGAATTATCCGACGATAAAGAAACAAGCAAAAATTTGAGAATGCGCATTCGAAAGAAATTAACTCGTCTGTCCTGATCATCGTGTTTGTCACTCGTAAAAACGACAGTGTCTGCTAACGATAGAGAACCAATGGACGAGTGATTTGCCAGGACCGGACGGATCGGAAAACACTTTTTCCGCGGCCATTAACGACGCGGCGTGACGCTTGAAATCTTGCTGGTGTTTTATTGCGTTGTCGTTGTGACGGTTTCGCCATCGTGCTCGTAAGTTTCCGTTGTAAAAAAGAATAGAAGAAGTCCAGCCGCACGAGAGATGCTCGTACCGAGCTACGATAAACTCGCGGCTGTTGCGTTTCTTTCTGCCGCGGCTCCTTTTGAAAATTAAAGTTCGCATCGGATCGAATCGAATCGAACGGAATACCATAAATATCACGATTAACGCGCGGAAAACGGTCCGCGGCTCGAGGCGATCCACCGGAATCGCCTAGCCGGACGTTAAATTTAATCGGATCGTTCGGCGAATTTCCGTTTATCTTGCCGGGGAATCCTTTTGCGTGAAATTCCATCGAAAAACAGCGGACAGCGGGGCTGAATCTGAAAATGAACGCGGCCGGATAAGCGAGCAGGTTTTTCGCGATGCCAAACGCATAAGTCACGAGCGGGTCCCGGTTTGTTGTGTGTAGAGTATGTGGACGAACCAACGTACACAGAGAAAAAGAGAGAAAGAGAGAGAGAGAGAGAGAAGCGGCAGCAGACGCGTGCTCGCATTTGCAATGTACAATATACAAAATTAAAATGATATTTGATTCGTTATACCTTTGTCCCGCGTAATCGCGTGATATTGAATTGCCAGGGGTGGGGGAATTTTTTACCCGAAAGTTTCCTCTGAAATATCGTAGCCGGTATTTTCATACGTCCTCGACGTTTGATAGTTGGAAAATTATTCAGGCAGGACAGAGTCGGGTGGACATGGGCAGACGGTCTCGCGGCCGCGATGCAAGGCCGATCTTTCGATGAGAATTCTGCCAATAAATTTAATGCAACGCTAATTCAATAGGCGGAACGGAATTCCCGTGAATTTTTTACCCCGAGCTAATTAATCAGCATAGGACTCCCTTTATTGCGAAATTCCATTCCGTCCCCGAACCCCCGCGAGGAATACTCACGTGCCCCCGGGGCTCTGGCCCCCACGAGCCAGTTCTACCTATGAAATCGCTGCGAGTAGATTCACGGCGTGTCTGTCTATTCCGAGATCAAAAATCGAAAGGCTTACCTTGCGAACCCCCGCAACTCATCGTCGTACCATTTGGCCCTCCATTTTGCACGGGCGATGGGTACGACCTGGAAACAAACAGACAAACCCATATTAGCGCATTCACTCGTTGTTGCTTGTAGATCGCGTTCATCGCTATTCTATTTAACCTTCAATTACTAGCACTTAATTTTCCACATAACTGGTTACAAGTGTGTATTAGAGCTCCAACTTTTACCTGAGTATCTCACAAGACAGCCATGTCCCCGGGTACCCGAGTTTATCACGAGGTCGCACAACTAGTTACGAGAGCTATTATTACCTGTGCCACCGAGCCATATAGTTTACTTGATTACTAAATTAGTTCATATTTTACAAAAATGATGTATATATAGCTAAGTGTTTTTCATGAATTGTCTTTATTAATTTAATACGAAGATTTTGTTGTCGTAGGTTCATTGGTATCTATTTAAAAAATTCAAGTCTTTTTCAAGAATTGTCTTTATTGTTTTAATACAAAGATTTTGTTGTTGAAGGTTCATTGGTATCTACTTCAAAAATTCAGATGATATATTGAGAAATGCAATCTAATTGCAACAAAACCGGCCGATCGTACCGCCTTTGTTTTTGACAAATACTACCGCAAGAAATGAACTCAAATTGTTTAGTCATTTTAGTCTCTGTTTAAAATCCACGCGATTCGGTTGTATAAAGCATGAGCTAAATAGCTCCGCGTAAAAATTGGGTGTGGAACTATTGTACTTAAAAGGACCTAAGCACGTTGATATATTAATTTAAATTTTTTAAAATCATTCAAGAAAATAAGCAATCGTAACATGTCGTCTGTTTCTTGCATTTCATGCAAACGATTTTTATTTTGCATAAAGATCCGCAGTTCATTCATGAAATACCCGGGTACTCGGGTAATTTTTTTTAAAGGTTGCCTTGTCAATGGGCTCGCTCACGAGGAGACCTCGAAGTGGTGTCCGCTGACACCCAAATGATTCTGGGACCGTCTCGGATGTCCCGGCACTATTGCAACGGACCGTGTCTAAATAACCATAAATCTCACGTTCGGTCTGCTTGAGATCGAACAATTAACATGTACAATCTCGCTGGTAAATATTTGATCGGCCGCAATATCCACGAAAAGAAGCGGAGAAAGATAAAAAGACACCGTTTATTGTTCCGCGGTTGTTGCTTTATCATTTCTCCGCAGTCGCATCCGTTGACCTCGTTCCTATGAAAGCTCGGGCATCCATTACGCAACTTTTTCCACCGGAAAAAAGCCCAAGTTCATTGTTCGTCGGGAGCCGATCGATCGATCAAATATTTTTCACCGATCAACGTTTCTATTGGCGTGTAATATTTTGAGGTTTCCCGAGAGATGGGTTCGAGCGTCTCTCGTGCGTTATTTTCATTTATCCTATCTTAAGAGGTTTGTTGCGGCACTTTACCCCCGAACAACCGTCCACGAGACCCGTACCATTTTTTATTGCATCCGACTTTTATTGAATTTTTCAGTGGGTGCGTGTTAAGCACTGGGTGTGTGTGTGTGGTGTCAGGCAGGCCCTTTCCGCCCCTCTGTTTTCTCTCTTATCTCTACAGCGTCAAAATGTAAACAAACGCCGCACCGAGAAACAGGTCTACGTTGCAGCGGAGCGTTCAGGAATACGAAAAATTTAATACAGTATTCGCGATAGTTTTTTGAAAATATCTCGAAAACTAAAAGCGACCCCCCTATATTGGAAAAGGAAAAAGCTGTTCAGAATGTGTTGCTGCATAACATATTTAAATTTCATCAAAATCGGAGAGGGCAGTACTTTTGTATATAATTACCCAATACTGTACTAAATGAACCGATTGGTATAAAGCAGTAACAAATAAATGGAATATCAATCTATGCCGCAATCGCCCTCAAGAGTCCTATTTTTACGGTTACGAGGCGTAATTTGCATTATTCGGCAGCGTGTAGCTGTCGCAGCTTTATGATAATAGCTACACGCGCAGCTTTGTGCTTCCGAATAATGCAAATTACGTTGCCGAACAATACAAATTACGCCTTGTAAACGTAAAAATAGACTGATCTTTTACCTAGCGCTTTTGACTATTAATGAATCCTATGTTTGAATTATTGATAAAGGAGAATCCGCACCCCTGCATTGTAAAAACGAATTTACCTCCTTAAGGCGACTTCGCACTTCTATTGGATACACGTGTCGGAAGATTTGTTCGGAATAAAAGACGCAAAGATTGTTTGGGAAGTCTAAATTCGTCTTCATTTTCAACGTCGTGCTAGACAGCCATGTCATTAACCGGCGTTTTTTTCTGTGCAGGGACCGGGCCACTGGAAACATCTTCGCTCGTCGACCAGCAACAGGTAATTTTCGACAGGTTTCGAAGCGCGGTGTTCGTGAACTTGTTCGTCGGCACGCGGAAAGTCGTTTCGAATATTAATGGCTCGTTCGGCGAATTAATGCGCCCAATATCGAGTCGTTTACGCGACCATTAATTCGATCGGGAATACGTGTCGGGTTTGTTGTACCCTTCGAGAGTACGAACAGCTGCAACGGGACAGAATTTCTTCCGCTTACTATGTATATCGTCGAGCAGAGTTTTCCCCGCGGCTCGACCTTCTTTCTTTTTTTTTTTCGCGGGAAATTTCGCTGAATTATCGCCGTGTGCTCGAATGGGAGTCCTTGTTACAGCGTTTCAGCCCTCGGCGGAAGATTGCAGCGAAACTTTACGCCAGCTTATCTCTTTCACCCTTGTTTACGGCGGAGATGCGACAAACTTGAGCGGAATCGTGTTTCGAACTCTTTCAAATCGGTTTCCTCAATCATCGGACATTAAATATTAGTTACACTTAATTTTGATTTACGTCTTATATGTAGACAGCGGATTATATGCATTTATGACACAAATGTATAGACGTAATATCCTACAGTGAGAAAATATTAGAAGAATTTTAGGATATTAAGAGAGAAAATAAAGTGCTACTTCACTCCAGTTTGTTGCAATTCAGCTAGAACATTTTTCTTTTGCATAAATATCCAAATAAGGGAGAGTTACTGGTTCATGATTAAAGTTACCGTTCTTTTCGCACGATCTATTAAAAAATCGGCCGACAGACAACATTATGAAATAATTGTCGGTCGATGTTTGAAGCCAGCGAATAATGGAACCACAAAATATCGCAGTCGAGCATGTCGACCGTGATTTTCGCAAGGGGTTGGTTCAGGAGAGTTAAGTGCGGACAAGGAATCGTGTCAGGCATGCATGATTGACGCGATGCGGCGGCGGGATCGTCGAAGAAAGCGTTTCGTCGCGCGATATCGATCGCGACAGATGTTCGCCCGATCGGATTTCAATATCGTCGTGAAGGGTTGCTTTCCGAGAGGACGCGGAACGGGGATTCCTTTGGGTTCTCGAAGTCGTGGGTAGAAGAAGGGGGAAGAAGGTGCGAGGGGGAGAGTACAGTTATTTAATTAGAAAAGTGAAAACCGAGTGGACGAGGGAAGAAGGAAAATCAGAAAGAGAGAGAGAGAGAGAGAGAGAGATGGTGGGGTGGGGGGCAAGCGAGAAAACCGGCGGAGAATCGTAATCAGCCGCAGCGTCGTTAGAGCGCATAAGCCCGCGTGCACCCCATTTAATTGATTGTGCTCCCTATAAGCACGCGCCAATTATGATTGTTCTCTCTATTACCTACCCCCCGGCTCTCCCTCTCTCCTTCCCACTGATTCTCTCTTGCTCTCTCAACTGGCAGATTCGTTCTCGCTTGGACGCTTCTCTACGTAGCCCTCCTACCCCATCTTTCGGCTAATCATGAGCACCGATGAGCTTGGTCGCATACCGAGAGCGTGCATCCTGTATCACGAGCATTTCGGCCGAGTTACGAGCCACTGGCATCGCTCTCGATTCGTCACAGAGACAACCGTCTGTCAGCGCTACCGTATTTTCAACGGAATCGCAGTTTTACGGTCGGGACTCGGGACTCCTCAGGGCTGCGTGCTACACTCTCGATCGGGGATCGTGCGGGGTACTCGGTCGTTCAACCGACTGGCACCGGGGCACTCGGTACATTTCGAATAAAAAGCCATTGAATTATCTGTCTTTATTTAAGATTTATTGGACAATTTATTGAAGATCCGTTTCACTTCGTTAGTTCTAGACAGCGGATCTTAATGCAAAATCATTTTCTACCCGAATCGCAACAACCTGGAGTGAAAGAGAAATTTATTTTGTCTCTTAACACTTTCACAACCGCATGTTTGCGCAGTGAAACGTCGCCAATATTTTGGAAGAAAAAACTTTACGTAAATTCATGAAACAATTAACATTATTATTATAAATCAACATTATTATACAACAATATTTTCCCTTTGTGTGATAATTACAACACGTACAAATATAAAACAAAATTCATGACTGGCCTGCCCATGACACCACATTAGTGTCAGCGGTTGTGAAAGTGTTAATATGTTCAACTTATTAAAAACTAAACAAAGTTAAGTGCTATGTTCTATATTGCATGTTTTATAATGCCTCATTCGTTGATTTGATTTTTTCGGGAAATATATTCTACTGATTTTTCACAATGGACAATAAGTTGATTGTGCTTGTAACTTATTAATAGTCAGCGGATCTCTGTACAAAATAAAAATTGGTATATATTAGAGATCGTGGTTTTGTACATGTATTAATAACACACGTGTATTTAAATACACGTACCTCAGTACGTGCCTTTTTCAGTACATGGTTACACGTGTACTATTTCACGTATGTATATTTGCATACGCGTGTATTAATGGATCCTCGTTTTAATTCGTATAATTTTTAGAACAGTGATATTAATTTATGTATACCCCTATTTCGCACGTGCATTTAATATACGTGAAATAGTACACGTGTACCCGTGTACTTAAAATAACACGACTGAAGTGCATGTACGTGAAATACACGTGTACACCTGTATTTAGATACACGTGAAATAGGGATCTCTAGTATATATTAAACTAATAATGTGTTTTTTACTATGATTATTTTTCTGAAAATGTACTTTTAACTTTTCTCAATATTTTTCCCTTAAATAAATTCCTTCAATTTTTTCATCGCGATTACAAAAAGTCATGCAGCGAAAGGTTAATGTTTTTTCTAACATGTTCAATAGGTTGTAAAATAATATAACAGTATATTTATTCATTTTTGTCGTAAATATATCAAATCCGCTGTCTAATCCAACATACAGAATAGAGGAAATCAATCGAACAATCCGAGCATTCGAACTGATCCGAATATTCTATCAGCGAGGGTCAGAGCAGACCCAGCCACTTTGCACGTTCATCGAGTATTCCCAGTGTATCCGTAACACTGATTCGCAAACCGGAAATCGTCGGCGACTCGCCAAGAATGAGGGATGGATACGAAAAGTTTGTAGCAACGGTTCCCAGCCGGTATACAGCGCCGGAAATGAAATGATCGCGCTGCTTCCGAAAGTTTTGGTGTCGAAGGTTCGGGTCGCGGGGGTGGTCCGTGTTCGCCTACTTGCTTCCTTGCTTGCCTGCATCTGCCAGTTGAGATTACGGGGTACGCCGCTCGCATAAACTTCTCCGGCAAGTGAAACCATTACGATCAGCTGCGCGCTTTGGATCGATTAAGTAGCTCCACGCTCGCGGAATCGAAAACTCGTATCGCGGACCGGAAGTCACGACCAGCCGTTCCTTTTCCCTTTCTTCGAACTTACCTCGCCTATCCCCGGAGCATCGATACACGTGAGACCATCCCTCTGTATACTTTAAGACCACGAACTTCTCCATTTTTCTTACGCACCTTGCACAACAATCGCGCGTTCCGTTCTTTCTATCAACTTCCTTTCACGGACGGTATTCTCGATCTCCGATTGGAACTACTTGCCTGTGCGTTTAATGAACTTATTACAGGGTATTTATTATAGAGTAGGTCTGTATAGAAGTATTTTTTAAACCAACATATTAGACTGCGGATTTTGTACATTTGAAACATTGGACGAAATTTAAGAATTTAACATCAATGCGTTAGTTGCAGGTTATGGATATTATTAAAGAATTAATGAATTTATTACTTGGCCCTTCTTTGTTGCAATTGATGCAAACGATTTTGCATAATGTTTCGCATATCAATCCTGATCTAGGTGCACGGTAGTGCACCAGCCAAGTTCTCGCACTACCTCATTTTACATGAAACAACTTAGCCGTTTCTTAGAGGCTTGTAACTCGGAACTGGAGGCAGATGGGGAGATGTAATTTCGCACACTTGTTAAATGCTATCACGTCTCAAAATTGACAAAACATTAATCTTTCGACATTAGTAAGTTCCGAGATATAGGACTTCAAAAGTCGCTTTTGTCACTGACTGACTGACTGACAGATCATCAAAACCTTTTGGGTACTTCCCATTGACCTAGAAGCTTGAAATTTGGTACATAGGTCCACCATAACAAACCATCAAAGGAATAATTATCTATGTTTGACATTTTACACCTAAAAAAATGGCTGTATCTCTAAAACGGTGCATCCTATCGCAGAAATGTCGAAATTTTCAGAAGGCTTAACTTAAAGCATATACACAAGGCATAAAAGAACGCTATTTAATTTTTTAAGAGTTACATTGAGGGCTAAATTATTCAAATTTGGCCGCTACCGAATACCTTTTATGACCATTGGTTTAAAATTTTAAATTTAGTTCTCCGTGTAACTTTTCAAAAATTAAATAGCGTTCTTTTAAACTAATTTTTACAAACGCTTTTTTCAGTATTGCAAGAGGTATTTCCAAGCTAACGAACTTGGCCGTATTTTCTTTGATCTCACAACTTTCTACAGCCATAGAGAACTTGGCTCCTGTTTACAGGATGTTTTTCTTGGGATATGTCTTGACAGCTAGCATTTCGAATGTAATTTCAAATATTTTTCTTGTTATCGCATCAAATATGAAAAAAAGTACGCATTTCCATCGCCTTTTGCTGCTTTGTTACCGTGAGGGTAAAAATGCAGTGCGCAAAAGAAAAAATTGTATGCTGTTGAAGGACAGGATGCACCATCGGATTACACCATTATTTTTAGTCTTCCTCAACATTCTCAGTGCGGTGCAAATTGCATTTCAAATAGAGTCGTAAAAAGTCGTATAAATCTTCAACTTGTCTGAAAAGTCGTAAAAGATGATAGGAACAAAAAATATCATCAAACATATTCCAAATGGTGTAAAATTGGCTTTCATTTTCCGAACGATCTAGTACATACAGGGTGTCTCAAAATTCCTTCAACATCCGGAAATGGGAAGTTCCTCAGATTATTTAGAAGCGACATTTTCTACTGCAAAAATGGCCTCCGCGATTTTGTTTAGGAGTTAATAGAATATGTTTTTGCTTCGTCACTGTTTCTGTTGAACAACTCGTTTACTTCGTTTACTTTATTTAAGCTTATCGTTCCACTGTGTACTCTAGTCAACTAAATTTCCATTATATAAGAACTTTTTATATAATTTGTATTTGTAAGTACACGTTAATTGTTTAGGAGTTATTAACGAAAAACACGGACGTATCAGAGCGCGGCTACAGTGAACGGAGTCCGACTCGGCGACAGGTCCCGCTTAGTGTAGCGTCGCCTTGGCCGACCCAGAATCAATCCGCTGTAGCCGTGCTCTGATTGGTCCGTGTTTTTCGTGAATAACTCCTTAACAAAACCGCGGACATCATTTTTGCAAAGGAAAATGTCGCTTCAAATGATCTCAGGGTCCTCTCATTTTCGTATGTTGAAGAAATTTTTCGACACTCTGTATATTACGATAGAAATGAATTTCTAAGCTTGATAAGAGAAAGAAGAAGTGGATATTCGTGCTCGCACGACCAAGGCAAAGGTCGCGTTGAACGAATGATAAGGATCGTAACGAGCATTCGAGATTCGTATAAGCGGCGTTGTTGGGGCGCCGCGTCGGTTCGACGTCGTGGAGCGTCGGGACGCTCGGGGAACTCGGTCGAGAGTGGAACGGTGAGAATAGATGCGACTGTAATTGGATTTACAGTCATCGGCCCGGTTCGCAGGCGGATGGAGTCTAAAAGCCGTTGTTACTCGACACCGGTATAGTCATTGGACGTCACCGCGAAGGGCGAGAGACCGTTTCGTTGGTTCGCGGTTCGCGATGCTGCTTGCGTAACGGGTCCTACGTTTCTCTCCTCTCCTCTCTTTACTTCTCCCCTCTCTCTTTCTCTCGTTCTCTCTCCTCTTGTTCCGCTACGGACCGTTAATATCACGCTCCAGACTAAATACAAACAACGGAACCGAGAGCGGAGCTGCATGTAGCGTGCAGTCCAGCTGCGTTGATTCCGTTAAAATTGAAAATTACAGACCCCCGGATCCGTTTGTCGCAGGCCCCGACAAAAGGGGGCAAAATATGAAATCAATATTTGCGTAGCCGCGCGCACGCACCGCCCACGCGCGCGACCCGTTTATAATATTTCTGAGTTACCGTGAGATCAGGTACAAACCGTTTTTTCTAGTTCTCTTTCCCACACTTTCAAACCCTGGCCGGCTTCGGAAAAGTGTGAAGAAACGTTTCGTTCACGCTCGAATTAGCGGAGGGTGCGAAACGATCCCTCTCCGATTTCTTAACCCTTCGCGAATCGCGTTCTTCCGTAATTATCTTTTGTTCGCGCGAGGGGCAATGGACTCCGATCGATCGTCAATTGAAGTACTCGTACGTCGGACTGCGGGTTTTATGCGTTTCTCGAAACGTGACTGCAGTTTCCAAGAATTAATCACCTAGTTATTAATGTCCTGAGGATTTGTTGCAATTAAAAGTAGTGCGATTGGGTCCGATAAGGTCCCAAAATTATTTGGTTGTCTTTGGACAATACTTGGAGGGCAATCTTACCAAAAAAAACTTTTTAAAAATCACGCTTACGTCGAAAAGAACTGAACAACATCTCGAACCGTTCACAACTAGCTAGCACACTCCGTTTCGAGCGAAACCGTAAGAACGTCGTATACATTGTTAACTTGAAACTATATTTAAAAGTGTTGTCTTCCACAATTCAATCTTTATTTCACTTAGGCGTTGTTACTCCGTAACCTCGCCAAAGCTACGGGCGCCTCAAGATCGATGGATCCACATGAAATTCCGTGGGAAATACACATGATCAAAAAAATTTAAGAACAACTGTCTGAATAGTATACAAAATTGCTATCCGTATAATCAGCGAGCCATCCACTTTACGAGTGTTAAAAATTCATTTGTCAGAACAACTGTTCGACTTCACAGAATGTTCTACATCGTGGTTGCAGATTCTAGCACGACCCCCAGTGTCCGAACACCGCACGACACGTAGAGAAGCAGGTTACTGTTGAAGTTGAAGCTTGGCAATTTGCGCGTGTAACAATTGCAGGAAGTAGAATATGATTCTGCGGTTCGAACCGGAGTGGGCTCAGTGTTCGAGAGCGCAATCGGAAGGCATTTTGTCCGAGTGCACCGTCGGCCGACATTTATTCTCGCAATATTTCCAGGCTTTATTTTTCCTCGTTTGTTGTCGTGCGACATCGACCCCCCTTCTTCCCGCGGGAGAACGTCGTTGCGTAAGTCTTCGGCCGCGAGGAGGGATTGGAAGAAAAAGAAGGGAAGAGAGCGTCCGGGACAAGATAATAGCAGCGATTGTAATAACCGGCAGTGTCTAAACACTGTAATCACTATGATCGGGGGATGGAAGGAGCCCCGGCGTGCGCCATTCGCCCGCGTGTAAACACACGTGGTCGCCGACGAACCGCGCGGATTTTAAAGTCCTCGTCGTCGACCGAAATTACAGAGTAGACGACGCGCTACTATTACGTAGGGTTGGCGGTGATATTAATAGTGCACGACGACAATAGTGCTCCGTCCTAGGAAAAAGTCTCCCTCCCTGGTTTGTCGCGGCTCTCTGTCGATCAATCGAACCAACCACCTCCCCGTCCTCGCGACGCTCTTCGTCGCGAAGTCGGTGGCGACCGGACGACGACAACAACGTCGACTTTTGCTCGGATACTCGATCGAACCGACTACGAGAGAATCGAGGCCGAAATTCCTATTCCCTCCAACTATGAGCCACGTGATTTCGATTGCTATCGGTGCGCGGTGGTGACGTTAAGCGCTTCGACGCGCACAGAAGAATTTGGCTATCGCGTATGATAATCGCTATCCAAATCCGAATCGCCTTAACTGCATCTCGTTGGATCGTTGGTAGGTTTAGGGATCGTTCTCAGGATTGGAAGGATGCGGGATGTGCCTTCCAATTTCTTGATAAAAAGAAGATTGGGATTTCAGTAGTCAATGGCGCTAGGTCGAAGGTCGATCTATATTTTTACGTTTACGAGGTGTACATTGAATTATTCGGTAGCGTGTAGCTATCGCAGTTTTTTATAATTCCGAACAGTGCAATTTACGTAAAAATAGACTGATCTTTTGTCTAGTACTTTTGCCTATCGAAAAATGCCATCTTTGCATTATCGAGAAATGCAATCCTGGAATCGAGAACACCCCCTTAACTCTCGTACGTTCTTCAAGGTGAAAATTCGTCCATTCGATATTTTCGCATACTGTGAAAGTATTCGTTATTTTATGTCCACGTTGTGAGATGTATTTCTTTAAAATCTGACGCTATATATGAAACATAATGCGTTGATTTAACGTGTAAAATAATAATGTTGAATTCTTATCCTAGTCTCTTTCATGCAACTATTTTTAAGGAGGGTATGAGGGTTAATATTGTGTTGTCCCATTTTCTTCGGATCGAAAAAGAACCGATAGATTACGTACAGTATCGAACGGGCCATTTTGAATTTTGTGAAAAATTTTCATTCTCAAAAAACCGTCAATCACCAATGTTCACGGGGTGACGAACACTTTTTTTCGGATTCCTCGACCACTGTGGAGGGAACGTGACCTGCCGATGGGGGAGGGTAGTTTTTCTCGAAAAGGAAGTTCTGGAGTCTCTGTCGAAGACAGGAAAGAGGCGGCTCGTCAGGAGGAAAGAGTTACGTAAAGCCTCTCGGACAGGCCTCGCTTAGGTTTTACGATCGAATGAAAACGCTCGAAAAGGCGGGATGAAATTTATTCTCGGCAGCCGCGCTTATTTAATGCGGAGAAAATGCCCGGCGAGCGTCGCGTCGCCCACGCGAACCAAGCTGACTTTAACGTCGTCTCGGCTGTATCCCTCGAGCGAAACCCGGCCCGATATTTAACGCGGAATACTCGGAAGTAGTGACGATACTTCTTGTCGCTTCGGCGAGTATCGACCCTCCTCTCTCCATTCTCTCTCTCTCTCCCTCCCTCTCTCTCTCTTTCTTCCACTTTCTTCGTACTCGCGATCCCCGCCCGACACGAACCAATGACTTTCGTCGCCCGCGCCGAATTCACTCAGCGAGAGGACACAGCGCGGAATCCGTAACGGTTCTTCGCGATAGGTCGCGAAAACCATCCAGGCATTCTGTGGTTTCTCGCGCGGGTAATCTACTTCGTTGCGAGGTGAAACGAGCGAGATCGTGCTCGCCGCGCGCCGACCTGCTCGACCGATCCGAATCATCGCGCGAAAATGCATCCGAAATCGAGAGAAAGGCGAAAGTCCAGTCGGACACGTGCATTGTCTTTAATTCGCGATTAAATCGGCAATAAATTCGGCAACGCTCTCCGCTTGTTTCTCGTTCGATCGAGACGCTCCGCTTTCGAGAGCTTCGCTGGAAAAATTCAATCTTAACCCTTTCGGCTCGAAGCAATTTTAATTACACAATCAACACGTCTCTTTCGAACCGGATCATTTTTATTCTATGATGATTTTTACAACATATTTAAAGTTTCTTGTGATTATCTCTAAAGCCAACCGGCAAAAACTTTAAAAGGAAACTGTTGTTCCCCAAATAATGGAACAATTCATCGATAACGAGTTCACTTTAAGCCTTTATAGTGAGCCAGATAAAATAGTCAACGTTGATCTCGTGGAAATGTATGCAAAAGTGTGTAGATAATATTTGGAGAGGTGTTTCTCAGTGAGTTGGGAATCGAATGTTAGAAACGTTGCATTTTAAGAGAGACTAGTGGATTGATCGAATTTCTGGACAGTTCTCTGTCCTGTTCAGGGTTGTTGGAATCCAACGATAATATTATATGTAGAATATACAGAAGTAGGCCATAGTGCGACTCCAGTCGGAGTCGCAGAGATTTCGTTGCCTGGCCCAAGTGGTTTATGGCACCCCCACTTGAGAAAAGGGACCGGAGGTTTTTCCAGGGACGAACCAGCTCAGTCGTCGTCCCATTACAGTACAGAACACGTCGCAACATCATTCACGTTACAGCTTTATCTTATTTCAACACAGTTTGTCACTTTTTTCTTCATTCGCATTAGGATCACCGTTTTAATTCACTTTGTAGCTTTGTTTGCTTTAAATAAATAAAGTCATCTTGTTTAAGCCAATAAAGTTTTCCAACAAGGGTCAACGCAGAAAATTTCATGGTGGATACAAGGAGAAATTGTAGGGAATTTCTATGGCAGCCAGGTTCGCGCGAGCTTGTTGCAGGTGTCTTCCTGGTCGACGTTCGTTAACGGCGCGCGATCGCCGCGAGGAAACGTGTACCGACCCTGGCAGCAACTCGCGCCAATTTCTGTTTGTGCTCGTTCGATCAAGAAGCTTACGTACGAGTAAAATAACCTTATAATTTATCGAAGAGATTTATTTAGAAGAGACATTAGACCTCTGTCCGAAAACCAGACACGAGTTCCTAATCGAACGAGAATTGTCCTGAAACGCGTTGAACGAGCGATTACATTTTCCTGAATTTTGAGGAATTCGGTAAAGGTTCTATAAATCAGAATAATATTGATAAACATTACACTCCTCGAGAGTCATTACCAACATGTGTTTTTAATTTACAAGCAAAATTACCTGCTTATGTCAAATACGACAGAACACTCCCTCCAACCTACTATATCACAATTATTTGATTCGATGAGAGACTTGTTTTTCTTCAAAGAAGAACAATTACATTTTCATGAATTTTGAGGAATTCAGTAAAGGTTCTATAAATCACGATAATATTGATAAATGTTACGTTCGTTCCGACTCACTAGCAACATGTGTTTTTAATTTACAAGCAAAATTACCTGCTTATGTCAAATACGACAGAACACTCCCTCCAACCTACTATGTTACAATTATTCGATTCGATGAGAGACTTGGTTTTCTTCAAAGATCTCGAGGCCTCCAAAAATCAGGTCGCGAACTTTTGCAATGCTCCAACAGAATCTATTCAAGGTTTCAGGTGTTCATGCGTGTCTAGAAGGAGCACTCTCCCATCGCATAAACGTCCTCAGGATGAACGCACTTTCTCAGAAAACGTTTCTCTATCTTGGCTCATAGTTCCCAAGTCAAGTTCTTCAAAGATGGCTAACGATTTGAGTCAGGATTCGCGTCTGGACCGAAACGAGACGGTTGTCCTTCCAGACCTAAGGACAGTTCTGTGTCGTGTCGAGTTGTGCCGCAGTCATCCTAATCTCGCTTGTCCTTTCGCACCGGGCACGAACGAAAAAGCCGTGCGTAGGCGTGACAAAGGTGACTCTTGCTTCCCTTGGGAGGCTTTAGGTAAGGTAGTAGAAGAAAAAGAGAGAGAAGAGAGAATCCGCGGCCGTGCTTCGCAGCGCCGTAATTTCCAAGAGCGATCTTGGGAGACTTCCACTTGCCCGGCTAGGATAAAGGACTGGCAAAAAACCGGTCCTCGCGTGGGCTCCTCGAGTTTTCCGAGCCAGCGGGAACGACAATAAAAAGATGTGTCCAAAGAGAGTACCGCCGCCGGGACGTACAGTCGGGCGCAGCAGCGCCGGCCACGGTTCCGCGCGAAACCGCTCTCTCTCTCTCTCTCTCTCATCTGTCCTCTCGTTTCTTCATCCTGCAATCTCCTTCTCCGTTCTCTTTCACTTTCGGGATCGACGAGCTGCGCGACACTCGCTCGTCGAGATCGATCTACTCTCCAACGAACGAGACGCGATTTCCCCTCGGACGGGTTTGGTCCCCGGGATTGGGAAAATTTCCCTCGAACCTGGGGGGGGGGGGGGGAAATCTTGAACGGCGGAAAATTCAAGGGAACACCAGGACGACGACGTACCTGGGAACACCGTTCTCAGTCCCTGTTTTTCTTCTTTTTTTGCGCTCGCATTTTCTGATGCTCGCTCTGCGCGAGCAAAGAGCGCAAGAGCGTGAGCGCGCACCGTTGCTCGTTTCTGCTCGCTAATTCGAAAATACTCGGAATAATTTTCAGCCCGAGCTATACCTACCCTATGTACTTTTTATGTGGCGCTCGGACCTATGTATCACGGGCCCCGATGTACATACATAGGTACGCGTATATGCCACCAAGGTAAATATACAAGGTATATAAGGGTAGCGTGTAGGAGATGGTTGGTACATAGAAGTACTTGCTGGAAACGACTAGGGCTGTCGACGGGGGTGAAGCGCGGGAGGCGGGCAAGGGAATGGAGAGATTCTATCCATCTCTCTCTCTCGCTCTCTCTCTCTCTCACTCACTCACTCTCTCTCTCCCGTCCGTCTCTCTTCGCTTCGCTATCCCTCCTCTTTCGTAGCGAAAGCTTCGAACCACCAATCGCGGATTGTCTTTCGTGATATTCTTCCAAACCAGAGATACTCGAGGCCGAAATAACAAACATGCTTCTTCTCGAGATGACTGCGAACACCCACAATAAAATATGAAACAATCGTGGAGCAAATCGGACTGGTTCCAATGTGTTCTAAATTCTGATAGCGATTTCAAACCAGATTCTGGAACCGACGTTATAACTATACGGCAAATCTCATGCAGTCATAGAAAAAATTAACGAATTCAATAAATATAAGAGATTTGTTGAAATTATTCGAGGACGAATCACTTCGTCGTTTAGCTTCTGCTTCTCACATTATTTTCATTTTGCATAAAGAACAGTCTAGTTGTAGAACCGATTTCAGGCTCGATATCTAATCCAGAACTCTAGCAGTTGTTGGCTCGACGTCAAACGCGATTCTAGAAATAATATTCAAAATCAGGAAAGTCCTGTAACCGAGATCAGAGTCATAACGAGACTCCATTTATCGTTTGTTCTTCATTTATATTCTCGTATCAGCAGGTTCAGAATCAAGATATAATCGCTCGATTTGTATCTGGTAGTTTCAGAGTTATTTTCAGAGTAGTTTGAGTAGTGTCCGAGGGATCGGTAAGCTCGCGACCGGTTTTTCGTCTTTGATATCTGCCGAGGGTATATCGGTATCGGTATCAGTGAACGCAGAGATCTCTAATTCGAAGGAATCACTATCGCCCATCGGACGCTCCAGGGCTCGGACCAGGAACGGTTCGAAACGATCTCTCGAGTGTAGGTAGAACGAGAGTGAGAGAGAAAGTGAGAGAGAGAGAGAGAGAATCGGGATGGGATCGGCTCGGCTTGGCCAGCGCTTTTCCACCGCGAAGCTTGCAGGATTGTGTTACGCGTTTTTCTCGTGAAACCGGAGCCCCGTGCTTTCTATCCGGAGGACGGACGGTTCGAAATAAAATCCACCTTCTGTACGGAGAAAACCGTGATCCATCACTGGACGGATCGCGGTAGGATCCATCCAAGTACGATCGACCTCTCTTTCTCTTGTGGGGAAAATTTCTGGACGAGTTCGAAAACATTTCGCCGCTGTTCTGTGGGACTTGGATGGAAATCGAGCATATATCTCTCTCTTTATGACGCGTTCTCCAAAATTCCGTCTTTCCACTCTTCCGGCATCCTTTTCCGCGAAAGTATCGAACGACGGGAAAACTGCGTCGTCTAGCAGGAGGTTTCGATTTTGGGAAACACGGTTTCGCGTGTGGATGTGAATCGAGAACGGGTGAAATGGCCAAAGAGAGAGAATAGCAAGGAGAGAAAGAAGGTACGAGAAAGAGAAAGAGAGAACGAGGAGAGAGACGAGGGAAAAGAGAGGAGAGCTGAGGAGAGAGAGAGCGAGGTCTCGCGCGGGGTTCGTAGCTACCCCTAAGCCGGGCTGTGGCTGGTGCTGGTGCTGGTGCTGCTGCTCGTTGCTAGGGGAAACCTCCAGAAAACTCTACACACACACATTGCCCGTATGCCAGCCGACACGTACACGCATACCCATACAAATTTTGCGCGCACACTGGCGCCGGGTACCACCTACAACCACGCACGGACGGGGAACACGAAAACACGGACACGGCGCGCACACACGCTCGCTAAAGGGGGCAACGAGAGAAGCTCACGCACGTACGATCACGCACACCTTGACGCGCCCGTGGAAAATGTCGATAACGAAAAACCACTGCTCTTTCGCTCTCTCCTCCTGCCATCCACCCACCCTCTCTTTCTCTCTCTCCCTCTCACGCTCTCTTTCTCTCCTCTCACTGACCGCCCTCCACCACCTCCTCCTCTTTTTCCCTCCTACCTTTTTCCCTTTTTCGCCCCCCCTCCCACCGGAACCAGCTTCCGGGCAAACTATTTCATTCTTGCGAGGAAAAAAAAAGAAAAGAGTCGACCGTTCCCCTTCTGCCACGCACCCGAAGAAAGAGAAACGGCCGGAGCAACAGCGAAGAGTTCGACTCGCCACTATCGGACCAATTCGCGGCCAACGTTCTCGATCGGCGCCGAAAGATCCCGAAAGAATCGCGAGACCAGCCCGCGGAAAACTTGGAAACCAACGGAAAATACCGGAAAATAGACTTCCATCCTGCGTGTTCCAAGAACGATCTCTCGCGGTCTGGAAACGCGCCGGACTAACTAGCTACCTCCAAACTTCTCCGAAGTGGAGATCCCGCCGTGAAATACGGACAAATTATTGGGAGGCCGCCGTGGCTTAACTCGAAATTTTGTACTGGAGAGGTAGCTTGGATTGAATTTACACCGTACGTGTAAATTTCAATTAGTACCAGTGTACTTCTCTTCTTCGGCGTGTAGAGATTCGTGCGAGCACGTTAATACTCCTTTTTATATCGAAGTCCGAAAGACACGTTACTTAGGAATCATTCAACTGTGGGTAGAAACATAGACGTTCTCCTAGCTTTGACGATTTCTAGTTCCCTTTATAGCGACGAGATTGCGAATGTTTATGCATCTATTGCTTATAAAAGTTTTCAGAAAATCCTCTCATACAAAATTCTATAGAATTTATTAATTGATTTAGATCTACAAAGGCTGTCCATGCGTAAAATAAGATTTTATTCCATAAACATCTGCGGAATCAGTTCCAAACTATGGACCAGTCCGTAATCTAGAACTCCCGTTCATAAGTCTTAGGACAGTGATCATATTTGTATTCAATTCTGTAAAAATGAAATAATCTTTGAAGGATGTGCACAAATGTTTCCTTATTTAAAGGTTTACACGCATGAGTGGATTCTGCACTCATATATCAAAAATATTACCAAGAGGTAAAAGATATTTATATTTTCTTGTCATCGAAGAATCCGCAACGTTTCTTCATTACAGTTTCCACTATTGGCATCCGCGTGATCAATTTTTTCATACTTTCGAAATATTCCATACATGCGTTTTCGAAGTGGAGCAAAAGTTTCGTACCTCTCCATTCAGTGCATCCCATAATTTTTCTATGGGGTTCAAATCTGGCGATTGAGGTGGCAAACTTCGTAATTTTTAATGAACTGTTACATTGTAGTTGATCCAAATAGTTTTTACATATTTTTCACGTGTGTCTTGGATCATTATATTTATTACTTAGTTTGTTATTATTATATACATTATTATATGATACTATATATATAGTATATATATATATAATATAATTTATATAGTATTATATAATATATATTATTAATTACTATTACGTAGTTCATAATCTCTATACGAAATACCAGATTTTCACAAAAAAGCAGAGGTGTCCTAAGACTTATAAGTGGGAGTGTAGATCGTACTCTCAGGCCGAGATATCGATCGGCCATCGCAGATTTCCAGTTTCGGTAGATCTGAACGTGTTCACGGTTCGCCCGCGGCTGGGAGTCTCGTTTCACGGGCGATTTCGTCGAGAGAGCGAGAGGTTCTCCCGACGGAGCGCGGGCAACGTCGACGACGACGTCGAAACCGACGAGAACGACGACGACGAATCTGCGGAACAGGCGAGAGGAAAAAAGGAGACGATCCGCTGCTCGAGAGGCTGGTCCTCCTGGGGACAATCTCTCCAGTGGAACGCTAGCTGGGAGTGCGAGTTCGTTCCCAGAAAGAGGTCGGGACGAGAGAGGAGGAGGAGGAGGAGTAGGTTGACCAGAGAAGGAGGGGAGAGTGACAGAGAAAAGCGAGGACATTAACGAGGACGGATACTGCGTGGGCGTTGCGGTTCCTCCGCTCGGCAAACTGCGATCGACGCTCGACCAAAGGAACCGATCAAATTCGAACGTTCCGACAATTATTACCCGGGGATTCTCGGTGAAAGCTGTGTGTCCTATCGAAACTCTCTCTCCATCCTCTCTCTCTCTGTTTCACCATTCGGTTCCGTCGACCACGTCGAGTCCGTGCCTCTCTCGCCGAGTTGCCGAACATTTGCATCTCGCCCGCGCTGGGAACTAGTTTCCGCGAAGTTTCGACGCCGCGCAGATACTTGATACGCCGCGTTCGCGGCACGTGGATCCGCTCCGCGATGTTTGACGAACGCGGTGCGACGATCCGCGAGCGGATCCCAT
This sequence comes from Lasioglossum zephyrum, assembly GCA_028455615.1. Classification (NCBI taxonomy): domain Eukaryota; kingdom Metazoa; phylum Arthropoda; class Insecta; order Hymenoptera; family Halictidae; genus Lasioglossum; species Lasioglossum zephyrum. The sequence continues at coordinate 1,866,903 of CM052323.1, read as the reverse complement.
CAGTCCGCGACGTAATCCCTGAGAAAGGCAGCGCGCGCGATCGACGAGAAACCTTGCCTCTTGCGCCGAGAACAAAAGGCGCGAACGACGGAACGGAGAATATAGACGTTGGCAAAACGTCGACGAGCAGCGAAAAATTCTCAGACTTATTTCGTTCCGTACAGATGATGACCAAAGATTGCTCACTTCGATCTGCGTTCGGGTAGAGTGGCGCGATGGGGCGTGGTCTCATGGCTCTTTGTTTACAATGATTATAGTAGATTTTAGTAGATAGTATCTGACCTTGAGATTTGATCATTTCTCTGCCGTAGAGTGCTATTCGAAGACTGCTCGATGGTCACCGCATTCAAAGTGCCTCCAATGGGCGTGGTTTCGTGGCTCCTTATGCTTAGAGTGCCTCGAGTGCAATGAATTTGATGCATTTGTATTTCGAGTGTCATTCCTGTGTCTAGGTAAAGTACTCTGAGTGCACGTTATTTTCTGCCCCGAGTGGACGAGGTCTCACGGCTCTGTGTATAAACAGTGCCCCGAGTGGGCGTGGTTTCGTGGCTCCCCATATACAGATGGCTCCACGGCGAATGCAATAGTCATCTGTCCATCTCGAAGAAGCTTGCGAATCTCTCACCCCCTCTATCCGTAAAACGTTTTATGTAGGCGTGGTTTCGGGTTCGTAGAAGCTATCGCAGTGCCCCAGAGGGCAATCAGCGGCCGCGTCCGGGACAGATCGTTCCTCGGCAGGCTTTGTTCGCGGCGAGGCCTTCGGCGAGTCGAGGGAAAGAGGAACAGAGCCGTCGCGTCGGACAAGCGAGAGAGAACGGGCTCTCTGTGGCGCAACCTTACGTAGCAGCGACGTAATGGCTCTCGTAAAAATGGAGTCCTGCGTGGCGCGATAAAAATTTACGAGCCAAATAATAACCCGAAAGCAAGCTTCGCCGCACAGCAGCCTATCCAAACTTGGAGAGGCCTGCTCCTGCGGCGATCTCGCGGCGAGGACGAGCCGAGCCGAGCTGAACCGAGCCGCGTCGCGGTTTCTCTACTACGCGGACGCATGAATATTTATTCTGCGTAGGAACAACGATGACTACTCGTCGAGCGCCAAGATCTCGCTGTTCCGAGAGAACTGCGCCACGGGAACAGGAAGGGGAAACGTTTGGTCGCGCGTTAACGGATGCCCCGAGGATCGGCCGAGCGCGGCCATATTGCGCGTTTACCTTTGCTTCTTGTTATGTAAAGTGTAAAAGACCGTACACCCGTGTTGCTCGCAGAACCTTCTCTCCTCGGACCCGATATTCCCAGTATACGAATCTCAGCCTTCGAACTGTTCAAACTAGTCTACCTACTACACTAATTTTTCGATTAACACCAGACCTATCGAGCTCAAACATTGGCTGCCTTGTTTGCCTTGTAAACATGGTGTCATAGATTTTCTACAATTTTTATTATAATATCTACTTGGACACAAACATGTTACTAATAATTACCAGTGAGAGTATCAATATTAGACTGCTGATCAAAATTAAGTAGATGAAATTCAAAAGTCAACTTGTCAATATATGATCTCTCCTCTACTAAAATCAGTAAGGGACGAAATACACATTCAATTTAGTTTTCCTATTGTTTTTGCAATCGATGCAGACAATTTTTATTTCGCATAAAGTACTGCAGTCTAATTAGTATCGTTTCAACAGTTGAGACGATCCATTGAAAGGAACAAGCGCGTGACCGATGTCAGGTAAATCACTTCTGGCAACGCAGCGATCACGCGCGTTGTAGAAAATGGAACACCGATAATTAGACTGTAGATTTCATGCATTTATATCAAATACAAGTAGCGAAACAAAAAATAATTAAGACAGACGATTATATTTCTCGTGAAGAAATATCGCAGGTGATGTTCTTTCGATCGGGAAGAAGGATTGCGACGACGACGACGATGCTCAAATGAGACATGCCTTCGAAAACAGGCGAGTCCGCGGAACAGGTGAATGTCAACGCTCGAATCGGCGCGAGTAGTTTAGCCGCGTCGGAATTCGCGGTCAGGCGGACGTTTTAAATAAATCATTCGCAGTCGCGAGCACTCGGCTCGAGTAATCGGAAAAGTTGGCCAGATCCTCGAGCAAGGTTTCAAGTGCGCGACGACGAAAAAAAAACAAATAGTCAGAGAAGGAGAAGAGAGAGAGAGCGGGAGAATATCAAGAGAGTCTCAAAGTCTCGAGCCGAATCGGGCAGCATCGATTTCGATGTCGAAGGTCGAACGACCTTCCGCAAAACGGGGACCGGGGATTCCCCCGAGTGGAATCGACGTATCGCCTTAGGTCGCGTCGCAGTTCCGAGTTTCCAGTTATAAATTACAGGGTAGACGACCGAGTTCCACCGTTTCTTCCACCGGCACCGGTACCAACGTCGACGGCGACACGCGCGCGCGTGTTCTCTTTCTATCCGCAGTCCTTCTTCTCCTCCTCGGTCTCCTCTTTCGTCCCGTTTCGTCTCGTTTCTGTCCCTCTTTCCTTCCCTCGTTCCCCCCTTTTTTCTTCCCTTTAGTCGCGTAACTGGCTCGCAGGAGTTGAGCGCCTATCGGAGAGCGAGCGTTCGAACCACGTGTGGTCCCCATTCATAAAATCCTCGAGGTGCGGCACGTGCATCGGAACCCTCTAAACGACACCGGTGCGATTCGTATGCGGCCCCTCTGTTCCCTTTTACCTTCGTCTCCTGCCCTTTGTCTCTTTTTCGTGCAATTATGTTACGTACAATTTAAAACACAGTGGGCACATTAGGAATGACACCAGTGTTTTAGTTCCAACTAAATAAGTTACATAAAGAAGAAAGAAAGAGATTTTTACTTGGCTGTCGAGTCTCGTAATCAATGCATTTTTATTTTAGTTAAAGAAGTCCAAGCGGTAGCGAAAAATGCGTCCGCTTTTCTTTTCAGTCGTCGATCAATGGTTAGGTATAATTTAAAGCACAGTTAATGCGTCAGAAAGAACATCGATGTACTAATTCTAGCTAAATAAGATAATTACAGAAAAAGAAACAGATTTTCATTCGACTGTCGTGTCTTGTAATCAACGCATTTTTATTTTGCATAAAAGACAGCCCCAGCCCAAGCGGTAGCGTACGTGTCGAGCACGTTCCGCAAAATGCGGCGGGTTTTCGAGTGAGTCGTCGTTCCCGGGCGGATCCCAGATGGTTCGTGGGGTCAGAAGGTGACCGTATTTCGCGTTCTTTTCACGGTCCGCGGCTTATCTCGAGAGGACAACGGTGGAGATGCGTCCCTTTGGCCGCGGGAGCTCTCGCGGCAGCTTCGCCGGCGATAATAGGGAGGCGAGTCTTACGGAATCGATTCAAATCGCGCGACGACTCGAAAATAAATTATCCGGCTGGTAAATCCCCGTTCCCCGTTGCCTCTGCTGGATCGCGACGAATCGTTTTTCCTCCGTCGTCGGCAGCTCTTATCCGCTCGATCGATTCTTGCTTCGTCCTCGTCTAGTCGCGCTAGTAGGTACCTTAGTAGCTAATCCATCGGGTATATCGCGATCGTCGTCGAGTCGGGAATAATCTGCATCGTTTGGCTCTTCGGCTTGCCTCCTCTGGATGTACCCTCTCTTCGTCCTTCTCTTTCAAGAGGAAGAGAGAGAGAGGGGGGGGAGACAAAGGGACCCGAACGAGAGTCCCCTTGTCTCAGCCACTCTCCGCTGCCTCCTCTCCCGAGTCGCTCGAGAAGCAACAACTCTCGCGGATCGAGGCGCGATAATCTTGCCACGAATCTGTGCGGCCCGCGATCGATCCGTCGATCGAGAGGATCTTTCTCTTTCTCACTTGCTCTAGCACTCTCTCTCTCTCGCTCCGCCTCTTAAGAAGCGTGCTCGATTTTCATGTAATTCAAATGAAGCGTGAGCCGTCCTCGCCGAGACTTGCTGAGACATCAGACCGTGCGCACCGAGTCTCTCGACGCTGCGCTGTCCTCCTCTTATACTCTCGGTTCTCCGAGTCTCGGGCATCGGATAGAATTTAGGCCTTCCGCGCCCACGATGCGTCACAGAAACCAACTATCGTTTGCTGTACGCTCGAACGTTCCAACAAACCAACGGAGAATCGTCTCATTCGGTAAACCAAGGCAACAATAGGCATCACAAAATTGCTCCATGTTGCTTCAGAATGGTCATTGCTATTTTGATTTTCTTCTACTTCGTAGATCCTAATACAATTTTAGTTTAACTACCACTGTACGATCCACTGTTGAAATCTAGCCAAACATTGCGTCTGCTCGCCTCAAGTCTGATGCGACGCGTAAATACAAGAAGTAGATTCGGCAGGTCATGGTTAGACGCGTCAGACGATTCATACTCTGAACGTTCGAATTCTTGTATTAACCCCTAAATGCATTGTGTTGCCGTTTGGCAACATTAATTGGACATATTAATAATTAGGATATATATATATATATATATATTCATTACTAAAATTCATTAAAAAATTATTCCTATCTACTTTATTTACTTAAAACTTATTTATAAGATTTTTTTTAGCTTGTGAAAATTATTTGCGATTGATATGCGCACCTTGCAAATGCACGATATGCAAAATATCGATATGCAAAATACTATATGCTAGTAATTCGAAAGTTGAAAGTTAGAGCCATTCGAATTTTCAACTGTACAACTATCTTATTCGAATTCTCAGCTTCTTTCGTCCGTAGGGGCGATGGAAGTTTACAAATGAACAATCTGTTTCGCCAAGAATAATCTTATGAGATTTGATCAGTTTAATCCTTTCATTACTGTTGACAGCTGAAGGAGCTTTAAAAGATTAATACGCATATACCGATGACTTCTTCGCAATAACTGCAATAAATTTTATATATTTAATGAAATGAAATCTTCCGACTATGTTTATCTTCCGTAGCGAGAGGTTTAGAGGATTTCCGGATATTTTTGAAGAACGGCGCGGAGCACGGTATTTCTCGAGAATCGACGTTTCTTATTTTACCAAGGGTGCGCGTTCCGTAAATACATCGTCTGAACGAGGCGTTTGTCCCTTATGAATATCCAACGGAGTAGCCTAACTCCGTGGCGCGGGTTCGCCGCGGGCGATCGAGCTTTCGTAGCATGTATTAAAGATTGAAGTTAATAGGCGACCGGCTGTCGACGATTTGGTAGGTGCTCTCGCCTCGATTAGATTGTTGTCGCTTGTTCCAGCTTCGGGGTGGCATTATTCGGATTAATACCGCGGCGGTATACGGAGGGTGTGGGGTTGAAGCAAGGGGGTGGCGCAAAGAGGAGAGAGAGGAGGGTTGTAGCGAGCGTTTGCTCGCGGAAATTGAAACGGCTGGTTCTAACCGAGACCTTGGACTCTCGGAAACTCGGAGACACCGACTCGACGATTGAAAATCGATGGGGGGTGCGGGGGGGTAATCGAAGTTCGGCGAACAACGAGGGGAATTTTCATCGGGGCGCGCACCCTCTTGGAAAACTTGGCCACACGTGTCGGCTCGTTCGCGCGTCGGCCGTCTACCGGTTCGCGTGATCGGGGCGGTTAGGCGAACGGACTCGTCTCGCGATGATACGGACGATCGAATTAACCCTTTGCGGTACCGCGTGGTTCCTCTGCTTTATCTCGGAAAGGGGCAGTCTCGTTCACAGGATCGCAAGGGTGCGGGATGCGCCTTCTCCTTTCTCGATAACGCAAAGATGGGGTTTTTCAGTAGTCAAAAGCACTAGATGGAAGATCAACCTCGAAGTCACCCTCGAAAGTCCTGTTTTTAATTTTACAAGGTGTAACTTGCATTATTAATTATTAGACTGCGGATCTTGATGCATTTACGAGAAAAATTGGTTGGGCGAAATATAAAACGGGAAAAGTTTTAAATAATTCACGAATGCTGCAATGTTCTTTTTAATGTGACAAAGTCGTTAAAGGATCAAATCAATTTTTATATTATTCCTGTTTTCCACGATCAATGCGAAACATATTTATTTTGCAGAAAGATCCGCAGTTTATTAATTACCATTGCTATGAATATTCGTTGCAAATTACGAAAGAATGATATAGACAGGAGTCGATCACGCTTCACGATAATCAGTTCATAAACAATATTCATTCACTAAAATAATCGATGAGGCTATCTGCACAGAAAACATGCGATACTACAATAGAACAGGGAACACGTGTTTACTCGTCAACGAACTTTCATAAAATTGAACGCGAAGGGATGGGAACAAGAATACATGTAAACAGTGTTATACTGGCTTATCAACATTGGCCAATAATATGGCGTTATTGGCCTAATGTGTCAGAAGATATCAACATTCATCCCTTCAGTAATGTGTGCATGATTGGACTGCTTTATACATTCAGAAATTACGTCAAACATTCATCATAACATTCTACGTAATTACTACCCCTTACAATCGTTGGAGGCAATTTTTATGTACAATAAAGCTCCGCAGTCTAGACGTGCGTAAGAAGAATCATAGTGCCTCTCAACTGTTCGTCCGCGAACGTAACTTGAATTATACGATGTCAATAGCAACTTCTGAAATAAAAGGAACTATGAATAGAAGATAATTTACTAGCGTTAGTCAATCGGCACCGTTATTAGCGCCGCAAATATTCGAATTGAAACCTCGAATAAGAGTCTACGTAGCAAGCACAACTTCCCAAGTGAACGCGGTTTATAATTACAGGACAGTTTATTATCTTAAGCCTGCAGTGCGAATAATCTGAAAATCAAACCAACGGGATAATTCGAGTTCACTGACTTTTTTCCACAATGTTATTACGAGTATGATATTCGCGCACGAATCGTATTTATTCTGAAATTTTCGAATTCAAATTCATTTTACGAATACTATGACAGTTCGAATAACCAAGATTAGCTCTCATTAGTTCTCATAATACGTCGAGCAGCGAGTTCGATAAATTGTAGAAATTCATTCCGATAACGATAGCGTCGATGAACCGAGTACTATGGACATTGCGATATTTTGTATTTCTCTTAGTGAAAACTCACGATGGTCCACGAGATTAGGCTACTCTCTGTTGGAGCGTACAACGAAATGCACGAAACACACGGAGGAGCAAAGGTCTTTCTTGACCTGCAGTTTATTACACTTGCCAGTCTATCGAGCCAGCCACAGCTCACGTCTCCTCTCTTCATTAGATCATTTGGCGTAGTTTAAATTCAATATAGCAATAATAAAGTAGAATATTGTGTTACGTGTGAAGAATAACTTCAATTCATGACTGATATGTTCATTCCATGAGCGCAGTGGAGATTAAATAAACATTTAATAAACGTAATGTCCAGATTTGATTTCTCAACCTCGTCAACGTAACACTCTCTTCCATTCGATGATCGTAGGAGCAGGTAGCGCCCAGGTTGTCCCAGCAGTTCGTGTCGCGCGAGAGGTGTTGGTGAAATGTTTCGGTAAAAAATAGTCGAAACAGTTTTGAGCGTGGTGTGTATTGGACGAGGGCGTCGACATAGTTTCGCTTGTAATCTGTTACGCGGGATCTATCCGGGACCGAAAGAAGGGAAAAATGAATGAATGAATCGGCGCGCGATAACCTGGCCCCGTGCCCCTTGCCGCGGCTTCCCTCCAAGTTTTTCGCTCCCGTTTTTTCCTCCCGTTCCCTTCCTGTCCTCGGTCAATGGAAAACACACGGAGAACACGCGAAGTGAGCCGACATATCGGTCTCTCACCCCCGTACAAACGCACGCGTACGCACACGTATGGGGAACAGGGTGAGAGAGCGTGGCTGTTCCCCCCCGCCTAGGTCGGGTCCAATCAAATTTTATGATTTGTATCCATCTCGCTCCTCGCGATCCTGACCTACCTTTGGCCTGCGTTGAACCGATAGAGCGAATATATACAGAGAGAAAGAGAGAGAGAGAGAATGTGAGAGGGGGGAGACGAAGCGGAGCGGAGCGGGAACGCGCGCGCCACACTTTTCGCTGCTTTTTTCCAGCCCCTCCGCTCTTCCATCGCGCTTCCATCGGATTTCCCCTGCCTCGACCTCCGCGAAAAAAAGGGAGAGTGACTTCGAAAGTCAATAAATCGAATCTCTGTCCGACGACCGCTTTAAACTTTTTTCCTCTTTAGCCGGCTGCTGGCTCGCCTCTTCTCTCCGCTCCTCGTCGCGGCTAGCCGCTTTATCTCGGCCGCGTAACAAGCGCGCGAGCGAGCGACCAACACGCCGACCCCGATGAAATATGAACGGCCAACGACCAGGGAAACTTTCTTCTTCCCCTTTGCTTTCTGCTTTTCGTCTCTCCCTTACTCTCTCTTTCTCTCTCTCTCTATCTATCTATCTATCTATCTGTCTCTCTCTCTCTCTCTCTTACTCATCATCGTTACGAGCCTAGGAGAGGAAACGACGGGGAAGCTTCCGCCTTGCGATTCGCGCCACGAAATCGACCATGCTTGTTCTCTTCTCTTGTTCTCCGAGCCACTGTCTCGAAGGAAATGATCGTCCTCAACAGCGGATCGATGCGTCGACGGATTTAAACGACTGGAAGTAGCGTCTCTCGAAAATCCTCCATGCTCCAGATCGTCGAAGGGTCGGAGAAACGGGGCCGTGTGTCCGTTTGACCTAAAAGATTTCGAAGAGAGAGAGAGAGAGAGAAGAAATGTCACCAGAGGCCAGACATCGGTTGTCTGGTTACGATTCACGGGTCAGCCAAGTCGTATGTTCGAACGAGAAAAAGGAATCCAGGGGTGCGTGCAACGAAAAATGGAAAAGGATCATAGGGAGAGAAGAGGGTTGAGGTAAGCAAGAGGTGGAAAGGAGGACGAGGAGAAAGAGAAACGACCCTTCCCTCGAATCCCCAAAGCGAGACGCCACGGCGACGAGACTTTGACCGAGTTTTGAAGCGACTCCTACATCGACGCGCGAGAGGGTGATAGAGGAGGGTGGTCGAGGAACAGCTAGTGAGAGGGAGGGAGAGAGAGAGAGCGATAGAGAGACCGACCAGGGAGTTAAGGACGCCTGGAGAGGAGAGAGAGAGAGAGAGAGAACAGAGAGAGCGCGTCGCCCTCCCAGACACGACCTCCCGTTGCCTCGTATCGCCTCGCCTCGCCTCGAGTCGACTCGCGTTGCCTCGCAATTTCTCGCGTAGCCACCAGTAAACCATTTACCGTGGCTCGTGCCAAAAGTTCGCCAGTCACGCTCCTCTATTCTGCGAATACTCGTGTTCCGCGAGCCGCGCTTCGGGTCCTCTTTCGATTTGATATCACGGCAAGAATCGATCGGGAGGATCATGTTTGATCATTCGACCTCGATGCTCCTATTTCTGTCTTCTAGACATAACCAGACGAGAATCTTGTTCATCTCGGATACATAATGCTCGATACGAGCTTTTTAGAACTTCGGTTGCACCAAGTTCAAAGTTCAACAAACACATTAGTCCCCGCGGAGAACAAACGTGAAGAGAAACTTCTTTCGCATGTAACGATCCAGTCAGTAGGTTAAAAATACAGTGGTGCTCGGATATATGGCCACCGACCCGAACCGGCGTTGGTCACATATCCGCAGACGTGCCTTTCCAATGGAGCTTCCTATTTAGTGAGTACATAAATTCACCGGATTTTCACCTGTCTCGCTCGCGTCTTTTAAATTCTAACATAACCGTCGAGAATTGTCTGGTTTCGATCGGCTCGGGATCCAGAAAGTTTACCAAGATCCGGACCAATAATCTCCCTTCTAATTACGTTCGAGGGAACGTCCGTCGTGATTTAAAGAAAACATTTGACTCAATGTACAAAAACATTTATAAAAACGTATTGATATTATTTAATGATTTAATTTCCATTATCTTTAATAACTTTTTGCCATATTTCAGAATAACCGGTCATCTAATGTTGCAAATTATCCACTTGTTTCAAGTACAACAGTACTTACCCTCCAACCTAATATTTCACGCATGTCAAAATACATCTCCGAACCATTTCTTTATTCATTCGTTCAGCTGCGCCGCAGCGCGGACATAGATTATCCGAGAGAGAACTAAAAATTCTAGCGAGCAAGGGTCGAGTCCAAAGGGCCGGGTTAAAAAGGGCGACCCCATAACTCTGGAAGGCGAACTGTGTCAAAAATGGAGAACGTTGGCTGCGAGAATTTTCGTCCGCCACAAATCCTTCGAGCGATCGTTCCACGCGTCTCCAACGTGAACAAGCAAATTCTTTAGAGCGTGAAGCGATGCACCGTGGCCTTGTTTACGTGGTGCACCCTTTCCCCTGAACGCACCCCCCCTGATCGCAGCTCGTTCCCCTCGGGTCATTCTCTTAGTTCCGCACGGATCTTGCAATTTTCTAGGAGCATCCTCCGTCGACGTTTCCTTTGAAAAATTCATGGTTATTCGCGGGAGGACCGGCCGGTGTACGTGGTCTGTCCGAAAAGTATCCGACCTTGTGCTGTAGCAGGTGGAAGTATAATTTCTTGTTGATATCAATGGAGCCCCTACAAAGTATTGTCCGTTATAGAAGTCACAACTTTCCTCCAGTTACATTCAATTGTAAACCATGTGGTGGTCGCTATTGGCCTAGCTGTTAATATGGCCACATTAAAATAAACCATGAATAAATAACTTTCTTCCAGCGATCCTCCCACTTACGCAAACACTCCTTAAAATCATCTTTAGGGATAGCGAACAGCTGCCTCGTCATATTCTGTTTTATTAATTGCTCCTACGTCCGTCAGATCTTGTTCCTTTTAAAGATTTTTTCTTTTTGTGGCGCAACCAGAAGTCACATCAATTTATATGATGCGCAAAGATCATTACTTTCGAAAAAACTCTGTAAATTAAGATTTCAGTTGCCTCTGAACGTTTCTATGTTTTTGGCCTGCCTTTATATCGGGTCTCATGGAAATCACCGACAATTTCTTCGACACGGTCTCCAACACTACAGATTTGACCGACAATAACTTTGGCCGACAACACCTTTAACCGAAAACGACTTTGATCTACAACGATTTTGACCGACAACGAATTTAAAATCGTTGCCGGACAAATTCGTTGTCGATCAAAGTTATTGTCGGTTAAATCTGGACTCGGTGAAAACCGTATCGGCGAAATTTATGTTGGTGATTTCCATGGGATCCTTTTATATCATATCATTTCTAAATATCTGTAATCTGCGTGATTAACGGTTAACAGAAAGAATAATGTTGTATACCTTGATGTTTAGTTTCATAAGTCTTCCCGCTATGTACACTTTAGTTTTGTTTATATGTCATTACCTAATGTTGTAATAAATCTTTAAACTACTTAAAAAAAACAATAGTCACAAGGAACTAGATCAGAAGCGTACGAAGGATCTTGTCAATGGTCTTTGAACAAGAATGCCCAAGTTTCTGTCAAAATTTAGTGCATATCCGTTCCACACGTTCGGTCATTGTAATACGCGATGCTTCCTTGACTCGCCGCTGACAAAATTGCGTATCGTTCTCAAATGACAATAAACACGCGCTATCTACCTTAGCCCACTTAGGAACGAAGATATAAGCAAAGGTCGAACATTTGGGACAGACCGCGTACATAAAGCGTTTCTGCAAAATTCAAACCTCGGAAGAACGGCGTTCAGTTAGCCGGCGCGCCGCGATCCGTTGTTATTAATAGGCGCGGGGCGAGGACCAACAGGTACGAAACGCGGCGAAGGTATAGTCGACGTAGAACTCGTTAACGTTTCACCGGGTGGACCGCGCGTCGCGATGCCGAAAATTTCGGATATTTCGGACCCGGGCCACGTCGCGGCCGCGCGTTCTAGAAAAACGTTTTACGTAATCCGTCCGCGAAAAAGCGTGGGACAGACAGCGCGCTCTTAATTCACGAGCTGCGCCGGGACTTTTTCCAGAGGAAAAGTTCGCGAGCGAACGGGTCTGTCTCTCGATTAGCATCTATGTATTTTCGAGGAGATTAATCGCGGCGTAGAGGTACGGGCGCCGCTTAATTGCGATTTTTCCACCGAAGAGCGTTCATCTGTATGTACTTTTCATTAAGCGGAAGCTCGCCGGTAACTTCGGCCGAAACGTTTGCGTTAAATCCGCCGGTGGCGGGAAAACGAGTCGCGTTACATCTGACCGACTTATCGTCGACGGAGACCCGGAGCTCCTCTCCGAAATATTAGTCGTTGCCGGGAGATATATGGGAGAGCTTCGCTTTGCCAGCCTGCCCCCGGTCGACGTTAATATCGCGGCCAGGAACGGGACCCGTCAAAACAACCACGACACACACAAGCCGCGATCCTTCTTCCCACGATTTCCGATCCCTTTCCGTTGCTTCGCGACCTTGCGTGTGTCACGCTGAAATCTGAGACTTCGTGAAGATCGACGTATTTCACTTTCGCGAATCAGTACTTAGATGTTTCGGGAACACAAAATTACTTTATTCAAAGGTTGAATTGGCGCGACGTGCCGTAGCAGAGGTAACAGTCGACTAACTCGATACAGAATTTTTGGGGTCTTATATGCTAACGGATAATCTTATTTGGGGTACAAAGGTTTTGGGACTGTTTCATGGTTCAAAGTATTGGGTGTTGAATCAGTTGTAGGCTTGGATGGGCAGCGATTTTCGAGTCCCATGATTTGGCCGACAACGCCTTTAACCGACAACGATTTTAGATTCGTTCTTGGTCAAATCTGGAGTCGGTGAAATGTTGTCAGTGAAAACCGTGTCGATGATTTCCATGGAACCTCGATTTTCGTACCCTAAGCTGCATGTACGAGGTTTTTTCTTTTTTATATATATATATTTATTTAACCTTCGCTTTCAACTCTTTCCGAAACTCCTTGGGCACCACATGTACGAGATTTGATAAAAAGTCTTCATTTATTTATCGATATTAATTTTCTCCCCTTCAAGGTATTCAGCCCTTCAGATATAATACACTTACGCCTTTTCCAATCTTCGAAACACTTCTCGAATTTAATCAGCGTGATTTTTCACAATGGTTCGGAATTTTTTCGCAATCGCTTCTGATTAGCGGTAAGCACAACTGTTCTTCGCCCTGTATGTTTTCTATTAACAACATTGAAACAGAATTGCGAGTTACATCGCATTAAAAATTTATTAGACTTGTAAGACGTTAAATAATTGTTAAGTAATACATTCGTATTTTGTAAAATTTTATACATAGAAATGTTTACATACAATTTACACATTTTTGTTTATAAATACTGCAATAATCAAATGAAATAAATTTACGTGATACATATACAGAAATTATAACGTAATTTTAAGTTTACGTTATATACAGATATTTTTATGAAAGATAATTGATGTGTTTAAAAAAAACCAATTGAATCGAGTTGAAGAATTGAGCAAGTTCATTCAGAAGCCACTTTTCCGGTCCTGAAAATGTTCTCCGCGGACCAATCAGAGCGCGGTTACGCCAGTCAGATTTCAAAAAAA
>CM052323.1:1834196-1853395 GCA_028455615.1 Lasioglossum zephyrum | reverse complement strand
TAAATAATTGTTAAGTAATACATTCGTATTTTGTAAAATTTTATACATAGAAATGTTTACATACAATTTACACATTTTTGTTTATAAATACTGCAATAATCAAATGAAATAAATTTACGTGATACGTATACAGAAATTATAACGTAATTTTAAGTTTACGTTATATACAGATATTTTTATGAAAGATAATTGATGTGTTTAAAAAAAACCAATTGAATCGAGTTGAAGAATTGAGCAAGTTCATTCAGAAGCCACTTTTCCCGTCCTGAAAATGTTCTCCGCGGACCAATCAGAGCGCGGTTACGCCAGTCAGATTTCAAAAAAAAGGAAGTTGCAGGACGAATGCGACGACCGCATAGCGAGGATGCCCGAAGGGCATCTCTATCCCGTCGAAGTTGGCCAGCCGTGCGCGCGCGAACCGGTCGAAGATATTCATGAGCGACTTTCCGAAACTTGTCAACAACCACCCCGAAAATTCTTGAGCCCGCGCTACCCTCGGAGCGCCAGGGCGCGAGAGTCCGCGACCAACCAGTAGAGTGTGAGGGAGAAAGAGAGAGGGAGCGTGTTCCAAACTTTCGAGTTTCTCGCCGAATTCCAGAAAGTTTCGCCCCCTTGTTGGTACTTGCGCTCCGCGTCAAGCAAATCCCCGCTTACGGAGTTACAACGACAGAGATAGCTGTTCGAAATATTCAGGAAACCTGTCTGGATGTAAACGGGAGAATGGCGGATCGTAGTCGCTCACGGTTTCGGGTTCGGGTTTTCGGGAAGCTGTCGCCGGGAATACGCGATCCCGTTCATGCGCTCCTCGAAAAGAACGAAACTGCGAAACTTGCCGAATGTAGTTATCGTCCGTGATCGCGTCGATCATAACAGTCTCCCGGATCAACACGAGGATCCAGCCACTTGATCGGTGTCGCTCGAGTTTATTTTGATCACGAAATTCAGAAACTTATCCGTTTCTTAGGTAATTCTGGTTCTCGAGGACTCGCGGACTTCTCGGTTTTGATTAGAAAAATATGGCAAATACATATTGAGGTAGAAGTTCTTTAAAACATTAAAAACATTTAAAAATTTCAGCTTTCTATGTATCGGATATGGGTGTTAAAAAATGCACTCTCTGGTTCCTGAAATAAAACCTCTCTTCAATTCATAAACAGTGCTGTACTCGATTTCTGATCACGAAATCCAACAATATTATAGATCACGAACATTGAGAGGTGCAAGAGTGATCGATGCAAGGATCGAGGCTGGAATGGACCGTTTTACGGTTTCTGCTGTGAAATTTCTGCACGGTGAACATCGCGCGGGTGGATAGGTCGCGGCAGTGATCTCGGGAAAGAAGCTAAGATTACGGCGCAACGAAACGAAGCCGCGCCGGCGCGAAACTTTCCGGCCCCGAGATTCCGGCAGCTTTTGTGCTTTAAACGCGCGCCAGATTTATGAGAAAAGTTGCGTTCTCGCTCTCGCGTCCACGGCTAACGACTGGATCCGCAACAGTAAGTGCCATCGTTACCACTAGATATGGCGAGTCGTACTCGAGTCCAGTCGAGTTCAACGTAGACGCATCGTAAATTCTGTTGGACGCGTCGATCGCCGATTGAGAGATTACTCCTGGCGGTAATAGACGGCGAGCGTTATCGATCATTAGCCAGCCGGTCCCGGCTTGGGTTCAACCTAAATTTCCTTGAACGCCGCGCGAAACTTTCTTCCCTCTCGCATCATCGCTTTTCAACCCCTCAAGCGCCGTGAGAATTCATCTTTTTGCTAAATACTATTTTTCTTTATTGAATTGAATGTTGTTAAATTTACAGGACCCTGGAACTGGGCTGTTCAAATCTGTGCGGATCGTTGTTGCCATAAACTTGATTCGACAGGGTGAGTACTACATATGTTCTTCCTAATTTACACTAATGATTTGGAATGATTTGGAAACGTTTACGAAAATAATATACAATTTTAACCCTTTATTGCATGAGTTTTTTAATTCGGTTGAAAAAATTGAAAGAAGATGACTCTTTTTGTGTTTTATTTAAGGGAAAAATATTAAAAAGAATTATGACAACATTTTCAGAAATATAAAAATAAATATGCAGCGTAGGGTTAAACAAGATAAATCTATTGTCCTACGCATGGAACGATCGGTTCAATTTCTGTTTGTTTATAAAATTGTTGTTTGTTCGTTCATGGGATCGTTCGATCTTCTGGTCACTTGTACATTTCTCGCTTCCGAATAAACTTCGATCAATCATTTGTACAAAGTGCGGTTTATTTTGGTACATAATCTAATGAAAACGATATAAAGGTTAACTCTCATCCATCCCTTGTGTCAATTTCACACTGTTTTCCCGAAATATTCGCTGGTAAAGTCCGAAATTTCGTGACTAAATTCTTCAATGTGAAATTGTTAGTTTTCTGGGAAACAGGATATTAAATAAAAACGCGGTTTGTAAAATTTTTCTTGCAAGCGTTCTTTTAGCCTCTTCAAAATCGACTTACTAATCGACTGTAACGAAGAAAAGGAAACCCAGGCCAGTCGAGCTGACGGTCCTTAGCTTTATGTGCGTTTCAACACATGGCCTTTGGGTATTCGATGACCGAAGTTTTTCGGGTCTAACTAAGAGGCCTGGCTTAGAAAATAAACATTTCACCCTCGGTATCTACTTTCATAGTATAACACTACCGATGTGACATAGTATTAATTTTTGCTCTTATATCAATTGAAACACGTAACTATTTAATTCGAAACACATAATACTTCCAAAAAATGGTAGAATGTAGAATCCCACAGAATTTACCACGATTAATATTTATTTCAGAACTACAAAGACTACTGCCATTGAAAATAACATTCGGCTACAAAAATTCAAAATTGCATCAACATCCGCAGTCTACACACAACTAAAACCTCTAAGACATAAATGTTAACTCGTCAATTTGAATTAAAAAAACAATTAATTTAAATTTTTTTAAATTTAATTTAATTTGAATTAAAAAAACAGAGGTACAGATTCAGTGCATGAAATGAGTTTTACGACTTTACATTATTAGTATTACGACAGGAAAACACAACGCGATGCAAAATCAAAGAAAATATTTTTATTTTGCACAAAAATCCGCAGTCTAACGATGCAAACGGAGTCATCTTCGAGGCTCGGAATGCATGTAATGGTCGACGGGTTTCGAGGCTAGTTAGAAATTATTTTCCTCCCGACTATGCGACCTTCGTCTGAATTTGAGGATGACTGGGATAGCCCTATTCAAGAGACCCGTCTGTCTTTCTGAATCGATGTAGTCGGAGGATCGTCGATACAGATCGCCGACTAATAATCATCGCATAGTAAGAATCCGCGGAGTCGAAATAGCGCAGAGATATCATTGATAAATAGGTTAAACGGTGGATGTCCCAAACGAGATCCTCGAGGAATTCCGGTAATAGCTGGCACATTCCTTGATCGAGACTTTAGCCTTACAGCCGCGGACGTCGTTATAATTACCGATCGCAGCCATTCCCTGTCGTCTGGGGTGAATAGGGCTGCAATTTTCTGCCACAGGGTTTCCCCTGATTCGTTTTAGCCTTTTTCTACAGTATAAAATAAGCAACAATCATATATTTGACACATTGCTCGATATGAGAGATAAGACTGTTCGATGAGAGCAATCATTCAGCAAGTTTATAGAATTGATGATTATTAGGTAGAAAAAACATGCGGAAAAAATTCAATTTTTACCGTGTACTATAATCGAAGAACTCGTCGTTTGTTGACATAGTATGATGACTAGACTGCCGATCTTTATGAAGACATAGAAACCAAATTGAATGTTATTTATTCCCTTAATGATTCTAACAAAGCAGAAACCGTATATTGATATCATCAATTTTTTAAATTTGTTTGAACAATTTCGAATTCCATCTACTCAATTTGTTATAAATGCATAAAGATTCGCAGTATTATAATCACGATGATGCTGCTTCACCGAATAAGTTTTATTTAAAGTAAAGTTTCTTCAATATTACCATTACGAATCGGGCATTTCTTACGCAATAACCGTCCAGGATAATAAAATTCAATGCCGCGTGGCACATTTGTTTATTACTGTAAAAACACATATCTTACAACAAGTTCAACACTGTAAAATATACCTCCACCAGTAGAAGGTGGCATTATAAAACCTGCGGTATAGAACGAAGCACATAAGTTTGTTTAATTGTCGGGGAAAAACGGCTCGGACGGAACGTGTTAAAAAGCCTATTCGTAGGCATCCGGTGGGCGAAGTGTTAATAGCCTGGCCGGTGGGGTAACGACACCTGAAACACTGCGACGCGGGGACCGTCGTAGGTGAAGTGTTAAACGAGAAGCTTGTTAAACAAAAAAACCAGGCAGTTTAATTCACGTGACATTTGTAGTTCTAGGCTCTTTGGTGTCAAAAGGCTAACGATTGTCATCTAGCCGACTGCTCGAGGATTAAATAACATTGCGATTCAAACAAGTTCTGCCGTTTCAAAGCGGGTTGCGCTTCGAATCCGTTGCTTTTTAGCTAACACGATTGCGCATTCTGCGCTTTAGCGAATTGTCTGGGTAGCTGACGAAGAACGCGTCCGACGTCAAGGCAGACAAGCGGAGCAAGGAATTTCTGAAGCGGAGAGATTGAGGCGACGAACCGTCGCGCTTTTTCGTTCGTTCGGCGCGGCGAGCGCGTTCGCTCGTATTCTTTGACATGCGATCGGCGCGATGCGGCGCGTTGGAATTGTTGCGCTCGGCCTATCCATATGCAAGCATATGCACGCGCGTGCATACGAGCGCATATGCTTTAGAGTTCGCGCTGTGTGCGCACTCTCTCTCTCTCTCTCCCTCTCGTTCGAGCCTCATCGCGCCGAGTAAACGCCGTTCTCGCGTGCACGTTCGACGCGCTTGTTTCCTGTACGCGGCTGCATGCATGCATGTGCGTCGGCTGCGTCTGACGCGCCATTATGCGATAACCTCGAAGCGCGTCTGCCTCGAAGAGAATCGTGCGATGCGAGAACGACGGTGCTGGAGTGACGAAGCTCTACGAACGATCAGAGTCGAGGGAAACGCGAGTTCCGTCGTTCCCGGCGATCGAGACTGCTTTCGGATCGAGCACTGGTCCTCCCGCCATCAGGATTTACCTGTTCAAATCGCTGTAAGCAGTGCACCGACATCTGCGAAAGAGACGTGCACGACACTTGCGAAAAATAAACCTCCCAGCGACTCCACGAACATAACACGAAAATCCTTTTCGTTTTCCATTATTCTTTCATGAAACGTTTATCGACATCTTCGTGACGGTCTCCCGGTTAAAATGAGCCCGCACATGACACAGTTTAAATCATATTTACCCGTTTAATCCACAACAACGTAGCACTTCGATTAACCGAACCGATGATGCTTGAATCCTGAGTTACACGCGCTTCAATCTATGTCGAGTCACCGAGTACAAATCAGTTTCTTGATTTAACTAATCTAATTTTTATTGAATATTATTTGATGTTTTACAGTGTTTTTGTACTAGATCGACGACATTCAAAATGCACGATTATATTTATCTGTTTTGACGTGGAATAACTCCATTGTATATGAATTTTTTTCATTTTATGGATATGAGTGGGGATTGCAATCCCGCGGGATTGATGTGGGGTTTATTTTAATCCTGCGGGATCCAGAGGGACTAAGAATTTAGATCTTCAATATAATTATGTATATTTAATACAGAAAAAAATTTTTACTTAATGAGATAATCATTATTAATCGTATTAGTCAAGATTTATGAACGAAGTAGAAATGAAATCTAAATCTGTATAAATTTGAATGAAAATAAATCTCTTTTTGGAACTACGATTGAAATATATGGATACATGTATATGTGATATACGTAAATATATGTGTGTGTATAATAATATCAAATATATAATATAGTAGGAAATAGATACTTGGTCCCCTCAGGGTTTCAAGTCCATACACCACTCTCCTTCTCTCTCTCTTTCCAATTTCACCTAACGCCTAATTGCAACCAATTCCAGCGGGACCTACTGTTTTTTTTAAGGTGGGTTCCGAACCACCTTTGCCAACAACACGTGAAAAGTACCTGGGAGTCACTTCCCGGATTTTTACCAGGCGGTCACCCATCCAAGTCCGTTCCACGCTCCACATTGTTTAACTTCGGTAATCGAATGAGAACCGGTGCTTTCAACGGGACAACGGTCGTTGGCTTATATAACATAGTAATTTTATATATATTTATTTTTGTTCCCCTCAGAGTTACAATTCTGTATAACATACCCCTTTTTTCTTCCCCTTATAGTAATTTTATATGTATATGTTAGACAAAACATCGAAATAGTTAATCGTGCGCGTCGTCATTCGGGAAATTTAATATTTTATTTCGAGTGCTAAGGATTGACGTGGCTGAAAGAGAGCGAATGGGACGCGAACAGCTTGGTGTTTGGAGTCGTTTGAATCGGAAAATTGTCGGGATCGATCCAGCATGCGATAATGATCGTTGACGTTCCACCGCAACATCGCGGGGCAGAAAGCTCGGAACAAAGAGGCTCGCGAATTTCGCAAAAGTTGCGCGTTGCTCGGTCGGTTGTTAACCGGGACGGCCGAATAATAATACAGCGGTAGTATTAATAATAATTTAGTAAAAGTACGTTTAATTATGTCGATCGTTATAGCAGTCTGACCGCGCGATGAGGTGGTACGTGGCGGGGTTGGACGAAGCGGTAGGAAAAAGCGGAGAGGAGCGGCGTCGTACTGCGGTGCAATTAAAGTCGAACGTAAACCGATAGGGAGCCTGTTACACGAAACTCCGAGGTAATGATTACGCGAGCCGTTGTAATTTATTATCGCGAGCGCGCGCTCGTTATTCTCAATTGTAACGTAATTCGGTAATACGGTCTAATTGCGGTCTTAATAAGAACGCGCGCGTTGCTCGCCGACTCGCGAGCCTTCCGCAGGCGGATCCGAGGCTGAAAACGCTCTACGTCCTTCGTCGATTCGCAGCCGAAAAACCGGTTCGCCGTGAAATTCGCCCGCGATATCGGCCGATACTCGCGCGACCGAACTCGCTCGTCGATTACGATCCGTTTCCTCCGAACGTCACTGAAAAGAACAACGCAAACTGTCCCGCCGAGTATAACTCTTCTAGACAAGCCTGTGTTCTTCACTTCTTCAGCTTTTGATTTCAGTCAAAAGACTATTTTCAACGTATGTGAGCACGTAGTCATTCGTTCGAACAAAGAAACGGAGCTGCAGCAAGTTATGGCATTTTTAACAGTCACCAGCGGCTGTTTCTGACTCACCGCTCAGAATTTCTTGAAAAATCATAATCAACAAACTGTGGCGTTTTTACGTGCAAGCTACCCTCGGGAACGTGGTCCAATTACTACATTCTTGTTTTCAAGTGACTGATTCTGTTTATTTGCGACAGAAATTAAAATAATAGTGGGAGTAAAATTGATGAGAAATACAGATGCATCATTTCAATTCATTATTACATTCTTGTTTTTATGTGACTGACTGTGACTGACGCATTTGTGACAAAAATGAGTTGAAAATTCAAATAATAATGGTATTAAAATAGGTCAGGCGCGCGTACAGATGCATCTTTTCAATTCATTATTATATTTTTATTTTTAAACGACTAGTTTTACGCATTTGTGACAAATATGAGTAGAAAATTCAAATAATAATGAGATTTAAAAAGTTCAGAAATACGGATGCATCAACCATGCGTTATTACACTCTTGTTTTTAAATGACTGATTTTACGCATCTGGTACAAAAATGAGTAGAAAATTCAAGTAATAATAGGATTAAAAGTGTTAAAAAATACAGATGTATGATTTTCATCATCTGTAAATGGTTCAAGAAAGGAGACAATTTTTATTGTGCATGGAAGTCCTCGATCAACTTCGAATTTTCAAGATAGCACTGTGCGAAATAGTGTTCGGAAGAGATTGTGTGGTTCGGCGAGCGGTGCCACACAATTGTGGGATCGCATAATCGCGCGATTCCTCGCGTCTTCGTCCGACGTTCTCGCGATTCGCCTCGCGCTCGATAATCAAGGATGACTCATTGGACGGCCGCTATCGCTCTCCTCGTCGAACGATGCTCGATACGCGTCTCGTTTCACGCGAACCAACCACGGTTTCTTGTTTTTTCTTTCTTTTCGATTCGTTTCGACTCCTCTTTTCTCTCTTCCGTGCCGGCGATCGCGTTTGCCGAAGAACGGATTCGTTAACGCTTCCTCAATTTTCCATAGCTGCCCGTTATTTTTCTCTCTTCTTTATTCCTCTTTCTAGCTCACCGTGTGCTTGAAACAATGCTGTACAAACTGCACACTGGGTGGCGAAGACGGAACGTCAACGCTATTGCTCATTAACGCTTTGATTGTCACAGCAGTCACGTTACGTATGCCATTAAAATGCTACCTATGCACTTAAAGATCAAACCAGATTTGTAGTTGACAATTTTTCCACGTGCTCCCACGAACATCTTTAACAAATATCTGTGGTTGAAAGGAAACACGCCGCACGCAACACGAAAAGTTCGAGTTACACCTTTCTTTTTAAACGAAATCAAATTGATTCTAAATTTTAATTATTATTCTTATATTTTCTGATCTTTTCAGAGTTTCTAGAGCTGTCCATAATCATCCCATAATTTCTCAATCTCCTTTCTCCAATATTTATTCAAATAGTATATGTATATATTTAATTTTCCATTCAAATATTATCGTATAAAATAATCAAAATATAACAATAAAATCAAGATGGAAAATCGTATTTACCATGTTGTCAGAGACATGTAACTGTTCGGTGATTTATTGACGGGAGTGTATCAGTTCTGGAATTAAGAACGGGTTAATAATTTCCTTGCAAAATAATAATCCCAAAAAGACTATCAACTCGCATTACTCAAGACCGCTAGGTTTACGAACAAAACCGACTGCCATCGCGAACTAATTAAATAGTAATACGCACAGTGGCTTAAAAGTAGTGCGAATACAAGCATCTAGAGAGTTTATTCACACATCGATTTGATAATGGAACGTCGTTCCACGGTTGGCTTTTAATGCCGGATTAAGATCGTTCCGCAACGTTCCGGTCTCGCGTGCTCGTCTTTAGACAACTAATCTGATTTACGCTGTTCCATTAGTCAGAGTTTGGAAACGAACAAACGATTCCTGTCGCGGCATTAACATTTTAATAGCGGTCTCACTAATAAGCGTCTGCTGGTATCATTTGTTCTTTCATTTGGATTGCTATAAATGCATAATCGATGGCATTAATGCTCCATCAGTCTCTGTGTATTCTGTTCTCTGTCTAATCTTTACTGTTGTCTTATGTACATACTAGATCGACGGATCTGTCGGAAATACTGCAATGCAAAATAGAAATGTTCAATTTTTTAACATACTCTGCAACTGTCTATGTTAATGTCACTGTTAATCCCACTCAAAGATATTTTAACTCGAAAATCAAACTTCTTTCTTCTGACCTAAAATATTTCCATTGTCTATGATTTTTTTAAATTTGGTAGATATGAAATTGATACAATACTCCATACAGTACTTAAATGTTTTCTTATTGGTGAGATGCCGACGGATCTAATAATGTAAACAATATCTATGTGTATAAATAAAAATTAAATGCTGCTCCTTGGTAAGAGCATGACTTGAGAACAGCTGGACCGACTTGGTTAATTTTTGTTTTTTAAATGTTCGTAATATTCCGAATAAGGTTTTTAAGGAAAGAAAAATTGGAAAGGTTGCCCGAAAAAATGGAAAATTCTGGAAAAAAGGAAAGTACAAATTTATTGAAATTTGGACAGGACAATATCTGTCGGGTCAGCTAGTTTTAAATAATAGTACAGCAATTTTTAGTGACGCCTCAGAGACGTCTCTCGAGTGTTAAGAGTTAACCGTTCCGCTGGAAATAGTTGCTCAATAACTGAATCTAATATTTTGGTTCTTTGGTTCTTTAGTTAATTAATTATTTCATATATTATTATATACGATAATCTTTATAAATACTTGTAACCTACGTGCCTAAGGTCTTTTTCTTTTGTTCTTCTCTTTCTCACAATGTCAGAATGTACATTATGTTGTGAAAAGTCTCATGAAAGATTTCCTAATAAAAAAAATATTAACCTTTTCAGACGCAAAGTAATGCGAGACCTACGAAACTGTCCCTAGAATTGGACACCAGGTCCCAAAGACTTTGACCACCCGTCTAGAGACTATAAATTAGTTTAAGAGCCGAAGATTCTTGAGAAGGAAACGACGGGACTCGGTCAATTTTTTTGCGACTTTCCGACGCCATAATATGAACAACTTAACCCTTATCCGTCACTTATTTCACGAACTGAATCTGTCCCTCCGCGTTAAATTGACACAGTGCTAAAAGATCGATGAAACAATGAGATAAACAGTGATTTTTCGATCTGTTTTCATTCAAATTGATGAGTTCACATTCACATCTTAGGGTTTTCCATCGGATTACCATTTTCTTGAACATTTTTTATGCGGTGCAAATTTCATTTCGAATAACGTCTTAAAAAGTCATAATTCAATATTTTGCTAATAAAATCTCTGAGTTGCCCTGAAAAATCGCGAAGGATCATGGAAAAAAATGTTATAGAACTTATCTTAAATGGTAAAATGTCTTTCATTGTTCCTTGAGAAATCGAAATGACTTCTCGGACGATTTTTCGTCATTGAAAACATTCACTGCATGATTTTTTAAATTGGGATGAAAAAATTGAAAGGAGGTCAGTTTCTGTGTCTTATTTAAGGGGAAAATATTGAAAAAAATGAAAAGAACATTTTCAGAAAAATAAACATAAATAATCATAGTAAAAAACACATTATTAATTTACTATATACCCGATTCGTTAACCGTATTAGATGTGATACACTATGATGCGAGGTGTTAACAACGAATACGATCGATAGAAGAATATATTTGACGTAATACAATATCCAACGTAAAGAAAGAAAATGGCGATCGCCTGGAAGGATTAACTCCGAAAGGACGTCTATGAAATGTGAGATCATTCCGTGACCTACGTGTTTTGGTTTGCGAAAAATGGCAATGGAGTCGCGGGAGAAGGAGGTGATAGGAAAGATCGCGTGTTCGAGGACATTCTATTGTCTCCGCGTAAGACTCAGAGATGCTGAAGCGCGACGCAACGGTGCAACGAGTTTCTTCGCGACCCGCATGCTACGGTGCACCGTGCACCGAATCGAGACAAACATCTTCGCCCCGACATTTCGGCTCTACGTTCCGGGCTGGTATCGGCTGCGAATCTCGTTTCCGTTTGATACAGACGGTGGCTTTCGGTTCACAATAGCCCGAAGCAATTAACGCCCGATAACAATTAGCTACTTTGAAGCGGGTTCGCCAATGTCGGCCGCTACTGTCGGCAGGCACACCATACACGCCGAGCGTTTGTGAGAGTCGTGATTCGCGTTCGACAAACTCCGAGTTGTGCCCTGTTAAATATTAACCCTCATCCACGCAATTGTTGGGTCGTTTTCGACCCGGCTAATACGTCTACGGGGTGTCCCGAATTTAAACGGCAAAACTTTAGAATCGTGTAGAGGACCGAAAAGTTTTAAGACAAAAAGTCTTTTAGACATTTGCTCGTTCTTGCTTCGTTTTCGAGAAAATCGCAAAAAAATAAACAAAACAAGTTTTCATTTTTGTACTTGTTTATTTACATTTCATTTACGTTATCATCTATTTAATGTAGTTAATGACACCCATGGATTTCTTCGTACGGGGAACCTTGAAGCAGAAAGTTTATTCGGTGCCAATCAATTCAAGAGAGCAATTAAGAGACCGAATTGTAGATGCAGTGCACCAAATATCACCAGAACAATGTTTAGCTGCAATTTATCAAGTCAGTGCTCTAGCACTTATATCTATGTATGTAATGTTGCATTGCTGCAAGCGGGTAACATTTTCAACAATATCTACATTAAATACATGATAACGTAAATAAAATGTAAATAAATAATTACAAAAATGAAAACTTGTTTTGTTACTTTCTTCGCGATATTCTCCAAAACGAAGCAAAAACGAGCAAATCTCTAAAAGACTTTTCGTCTTAGTTTTTCGGTCCCCTACGTGCTCTTCGAGTGTTGCCAATTAAATTCGGGACACTCCGTATAACAACCGTTACAACCGAGTACGCGATTACCTCCATAACGCGTAATACTTCCGGCGTCGATTGCGCGCGGATTGTTATCGTTGTTAATAACAGGTAAATAAACACTTTGACGCGCGTAAAGTAGCAGGTCACGGATAACGCAATTATTCGCAAACGAACGTACGGCAAAAGCTGCGCCTAAGGGCCCGTGCAGAAATTATTCCCCCGTTTACGATAGAGAATTCTTTGAACGTGTATTCTTTATTCTTTCCTCGTTCTTTTTTTAACGAGCTGTTTCGTGTAAACAATTTGCTTGGAATCAGAGACGTTAGAGCCTTCGACAAGGAAAATGTCTTTAGAATATCCCCAGGAAATTCAGAAAACCAACTGCGTTGTGTCGTCCTTTTATCAGCTGACTATGACACGACGAATCTTTATGCAATTACGGCTTTTGAAGATTTTCTAAAAATGCTGGGACATAAAATACGACAGAACTTTGTACGATTTTCATTTATTTCCGATCTGCAAAGGCTACCGTCACGGAAACTAATATTTCATTTGATTCGAGTTTCTTGAAAGTTGCCTAGAAAAATTGCGAACTGCACAAACATCCGCAGTCTACTCGCAATTAAACTGTACGCGCGCAAGTTGCCTCAATTAAAAACGAATTTCCTCGAAGGAGAGATTGAACATCACTTTTCGTACTAGAGTTTAAAAGGTAGATCGTTAGGTGCAATTGATTACGCAAGTACCTACTTCTCCGAGTAAGGAATTGTCTCCTCCACTTCGTGTATTGTTTATCCATGTCGATGAAACCTCGAGCAGCAGACACTTGCTTGTAATTGTAACTTTTCTAGCTGAATTCTATAAATTAATGGAACATCGACGGCGACTATACGTTGCCCGCAAGCTAACCTCTTGCCCTACAATTTCTCCTACGGCTACAATGATTAGAAATTCTTACGTGGCTCACAGTGTCGGTGTAGTATCTAACTTTTAGTTATACATTGTTCGTTTCTCACAATTTCCTAGAAAAAAAGTGTTATCACGAGTATGCAACTTGATATCATAGAGCGAGACGTTGAGAACTAGATTTTTGCCAGAACTGTGACTCGATAGAATCAAAACAGGAACGTCCCAATTTCTTGGATACATTCTTGCATGTTTAGGAGCCAGATTGGATTAGATTCAGACTTGTGAATTTTATAGGAAACTATGTTTTGCTTTATGCTCCGCTGTGTCTGAAGCGAAGAATGCAGATAGACGTTTGTATACATATATTGATCCAAAAGACTCTTATCTTTTCGAGAATGATGCCAATTGGCTCGGCTATCCGAACGCAGCAACTAGATGTATTTAGAGTGGACGCGAAGGGGTTAAATGTTTTCGTGATCCGACAGAAATCGTGGCGGTACGGAAGAATTCGAGCGGCGTTGTTTGGAGTGTTTGGTGCCACCGTAGATCGTGTTGCGCATTGTTGTTGGGTGTGCAGCACGGTTGCAAAGCGATTCGCGACAAAACACGGCGCGGCGTGGAAGGAAGCAGCGAGAGCATGCTGGAGCAAAGTAGACCGAGGAGAAACGGTGAGCTCAGTGTTTACGAACGTGTTCTTCGTTCGCAGACGCCGAGGCTCGCCTCGCCTCGCCTCACCTAGCCTCGCTTTGGCTTGCATCGACTCTCCTGTCGGAACGAAAAGGTCGAAAGAGCGAAAACCGTCGGGCAGCTCTGGCGTTCGACCGGGGCCGAAACTCGCCGAGCGGGCACGAGCTTGTTCTCCGACACCAACGAGAGAACGCCTCTCTCTTTCTCTCTGTGCGAACGATTATCGAAAAGAGAAGAAAAGGGAACATAGAAGAAAAGAAAAAGGAAGAGAGGAAGAGGGGGAGCCGGTGAGAGAAAGAGAGGGAAAGAAAAAAAGGGAAAGAGAAACTGCTCGGCAGATCCGTACGCGAAGGAAACCGTAGGTAATCGCGCGAGCAGAAACGCTGACGTAGATAAGGGAAACCCTTACGACCGCCTCCGGTGGCGGCTAGCTATTTACGAGCAGTCTCGCTCTGTTCGGACGGAACAGCCGAAAGGATTCGCTGGTTTGCCCGCGTCTGCTCGCGCTACCCGCCCACCCGAGATCCAGGAATTATTCCGCACCCTCGTGAAATTTCAAATTTCCTAACCTTTTCCTCCGCGTCGTATCGCAGATCTACCTGCTACGCGGAGCTACTGGCAAAAATTTTGGAAAACTGGGAGAAGAGTAGGAGCGGAAGAAACGAGAAATATCGGGAATTACGGGCGTTCGAATTCCATGCATCCGAGTTGTTGGCATCCAAATCCCACGCGTCCGAGTTATACGTATCCAAACCTCCCACGCTTCCAACGTGTGTGCATTCAAATTCTACGCGCCCAAGGTACATGTATCCGAATCCCACGCGTCGAAGTGTGTACGTATCCCAGTTTGCACGTATCCGAATCCCATGCGTCCAAAATCCACGCGTCCGAGTTGCACGCATCCGAATCCAAGGCATCCAACTTGCACGCATCCGAATCACACGAGTTGAAATTGCACGGATCCAAATCTGACGCGTCCGAGTAACACGCTTCCAAACCCCACGCGTCCAAATTGCAAGCATTCGAAACCTACGCGTTAAACTGTGTACGTATCCCAGTTTGCACGTATCCAAATCCCACGCGACTAAGTTTTACGCATCCAAGTTCCCCGCAATTAAATTTTACCCGACCGATAAAAAATTCGAAAGTTCTTCTCATAAGATTTCGGAAAATCTCCGGCCGCGAAGGTGGTACGACGAGATCGTCACGTTCTCGATCGGGGAGCTCCGGAGTCTCTCGCGATCGTTATCCAATTTTTACAAGCCGCGTGCGCGCTCGCGCTCGCTTCGAGCACGCGTTAATGGGGTTACGTAACGAGTGAAGACCCGCGTCGTATCGAGCAACCGTGGCTCGCCAGTGGATTCCCCGTCGATCGCCGTGCGTCGATCGCTCAAGGAGATCGCACGTTCTCCGCAAGCCCGCAACAGGGTTCGCTGAACATGGAACGGCGTTGATGAACCTCGCCCTTTGCGTGCGCTCGAGCCCGCCTTATCCAATCGGCATACTCGACGCGCCGCCTTCAGTCGGCTGAAAGTTTCTTGGAACTTGCAGAGAATGCGGCGAAGAAGGGAAAATTTCACGCGCACCTCAAGAAGAGTCTATTGGCGTTGCGAAGGCGAGTGCTTAAGACAGGTATGGCCACTAATTGCTCTGTGTGATGGGGCTTTGATCAAAATCGAGGGCCACCAGACCACGCCCCTTGGGACATTCTGCATAAGCAGAGCAAAGAAACCACGCCCGTTCGTACATTTCAGACAGAAGAACTACCAATACCACACCTTTGAAGACATCTAGATATCAGAAGCAAAGAAAACCACGCCTCTCGCGCACTCTAAACAGAGGGAGCAAAGAATCTACGCCTCTCAGGGTAGTGTACACACTCTTGAGAGCGCATTACACAAGAACAGCAAAGAAACCACGCCTTTCAAGACCGTCTAGACACGAGGAGTAAAGAAACCACGCCCCTCGATGCACTCTACCCGAGAAGAGCAAAGAAACCACGCCCCTCGAGGCACTCTACCCGAGAAGAGCAAAGGAACCAGGCTGCTGGAGGCGCTCAATGTACATGGCTAACTATAAAACCTTCTTTTGCAACCAGTATCGAACCTGTAAGACATTGTCTTGTTTACCTGACACCGTTGGCCCAGAAGGGCGACGTTGATTGACCTCTGCGAGCGTACTGCTGCAACAACCTGTCCAGCCTCCTATTTCAATGTTTAAAAATGGCAAAAAAACGCAGCAGAAATGAATAAAACACAAATCGGTGATTTTCTCGAATTCTCCGGCTCGAAACTGCCAGGAAAGATGATCCGTCAGGTGTAAAAGTCTCCCGGTTTTGCAACGGGGAGCATGCAAAGTAGTTCGCGGGTAGGTTAGTTGGAAAACGATTTTTTTACTGTTTTTTTAATGATCGCTCAACGCTCTCGCGAACGCCTAGCGCGTTCGTGTTCGCCAACAAGGTTGCCAGATGACGCGGGACTCGAGAGAGCGTGTAAGAGAGTGAGAGAGAGAGAAAGAGAACGGTGCGCCTCGGGACGAGGAGAGGAGCGAGACGTTTTTCGAGGTTCCGTCGGCTCCGCGGCGTCGAACGAAAATACCAAAGACACGTATCGCCCCGAGAAATTTCCACGGCGCGATGCGAAGCTCGATGTGAAAGGAGAGGAGACGGAAAGTCAGTTCAAGAGGGAAGAAGACCGAAGGAAGAGAGAGAGAAAGAGAGAAGGTAGCTCGTCTTTTTTTAACGAGGCGAAGAGGAATATTTTCTTCCTGCGGCGAGCAGAGTTTCGCGCTGTGCGAACCCGTCGGAAAAACTTCTAATCCGGCAACGCTGGCTCTTGAGCGAGAACAGGCCGGTACAGCCTGATAAAAATAAATTTGCGCCCGGAATAATCGCGGAGCTCCCTAGAGATCCGTATGGACGTCGGCGTGCGGTGGTCGTCTAGGTGCTGGTGTTCGCGAGAAACAGACCAAGAGAGAGAGAGACAGACAGAGAGAACCCGGCCACCTTTCAGAGCCGCGGCGTTATTTCGGCGTTATTTCGGCGTCCACGATAAGCCCGAGACCGGAGAGCGACGAGTCACGTTGGCCGCGACAGCCTCGATAAAAAGGGCCCTCGCTCGCTTTCCACGACCAGCCCGTGGTCCGAACGATATCGTTGTTCCTCGCCTTTTTTTCCACCGCGGAGTACCGTGAGACAAACCTATCGGTCCGCGGAATCTAAAAGACACGGCGCGCCTCTCTAACAGACGCTGAAAACCTCCTACTTCTCCTCCCGCAGCTAATAGGAAACTAGTTTCTGGCTGGATGCCTCGCCGCGACGTATACGCGTCGTCGTCCTCGTCGATGACGATAATTGCGTGCGCGATAGCGACGCCACAGAGAGAAACCCATTGTCATGCTGTGTCCAACTTGGAGCCAGCACCAACAACTCTCTCGCCCCGTTCTTCGGCTACTTTTCAACCCAATTACATTTTTATTCCGACCGATCCAGATCGCGACCTCGTTTCTCAAACGCACCAGCGTCTTCCTTATCTCAGCTGATCAGGGAAACACCACAGTTTTCTTCCGGTATGAGACGACCCTGTTTTTCTCACGACAACCCTCTTCTTCTTTCGAAGTTCGACCACCGCTTACTGCCAGATCGACACGGTATATTGTATCTCATCGTATTCCAACGAAAGATATCGATGCACACCACTTTATAGTCTGAAATAGAACTTTATGGAACCCATGAGCTCTCGACACGCTCAAGAACAATGTCAAATCGAATAGATATACCCTCGCTCGCGAAACACCGAAAGCCATGGTCTTGTAACGAAAGAAAACTGTCATCGAAAAGAGAGATATCAGTCGCCTTAGATTGATCTATTTGTCTGTGATACAAGGTTCTACTATATGCATTTGTTAACGACTTTCACAGTGCACGGTTCCACCGCAGTCAATTTTGCGAAACAGGGAATTTTAATGTCCCTCGTATGAAATATATGAAACTGTTGCTCCTCTAATATTCATTTCAAAAATACAGTTCACCTGTTGCCCCGTCATCCGTTTCATAGTTGATATAGCCAGTAATTTCTCATATGTACGACTACGCTTATTATAAGAAGAACAATTTGATTTCGATATAAAAGAAAATCTTCAGAAGTAGACTCAAGGAGAACTAGTCAAATACAAAACTGGAAAGACTGTAGAAAAACTCAAGGACATTGTTCCATTATTTTCGACCTTTCAAGATGATTGAAAGTGGAATACATTCTCACTAAACTTCGGTGTCTTACAATTGATTTGTACAAACGTTTACTTTGCATAAAGATACGTCCAGTTATACGTTAGACTTAATATTATATTGACAAGGTGTTACGGATTTTCTCTAGAACAATATACAATTAAAAAATGTAGAATCACCGAGCCTACCGAAACCTTCCAACAATTTTTCGATACGCACGATTCCATTTATTCGACGGGACTTTTTCATTTCACCTCGTTTTCATTGGCCGTTATCGCTCGCCGACCAGTTCGTCGTTACATTGTGTTTAGCACGCGTGTTTGCAAAGGAGCTTCGTTTAGTTAAATAAATAAATAAAACATGGAGTGCAGTTCACGAGCGACGAGCCCGTCCCACGCCCCGTTTCCGTGACAATGTTCGTCGAGTACGATGCGAACGTCATCCTGCAGCCTGGAGCACCGATCAAATCTGTCGGCTGTCGTGTTTTCCCCGGTTTCGAGCCTTGGACAACTTATGATCGCGATTACTTCTTTGCTGAGGTCTCTCCTAAACTGTCAGCTCCTTTGACCCTTTACCCTGATCGTCATTTTCACGCAAGATTAGCCAATGCAAGTCAATGTTGGAAGTAAATTAAAATTGCCGTAAAGGACGAAAGGCACGGCCAAAAAAACCGAATTTACCTTATTTTCGAGCATTCGACGAAACTGAAGAAAACGCAGCTGACAAACTCGTGCTGAAGTTTTTAATCGTTAGTGCACCGAGATTTATAGTTATACAGCCATAGCCACCTCGGTAATTATTGCGATAGGGTCACTGTACTCCGATTTTGATGAAATTTTGATGAAACCTTTTTCTGTTCCCATATAGGGGGGTCGTTTTTACTTTTCGAGATATTCGCAAAAAACTATTGCTAATACTGTATTGAATTTTCTATATTCTTTTTTTTAAATGAGCCACTGAAACCTATTATAGGTTTATTTCGGCTTTAACAATATATTTTTTTAACAGCAGTCTTACAGTTAGTGTACAATGACAGAATTAATAATCTCTAGATATGAAGATTACAGTCGCATAAAAACTGAAAAATATATTCACAGGCTTTAACATTAGGTTTAGCAAAGAAAATGTCCGCTTTTAATAGTAGAAAAAACTTAATTTTACGCAACTTATTAACTAATTTAATTCTTTGAGAATCATAAA
>CM052323.1:1686115-1834096 GCA_028455615.1 Lasioglossum zephyrum | reverse complement strand
AGTTAGTGTACAATGACAGAATTAATAATCTCTAGATATGAAGATTAAAGTCGCATAAAAACTGAAAAATATATTCACAGGCTTTAACATTAGGTTTAGCAAAGAAAATGTCCGCTTTTAATAGTAGAAAAAACTTAATTTTACGCAACTTATTAACTAATTTAATTCTTTGAGAATCATAAAGACGACACTGCCATAAAACATGATCTAAGTCCTCGGAGCTATAACCACACTTACAACTAGGATCACTGACAATGTTTATTCGATGCAGAGAGATTGCACCATCAAGGGTATACATTATTTTCAAAATTTCTATATTCTTGTACGTCTGTTTTCTTTTGTAAACACGCGAATTTCTCTAAAACAAAAAGCGACCCCTCTATACTGGAAAAGGAAAAAGTTGTTTAAAATGTCGAAATCTATAAAATATTTAAATTTCATTAAAATCGGAATACAGTGATCCTTTCGCAATAATTACCGCCACCTCTAATGAAGAATGTAGTACTCCCAGGTTCCCTAATTTCTATGCGATTACAACAAGAGCAGAACTGTTTCTATTACCTAACACTGTGGTGCTCAAGATGGTTCGAGAGAAACCCACCTTAATAAACTGCAGGTCCCGTCGCAAAGTAACCAAGAGTCGACAGCGACGTAAAAGAAAAAGAAGAACCGACTACTACATACCAACTGATAAAGAAACTTGTTCACCAGAGTCGTACACAAAAATCGTTCGCCGTTAATCCAGCCATAATCCGACTTCCCAATTCCGGGATAATCGAATTCTCTGACGATTCGCAAAATCGAAATTTTCCTAAAAATCTCGTAAAAGAGAATCGCGAAGGTGTCGCGGCGCAGGTACACACCTGACCAGCGACAATGCTTAGGAATAAATCAAATGCTTACCGAATGGCTCCGCGGTATGTATTATTAGAGGGCGGTGTTTCACGGTCGAGAGACGATTGCGCATTATTATGAACGGTCTCATAAAATTCGCCGGAATAAAATCGTTCAGAAATACGTAGCTGCGTAACGCGACTCATAAAACAGTCTAATCTACGAGCCTCGACACGATTAGGAGCCAATGGTGAAACGATCTTACGATACTCACCGGCATCGGGTGAATTTTTCTGGTCGATTTCGAGTGCTCGGCCCAACGCGAAATCGCTTAATTTTAAACGTTTCGCCGCGATCGTTCGGACAGAACGAGCCGATTCGCGAGCAAACTACCGCAACGCCGCCGCTCTGGGACTGCGTAATTGTATCGAGCGTATGTGCGTGGCCGTCGAGGCTCCGGGGCCATCGATTTTTTACCGGCACGTATTTCAAGTAACGTTGACCCGTGCGCTTCAAAAATCTTGCGATGGTGTTAGACAGCTATGGAAATTATGAGCTTGCCGACAATACGTGATAGAAAAATGACAGTCTCTCGCCGCCGTACTGTGGGGAAAAATACCGATTTAGGAGTGCAAACTATTTAATACTACTGTAACTGTATACTACTGTTAATAATTGTTAAGCGTGGCAAAGGTTGAAACTAGTTGTTCGAATATTTGATTCTAATATTGATTCGAATTATTAGTCAAATAATAGTAAGCGTATGCTAATAATAGCATTTGTAGATCGAAAATGAATAAAAATCCCACTGAATTCTGTTGAGTTAATACTCCAGCATTTGTTGAAAATTTTTATAAACCCTGAATGCGTAAGACCCGCAGTCTGCTAATTGTAATAACCGTGTTCAGAAGCATTAGGAAGATGCAGAAGTAAAAAGAAACAATTTTTCGGAAATGTTTAAACAATTCCTTAATTCGTTGTAGGAAATACTAATGACATTCGCCCGTATTCGCGATGATTTTTGCATGAATATTAGGAATGGAGTATGTAGTTTATGCGTTTCTCAAGTATTAGAGCTTGAGAGGTTACCAAAAGTGGAGGAATTTGATTTTCCGAGGTAATTTAATTGATACAAGTTAATTATAATTTTTAGGAGTGTTTATCAAAAAGTTAAGATTTTAAGATGTTGGAATATCCAGGGTCCTTTGAACGGTCGCGTATGGAACGCGTTATAATATAGAAAGAATTCAGAAATCTGATAACCGATTCTGATGACCTATGTGCTGCTAGATCTTGTAAAGCTTCAGCAAGCAGAGTATAACTAAAAAGAGGATTGGTCCATGGGTCTGTCCTTGCGCTGTGGTCTTCAACGGCGGCCTGATTCGAGCTATCAGTAGTGACTCAATCGTGAAAGTGGCTCGGTGATCTTCATTCGAAAAAGCGGCTGCAGCGGCGTCGATAAATTTGGATTTCTAGCGCGGAAAGGCTCGGCGAGCGATTCGCTCGGAGAAAGTTGTTCCTCCGTTAACTATTCAGAGGTGATTCGACGAGATACGTCCATTAACCGAAGTCGTCAATAAACTGGCCATTAAGATATCGTTCCCGGCGAGTGATTGGAGGGATTCGAGCAGGTTGCTCGGATTAGGTGTCCTCCGAGAAAGGGACGAATCGGGAGGAGGGAAATGTTTTCGCGGACGTAGGGGAGCAGCATCGTCTGTATCGCGTTCTGTTGCGTCACGCGGCGCGTTTCGAGAGCGCCGATATAGAATACTATATCGTGAGTCACCGAAAACGCCCGGAAAAAGGCGGTGGCGGTGTTTCGTGGCTCGATATGGTCGGCCGAAACTTCGAGCCACGATATTCGTTCCGTAGCCGGAAGCGTCGCCCCGTTTCGTTCTATCCGGTGCCGGGATTCGTTCGAAACTGGAAGAACAGAGTATCTTTTACCCTCTTTTTCTTTCTCGCTCCGCAACGTTTCGCTCTATCCTGCTCTCGATCGACGAAGCTAATCCTCGCGACAAGACCGCGAATCCTACGCGAGATATCTTTCTCTTCGATTTCCATCGATGACTGCGACTATCGCGTCCGTGAAGAGGGGGCTGGAGGATCCTGGGGATCTCTGGTGAATCTGTGAAGATCAATTTGGCAGACTCGAACCACTCGAGATCGTCTTCGCTTTCAACAGGACTCTACGCGATGCCAACATACATATCTTGGTTCATCCTGAAAAATTGTTGACGATACAAACGATTGAATGAATCATGAATCGAGTTCTGATACAAGTGAAGGTCCATTTATACTATCCGCACAGGCACTTCTATTCGAATGCATTGAAGAGTATCTAAGAATTATCTTGAACCGTAAGAAACGCCTAGGATTCGCGTCTCGGGGCCGACGTGTCCCAGAAAACCGCGAGATTCAGTCCCCACGCGAGGACCATGAGCAATAATCTTGCGTCACATGCTTCAAGAACAACATTTTCTCAAGTTCTTGAGAACCGCAGCGAGTAGAACGATTCGATGGCCGAAGGTTTCGCCAGATCTCGATGGAATGATGAAATAAATTTGGGACCCGGGATTTTGACGGGCCCGGTAGTTCCTCGGCCTCTTCCCTCCGTACCGTCGCGTTGTTCCGGCGCGCTTGAATCCTCGGGTTTTGAAGAGACGCGTATATCTCTCGCGGCGCGGCGAGGCTCGCTGCGAGTCTCGCGAGAGACAGAGACGGTGAAGGAGAGTGGCGGTGAGCGGGAAAGACGCGTGTTACGAAACCATAGTCTGCGAGGTTCGAAGGAGGTGGTGGTGGAGGAGGTGGAGGTGGAGGAGGAGATGGTGGATGAAGAGAAGGAGGAGGTAGAGGAGGAGAGCAGCCCGTTCGACGAGCTCTCTTCGTGCGGCCGTTTGTGTTCTATCCTCTTCTTGCTCGAGCTTCTCGTACCGGCGCTGCTTCTCTCCTTTCCTCTCGTTTCCTCTCGTTTCCTCTCGTTTCCTCCTCCGCCACCTCCGCCTCCACCCGCCGCTTCAACCTCACCGAACCCCGTCACCCCGTCTTTCACATCAACCTTCCAACTTTTCCTCCTCTCTCGCCCGTTCATTCGTCCGTCCATCTTTCTCTCCTACCCTCTCTACGTTCGTTCGTTCGTTCGTTCGTCCGTCCATCCGTCCGTCTATCCGTCCGTCCGTGCGTCCGTCCGGCTCACCGTTTCCACCTCGACATTTGCTTCGGGCTAAAATAAAAACACGACGGAGATAACCGAGCCGGGAGAAAGGGAAAGGGAGTAGTAGTCGGCGTTGGCTCGCTAAGAACGGCGAAAAGAAAAGAAATGGACGGCAGAAGAAAGCGAGAAAGAATGGAGGGAAAAAAGGGAAAAGAGAGAGAGAAGAAAGGGAGGAAGAAAAATCAAGAATCGCGAGCGTCAAAATTCCGCGCGTACGAGTCGCGCGCGTTGAGATTTTATGCATCCGGATTTCAAGCGTGTAAGTCGCACGCATCCAAATTGCACGCTTCAAAATCCCGCGCGACCAAATCGTACGCGTTGAAATTCTACGCATCCAAATCGCATGCGTCCGAGTCGCACGCATCCAAATCGCAAGCGTTGAAATTCTACGCATCCGAATCGCATTCGACCGAATTTCAAGCATCCGGGTCGCATGCATCCAAATCACAAGCGTCCGAATTCCAAGCGTCCTAGTCGCACGCATCCAAATCGCACGCGTTGATATTCTACGCATCCGAGTCGCACGCGTCCAAACTCCGAGCGTCCTGGTCGCACGCGTGCGAATTCGAAGCGTCCGAGTCCCACTCGTCCAATTTCCAAGGGAGAAACGAACAGAAGAGAAACGTAGAGGGTTCTGTAAGGAAGACGTTTGAGAAACTCTATTTCTCCAAAAGGTAACGCGATCAGGGGAATTTCGGCAGAGCCCAGTCTCTCCTCCGCGAGAACAATCTCTCTCGGACAGAGAGCGGCAGCACACAGCACATACGATAAAGAGGGAACAATAAAGACGCGGACACGGGGCCTCGCATGACTCGGAACGCGATTTACGCGCGTTAGGTCTGAAAGACCCCCGCGTCGCTCCACGCCGCACCTCTGTTTTTCTTTTTTCTCGATCCGATCCGTGCCGATCCGTGCCGT
Source organism: Lasioglossum zephyrum (assembly GCA_028455615.1). Classification (NCBI taxonomy): domain Eukaryota; kingdom Metazoa; phylum Arthropoda; class Insecta; order Hymenoptera; family Halictidae; genus Lasioglossum; species Lasioglossum zephyrum. Next base: position 1,829,130 of record CM052323.1, on the reverse strand, counting down.
GACGCGAAACAATCTGTTCGGTGGCGTGTACGCGGCGGTTCGCTCGAAAAAAAACACCGGCTACCAGGATTTTTGACGGCGCGCGGCATAGTTCGCGACCGAAAGCCGATCGCACCACCTGTGCTCGCCGGACGGAATCGGCCGATAATAGGCTAATGAACTGGAGTTCAAGCCGTTCTTTCGTAAAGTTTGATTCGGCGAAGATTCAATTCATTTATAAATTTTATAAATCTCCAAACTTAAGATGAGATCATTTATGTCGTCGTTCTTTCGTAAAGCTTGATGGTGGTACAATTTATTTTTAAATCTTGAAGTTTGAGACAAGATCATGTTTATCCTCGTTCCTTCATGAAGCTAGATTAAGTAAAGATTTAATTAATTTTTAAATCTCGAAATTTGAGACAAGATCATGTACATCGCGTCGTTCGTTCGTAGAGCTTGATTGAGTGAAGATGCAGTTTATTTTTTAATCTCGAAATCTTCCAGACAAGATCATGCATGTAGTCGTTCTTTCGTAAAGCTCGATTCGGTAAAGATACAATTAATTTCTGAATTTTAGAAATGTAGAAATTGAATTGTAGAAATTTGCTGTGACGTCCTTAAACCTGAAAGTAGCTCTCGCACTTGGTTTCCTAATTGGCTGAATCAGCGATCGTTTACAATCCCACGATCGTTCAAACCCTAGCCAAGGATCCCAGTTGACGCAACGATCGCGAAACACGGTCAGATTCGAGGGAGCAATAATCTGAGGCTGTAAACGGACGGCAGTCAAAGTTAGTTGAAGTCATTAAGCAGGTACATTAAACACCCCAACGAAGCATCTTGTCCGAGTGCGCAACTACTTACGCGTTCCACACACGTTTCTACGAACGCAATGTCTGTCGTAAAACAAACACGTCCTCCGCGACGACAGGAGAAGTTCAATTTTTTTTTTAAAATAATACCTCTGACAAGATACTATTCGAATTTCGCAATTGGTGGACTCTAGGAGCCGCTCCCTGTAGCTCTCGCGAGGTTCAAGAGACGTTTGCTTTCGAAACTACGAGTGGAACTCTAGATTTATACACGTATCGCTCAGCTGTAATATAGTGACCACTAAAGCTCACGAAAAGATAAATATTTAACACTCGAATAATTAGACGAGTCGAAGGCAAATGTCCGCGCGTATTATTCTGTTACAATTCTAGAAATACTTCGAACGTCGGACATTCTTCAACGAACATTTCTCGAAATAAATTCAATCTTGCGCTATAAAATTATGTACATGTGTACATTAGCCGCGTTTAGCTCTGTAGTTCCCGTGCTAATCCTTCGAGGAAGGATTAACCTTCCGAAGGATTATTACCATAATCTCCAGACGATTTAGACTCGTGGGTATATCCGAATCCTAGAGGCCAAGAACATTTGCACGTACTTCACGGTATTTTTCATAGCAGCATCAAATTCTAGAGAGCGGAGAATTCTATGCAGAAGGGTGTTCGAGTTTGAATGAACGCGTTGCGTGGATTTCTTGGATAGGAAGAAGAATTGGACGCAGAACGATTCGTGTTAGAGAGGCACGGGAACGCGGTGCCGCGATAATTAAAATCGCAACCGTGCGAAGAATAATTGCCATGATCGCGGCACATTAATACAGTGGCCTGATACCGGCGAAGACGCGTATCGCGGCATGGACCAGCAAGAGCGAACCGGATTACCGGGGGACCAAGGCTATAACGATACTCGGCGTTTCGTGCCGCCGCCAACTCCGGACCACTTAACGACATTTTATACGCGGGCCTCCATTTTCCGGTTCTTTCGCCGCTTCTCGTTACAATTTTACGTGTTCTTCCGCTCGCTGTCCCTTCCGCTCCGAACGTCCGGCCTCGCCGAATCATCGGAACTCGCTCGAATCTAATCACCCAGAATACGACTTGGTTCCATCCGCGGCCGGTTTTCGATCGGTTGGTTTCGCACACGAAACGTGGTCACGGGTGACCGTAAAAATGATTGTCGCGAAATGAATGGCATCAGACGTCGATCGATCACTGTCAAAATTAACGAGATCATGCACTAGATAAGACATTGTGCTCAACCCCTTGCACAACGATTTGTATAACGGTGACAATGATCAGAACTTCAAAGATTTTTAACTTCCTAGAAGAAGGAAAATTAACTAGATCACAGTGTAACGTCGAGAAAACTAAAAATTCAAGTTTACCCGAGGAGGTTATATGAAATTAAGTGTTGTAGGAAATACTAATGATGTCTTTGTAAATATTTTACGGTGTTCGCATTGCTTATCCAGGGTCTTTTGAACGGTTGCACACGGAACGCATTGTAGCGAATAAAGAATTCAGATATCTGATAACCGAGGTGCTGCCACACCATGTAGAGCTTCAGCAAGCAGGACATAACTAGAAAGAGGCAGTAACTAAAAATTCTACTTAATCCTTTGCAGTACGATTTGTTTTACGGTTACGGTAGCTGCCTAGAAGAAGGTAGAGGTTCTCATTAGCCCGGGGAAAGTGTCCAGCACGTGTATATTCGTGACAAGTCGCCGGTACAGGATGGAGTCGAGGATCGGTTGTAGAATTTCCGAAGCTTTCCGAGGACAAGCTCTCGTCGCAGGATCAGGTCCCGGTTAGGTTTCTTCTCGGGAGGACCTTAAACGGTCCTAAATTGCCGCGGCAAAGAATACGGCTTTATCGAAGACGATTCGCGGATACCTGCATCTTGTAGGCTATTCATGTATTCCGAACTTATGGAATACATGAATAACTCTGACGGGACCGACCGGCTACGAATCGGTGGAATCCAACGAGAGAACGAGAGGAAGAGAGAGAGAGAGTACTGGAGAAGTTGGAAGAGGGCGAGAAGGAGTCTCGATCTTATTGATAAGGTCGATTTATCGGCGGGGCACGATTTATCTGTGACGCGTGGCCGCCTCCGCGCTCTTTCCTCTCGTTTTTCCTGGTTCCCGGCTCTGTTACGGCCGCGATGAAATCGTTTACCGCCTCGTCCCGTCGCGGATAACACGCCGAAACTCTTTCGCCTCGACCACGCGGTTTACGTTTCCTTCGGGATGAGAACGATCTGTTCTCCCGCCTGTTACACCGCCCGAAAGGCGGGATTTCCTGCTTGCGATTCCCTATCGCGACCGTTCAAATTCCGGCCGTGCAAATTCCAGGCGGCCGATTCTACGCATGCAAGTTGCACGCGCCCGAATCCCACCCGTGCAGATTCTACGCGTCCGACTCGCAAGCGTGGAAATTCTACGCGTCCTAATCTCATGTCTGCAAAGTCTATTTAGCCGAATCGCACGCATCCAAAACTGAGAGCGTAAATTCTACGGATCCTATCTAACCGAATAGCACGCATCCAAAACTAAGCGTGTAAATTGTAATCAGCATCGGAATTGCACGCGTGGAAATACAGGCGTGTAAATTCTACGCGGCGAAATCCTGCAAAGTCCATCTAACCAAATCCAAGCGGGTAAATTTTAAATCCCACGAGCGCTAATTCTACGCGCCCGATATCCTAAGCGGCCGATTCGCACGCGCCCAAATCCCACGCGTCCAGATTCTATGCGACCAAATTGCACGCCTGAAAATCAAACGCGTTCGAACTGCACGGTCTCAAATCCCACCGGTCCAAATCAGAACTATCCAAATTCCACGGGTCGCGATCCTGAAATCTAAAACTTCACACTCGACAGGACTCTAGTAAATTCCTACGAAAATTTTATACGATCCTAGTGCATCGTTCGATCGTCTGATGTTCCAAGATTTCCTTCGAGGGCTAAGAGTTTCCACGCGAATAAAAACGAAGCATATGTGCCGTCATCCGCGTACGTTCATCGTATGCTTCGTCGATCGCTAAGCTCTTCCGTCAAAGGTACCGCAGTTCTGATTAATGCGACGTTATCGAGTACTCGTCGAGGTTTTCTATCCTGGTGAGACGCTAACGAGAGAAAACGTTTCGATTTCGACAAAACCGTCCAGTTCGAAGGAGAAAGCGTAATCGCTTGGAAATCCTGCGAGACACGCGGTTGGCCAGTCGATCCGCGGATTCGGAGATCGGCCGGCTGAGAGATAGCCGAGGGATATAGTCGTCGAAGCGTAATGTAGCCTTGACCTATTGGCGCCCTCGCGTCTGCTCGAAACTTCTCGCGGTTTGGCTTCGGTTCTCGAGAGGGCCGCGTCGAACACGCTTATCGTCGCCGTTTCTCCTTTTCCCGCGGATCATCGGCTGCGGAAATCGCGGCGACGATGTTCACGGAAATCGAATCCAACCGTACCAAACTATATTTTTATACTTCTTCCGTTTACCACGAAAAAATCGACGCCACTCTTTCCGATTAACGGACGGTACACACAGGTACTTGGACTCCATTTTGTTTCCTATAGTTCGTGCGGAACGTTTTTATTTTGCATAAAAGTGCGCAGTCTACTCGCAGCAGATTCTACCGGGATCTTAAGTTTCTGCACACTAAACCGACTCGAGAAAAGATTGACTGTGTAGAAAGTTGTTTGCGATCGTTCTCTTGTAAGGACATATTATTAGCATCTTGTCTTCACGTTTGAGATTATGAATTTTGTCCGCTGAACAAAGACGATATCGATCGGTCATCGTGTGCGCAACCTTCCGCCTTCAGCGTCTTGTTTTTATCCGCAGCATACTGTAATCCGGTTCTTTTACACGTTTCAGTATTGAAATGTTGCGTAGCCAACCAAGATATCTGGACAATTGAATACCTTCAGTACCTAACATTTCTTGTTCAATTTCTTACTTTGGGACTCGAAATCGTAATACATTAACGAACAAAGAATAGGCACAAATAGTCTTAACCAAGAATGTGAAAATCGTCTTTGAGGACTGGTCAATTGCTGACAATCAATTCCAAATTTTCTGTTTTTTCATCATCATTTCACTCTTAGAGACCTACACCTTGTGGGTTTCCATCCTGATCCAGAATGGAAGAATTGTGATCGAGCAGGCCAGTTTCTGGCGATTAATGCGAATCGGTGGCCGTTTTAACAGAACATTCAGCAACGAATAGGATTTCCTCGGGTTTCCTTGTTTCACAACGGTTTCTCAATATTGTATGTCATTCGGAGACGATTTCGAGGAGGACGAGAAAGGCGAGAGAGAGAGAGTGGAGAGAGGGTGAAGCGGCCGATCCCAGACGCACTCTTTCGCAACGAAATTTGCTCCGTCGGTCTCGTCTGCTCTTGGTATCTTTATTTCCGGCGATGGCCACGCGCGTCTGCAATTCAAACGTCCTCCCATGGCCGGCGGGGTTTATCGCGGCGGCGACGATCGCGCGCCGATAACGTACATCGCAAGAGAGAAGGAAAGAGAGAGACTAAGAGAGAGAGAGAAACATTGAACAAATTCTACTGGTCCGAGAAGGAACGGGGCTAGGGCACGACCAGACCTTGCGCAACGAATACAAATGCTGGCCTGTCCCTTGGAGGCGCGTGACGGGATTCGTAAAAGGGTCTCCCGTTGCCTTCGACGCAGGGGCTATCGTCTCCTGTTCTCCTTCGACGGGAACGATTTCGGCAGGTTAAAGACGCGATAACGTTAGCCAGGCCCGAAATCGAGCAGTACAATCTCGCGGCAATCTTCCCAGCCCCTCCACCAACTACGGTCAAAGGGGGATTATCGTTCCGGACTCGGCATGTGTCACTATGATTGGTATTCACGCAAATATTAACGCACCCGCGACCGCCAACGCGAATTCGTAACATTTCACATTCTGATTCTGGTTCCCGTTGACCGTGAATTTATGTCATCTTGCGAGCTGTCCTTGAAAGACACTTGCTCCATTTCGGAAATCAGCGTCCTTGCACTCCGGCAATCCGAAACGAGTTCTATCATTTTTATTATTCTTGAGAAACATGTATAATTTCGTATCAAAGACAGTGGCCTACAGACAAGAGCGCGAGCGATTTTACGCGAATTTGTTTAGAAATTCCTCGATCTCTCCGGTTCCTCGGAATCAGCGAGTCGAACGAAACGGTGGAACCTAATCGTCACACGGTTAGGATGCTAGCAGCTCGCTCGGTCCGACGGCCGGCCGCGCTGACTTCCTCGCGTTTCTCCCTCTTCTCGCCGATACTTTTCAGCCGATCAGCTGATCCGATTCGTGGCGGCGTTACTCGATCGACGAGCGAGCGGACCGCCACGCTTCTTCGACTTAGGGCCTAAAGCAAGAGTCAATTCTCCCGGGACTGCCGACCGGTGTCAACCGCCAAGCAAGGCCCACGGAGCAACTCCGTTTTACAACGCTTTACAAGCTCCGTTTTACACTGAACCTCTCTAACGCCTTCAACCTGTCGATCAACATTTTGGGATTCGTTTATGCTAGAGTTGCGATTTCATTCGCTCGTTAACTCTCCGCACTCGAATGGCGACCTAGGGGCACCAAAAATGATTTTACCAGAATTCGGAACAACTCTTACACGATCTCACTAGTTTCTACTTAACAAACACATAGTTTTTATCTTGTTCTGGGTCGTCGGAATGTTTTCGGTCGAACGAACCCTCTAACGTCAATGAAATTCTGGAATCCATAAGGGTAGCTCCGAGTACGGAGGGTTTGTTTCTGAGCAGCAGAACAGTAAACTCCGTTTACTGCTTCCACGTAAACACATTTCACCCAGGTATGTTTTGGCCGCACGCATGAAAGGTTTTTGAAATTTTTAGACAGGTCTGACAGGAATACTCTAGATCAAGCTATCCACATAGAGTTTCTCTGAGTAAGCTCAAAGATTCGCGAGACTTCTCGGTAGTGCGTAAGGAACTGATTGCGCCGTGTTTGACGGAGTCTCCGTTCTTCTGTGCGTGGAGACGCGACGGAACGAGAATCCGGTTCTACACCTCGTTCCTCGGTGATATTTGAAAGACGAGAAGCTGAAGGAAAAAGGGGGACAGGCGAGGGTGTGTCGGTCGCTTAACTTGGACTCATCTTGGAGACTTACATTTTGTAGTGATGCTGCATGTGATGCGCTAGATGCAGATCGGCCGGGTGTTGTTGTATCTGTTGTTGTTGTTGCTGCTGTTGCTGGTGCTGCTGCATGGCCTGGTGATGGTGTGTCTGCGGGGGGTCCAGGCTGGAGGCGCCCAGCAGGGTGGCGCTCTCCCTAAACAGCGTTGCCACCTGCATCCTTGCCGATTATATTCCTCTGGTTGCTCGAGGGCGAAGAGTTGCGCTTCCTGTCGGCGGTGGTCGCGCGAGAAGAGCACGCTCGATGCCTTCTTCGGCCTGCCGATAATTGGATAGCGTAACTGGGGGGAACAAAAGGGTCTCTATCTATCTCTGTTGGTCTGGCTGCGAGGCAGGAGAGAAGGTCTCCGCTCGGTTTCCCGTCGCTTCCGCTTCGATGAGTTTCCCGGTGGAGCGAGAAGAGCGGAGCTCGACGAAGCACGAGGATATCGGCCCTAGTAGTGGTCGTTCGAGGAGCGACAAATGACCGGTCCGGATTCCGGGCCTTACGCCTTTGTTGTTGTTGTTGTTGTTGTTGTTGTCGTCGCTACTTGCGGTACTCCTGCTGGAAAGAAGTGTGCTCCTCCTGGCGGCTCCGACACTGGCCGCTGCTCCCGACGGCTCCGGTCGAGGCACGCGAGCCAGCGAGCGAGCAGGCAAGAGCAGGCTGAGCTAGCGAGCGAGCGAGCCGTCGGCTCACGGCCGAGAACACGGACAGCTTCCGCCACCTCCGCCTCCGCCTCCGCAATCGGGACGAAGCTCGCACGAAACTGCACTCACTGTGTGGCACACTGTCACCGGGGGGGAAATATATCGTAGAATATCACCGTGATCCCGACGACGGGACCGAGCCGAGCCGCGCCGCGCCGCGCCGGGTCGGGTCGAAACCGTGTCGCGATTCGAGCCGATCGTCGCGCGGGCTGAGTCGGTTCGAGCGCGCGATAACAATACTAATGGAGTAACGACGAGCCGAGCCGAGCCGGGCCGGGCCGGGGCCTGGAGCGAGCGGAGCCGTTCAATCGAGCCCTCTCGAGCTGAACGTCCTCCGGTTATCGCTCGCGATCCTCGTTACCATCGTCATCGTCCTCCAGGATAGCCGGCGAGACCGGTCTCGAGAGCGAGAACCTCCTCCGCGCTCTCTGCTCGCTCTGCACGCCGACGGATCCTTCTTCTTCTCGAGGTTCTTCTTCAAGCTTCTTATTCTTCTTCGTCGTTCTCTCTCTCTTTCTCGAGCTGCTTCTTTTTCTTTCTAGACGATCCTCTCTCGGACAAAGGACCAAGAGGAGAGACTCCTCCCGAGCGCGTGTACGTATGTACCGTGCGTGTGCGTGTGTCCGGAGTCGTCCTCCGGGGACGATTTCGGACGGTGCCGCCGCGCGCGAAAGTCTCGACGGTTTTCGAGAGTCCGCGCTGCTCTCACACGGCTTTTCACCGGCCGCGGACACACGTGACCACCTCCCGGAGATCACTGCCCGGACCGAATATCCTCCAGCGAGACTTTCTTTTTCCGAGAGTTTCTCCTTTCGTCTCCTCCGCGGGCACTCGTACGGACCACCGAAACGCTTCTTCTCTTGGGTCTCGCTCTCACGCGCGCACCAACGGTTCTGTAGAGGGTATGTATTCTCAATCTGCTATCTCAATCGACAACGACGATCATATATATATGTATATATACATATATATAGATATATGTGTATACGTCTCCGAGAGTTTCTCGTCGCCGGAAGAATCTGGGGTGGACGCCCTGGCCGACGACGATCACTAACAACGAATCTCGCGGTTCTATCCTAGTCTGTTCCGCGGGACTCGCGTTTATTCTGTTTCCGTGCGGCCAGGCGAGAGCAAGAACGGTGATCCTCGGTGGCCTCGCTGCTGCTCGCGCCGACGGACGGGACGGGACGGCTGGCCGCGCTGTTCCGATAACGCGACAGCGTGCCGCTCCTAAAATTTCATGCGGCTCGGCGATAACGCTCGGCCGTGAGCTGGCTCGTTTCCTCTCCTCGCCTCTTTCCTTTGTTCCTCCTCGTCTCCGCTTCGGTCACACCGCTTCGACCGGTCTCTCGTTCTCTCTCACTCTCTGTACGTGTCTCTGAATTTTCGGTTCACTCCGATATCTCTGTCTTTTCGGTGTGTATATATGTGTGTGCCTGTGTATGTGTGTATATAGAGGTCTCTCTCTTTCTCTCTCTCTCTCCCTCCCTCTGAACGCGTAAACACGAGTGCACGCGCGCCACGGAACCTGGAACCGCGGCAGCAAGAGTCGGCACCGCACTGCTTGGTCGTGTCGCTGGTTAGGTCGCTCGAGCCGCGAGGTTCGTGCGTTTCCGACCTCCATCGACTGCGCTCGGTCTCGCTCGGTTTCGGAGCCTCCCGCCGCGGCTGCCAGCGACGTCGGCGGCGTCGACGACGACGACGGTGACGCCGACGACGACGACGCCGACGACGATGGCTGCGACTGCCTCGCTCCATGTCTTCTCTCTCTCTCTCTATCTTTCCTCTTGCTCTATCTCGCTCCTCTTCAGCTCTCTCGCAGAAATTTCTCCTTTTGTCTCGTCGTTTCTCCGTGTCCCTTTCTTCCTGTTCCTCTTCCTCTTCCTCTGCCTCATCTTCCGCTACCTTCTCTTCCAACCGCCAGGTGTACACCGAGTTCGCCCAATCGATGCGGGACGATCGATGATAAATCGCGGCACGCGACTACCACTTCGATCGATCCTCTTGCCGACGAATCGTTTCTTCTTCTTCTTCATTTTTCGTTGTTTTTCTCTGCCGATACTCTTCTTTTTGTCGGATTCCTGTTACCCTAGCTGCGAGATAACTCGAAAACTCGAGAACGATCCGACTCCTGTCACCCCGCGCGAAGAATGAGGAAACGAAACACCTTAGGGACCATAAACTAATTGCCAGCCCTGTTCTGTAATGTGGAAGGGCGAGCGCGATCCCGTGACCACTGGTTTTCACATTCTTCGCACAGTCGCCGGCTTGAACGGACACTTAGACATCTCCTTAGCACTGTTTAGCAAAATTCTACTGCTGTCGAAATCTTTAACGCTGAACGTGCCACTACCAGTCGAGGTGACCGGTTCCAGATTTTTATTTTACAATTATTGAAATTAGAGAATTGATTCTCTCTCTTAGAAGAAGAATTTGCTTTATTTCAGCCTTACAGCTGAGAAATGTGACTTGGTTTACGTTAACCTATCTGTACAGATCTACCTTACTTCACGCATTTGGTCCATACCTTCTCTCATTCTTTTCTTTGTCTCAATCATTCCTACCCCGTCTTACTCTTTTAGTATCCTAATTATCACTAACCTACTTATTTACTTACTTCTTGCATCCTTCCCTATTCCCTAACTTTTGCAATTTTGTTAGTTCGGTATGTTCTTTGGTATATTTATGCTCTCGTTTCTCTCTGTCTTTTCAACTTCTCCAATCAGTATGCGACATTTCTGTCTTTCTTCCCGCTCGCTACTTTCTCGATCCTGATCATTTCCCTCATTATCCTGCATTCCCTTGTTAAATGTTCTAGGCGCTTCTCTCTTAGAAATTATTTATTTGGTAGAGCACATTTTGCTAAATAGTAGCCGCACAAGATCTAAATCAAATCAATCTTGTCGTTTTTATAAGGGAACGTGTACCAGTTATTTCTTAAGGTTCGGTTAGTTTTAGTGTTAAGAATGGACGCCCGGTAAACGCGACTGGTACGAGTTACTAGAAATTTTCTACGCCGATTGCAACAAACCGGAGTAGAATAGAAATTTGTTTATTTTCTTAAAATCCACAGTTTGCTTGTAACCAGACTGTAGATCTTCGTGCTGAATAAAAACTGTCATCAATTGCAAGAAATAGAAGCTACAATAATATTGTCATTCTTTGTTTGATCGTTTCATCAGAATGAAAATAATACATTGATGCTCTTGAAGTCTTTTGATCCTTCTACTGTCTCAAACTTCGTTGTAAACGCCCGAAATCCGCAGTCTACTTATAACGATTAAAAGATTCCGGGTAGCTACACGTTGTCGTGTACCATTCGCAACTGTAATGCGGATACGATTGCTGAAAACGATTGCAATATTGTTACTCGGAAATTCTTCCTTTTCCTCTTGTTTAACACGTTCCTAGAAAAAAGAGAAATCAAAATTCGTCCTTGAAGTGAGACGTAATACCTGAAGATCTATACCATAGAAGTTTATCCGATCGTACTCCGCGAAAGCGTTCTTACAATTGCAACAATTCTAAGGGAAGGGTTGAATATTCCATGTGACATCTAATACTGTGTTGACCAAGGTGATTGGGAACCCATGATTAATAAACTGGGGTCCCATGGAAATCACCGACACGATTTTCACTGACAACATTTCACCAACTCCATAGTTGACCGACAATAACTTTGGCCGACAACGCCTTTAACCGAAAACGACTTTGATCGACAACGATTTTGACCGGCAACAAATCTAAAATCGTTGCCGGTCAAAATCGTTGTCGATCAAAATCGTTTTCGGTTAAAGACGTTACCGGTCAAATCATGGAGTCGGTAAATTATTTTCGGTGAAAACCGTGTCGGGGAAATTTGTGTCTGGGATTTCCAAGGGACCCAATAAACTGTAGGTCCCGTCGCGAAAAAGCCATAGCAAAGAGCTGAAAGTGACGTTAAATAAATATAAAAAAATATGTTTGAAAACGGTGTAGGAAAATAATGTGAAGGGAATTGGACCAGTGCGGGCAATGTTTGGTAATTCGGTATTGTTTACCCGGTTCGTTCTCAGATTGTTTCACGAGTCCTTCGCGAGAGCGTCGCGACGTCGAATTTACGAGACGGGGATCCCTGTCGCTCGTCCTTTCCACGTACAGTACGTACTTATGCAAATTATGCGTCGAGATCGTGTTCACGAGTGTGTCGCAACGGCATTCTTCGCAACGGGCCGGCGCTCGGGCTGTGCACGCCGAGAAACCGACGTATTAATATTTACTGGAAGGATCTCTCGGAGCCGTGGCGGCGGCGGCGACGACGACTACGAGGATTCCACGCGCGATCGAGAACGATCCGTTCCTGTGTGCCATGCTATGCCGACCGAAGGATCCTCGAAGTTCGCGCGAGGCGCCCGCTACAACTGCTTTTAATTGAGTCTGTGCTCCCGCGGCACGCTCCCGGAGCCAACCGAGGCGATAGATAGATTTATCGAACTGGAACCGCATCCCTTAAGGGGCTACACCGACCTGCACGCTTGAAAAACACACCCGGCGGATCCACGGCTTTTTTCGAACAAATAATTGTCCCGGCCCAGCTGGCCTGCAACTTTTTCCCTGAAACTGCCCAGCACCGAAAGAGTCACGTGTCGCTTTAGTAAATATTTACCCTTTTACTCCAAGATTTTTTAAATTGAGATTTAAAAATTGAAAGAAGGTCAGTTTTGTGTTTTATTTAAGAGAAAAATATTAAAAGAAATTAAAAAAACATTTTCAGAAAAATAACCATAGTGAGAAAACACATTATTAGTCAACTGTATACAAGATTTGTTAACTTTATCATACATAATACACTGTGTAACAAAGGGTTAAAGGATTGATTGTGGTTAGGTTCTGCGAATGCATTTATTCGGTCATCGGATTTATTTATTTGCAGTTTATTTTAACGTGGTCCAATTAATAATTCGTATATATAGATGGATAGATTCGTCACTTTGATATTCATTGCTAGAGTGTGTAGATCTAGCACTCGATCGCTAATGGGAGGTTCTTCAAGCCAAGATTCAATTTATTTTGATCCTGCACGATGTTTAATATAGACATTTTTTAAAAATCAGGATGGGAAACAAGATGAACGTATCAGCTAGAAAATTAGGGATGTCATTAACCCCTGGCCGTATTTTGACTAGTCGATCTTAAACAGTTTAACAAATATCTCTTCTGTGACATTTTTGGAGATAAAGACATTTTAATCACTGGAACTGTAATGAAAGTAATACGGCAAGGGGTTAACGGTGTTATGCATGTCTCTTTGTATTTTGAAAGTGGTTTTAAAAGTATACTTTAAAATAATCGATTTCCTGTTCAGTCTATCAGACACATGTCCATTTCTTTATAATGTGAAATTATACATGAAATCGGTAAATTTGGAAAATGAAGCGAAAGCAGGCAGATTATCGTAGGATCCTTTTCGCGACTATTTCTTACGAATCATACATGTGCCCATAATTACAAAAATGGTCCGTCATATATTTTTCTTATTTCGAGATATTTAAAAGAAAAATTCACACACCACCTGAGGGTTGATTTTTGACAATATCGGAAAAATTACATTGAATTCATTTAGTTTAAAATAATGTACCGTGGAATATACTTTATGCGCATATATGAGAATTACACAAGTAGCTCAACTGGCGATGTGTGAACTCGTCTTCCCCAATTAATGGGTTAGGCGGAATAATGTAAACATTAACAGCTGTTTTCGTTACCGCTGCAATCAATCCACCATGAACCTCGAAACACCTGGTATGTAATAACAATAATGAGACATCTTTCGTTTACACAAATAATGGACGTCTACGCGTATCGTATAATTTCGAATCCGCGTAAAAGGCGAGCAGCCTGTTATTCAAACCGAGGGTAAACCGAGGCGACGTTGAATTCGAGAACGTAAATATTATAATGCGGCATATGACGCGTGCAATGAGAGACGATACAAGGACGAAATTAGAAAGTGAGCGAGACCGTCGATTTGGCGGCAGATTTGAACAAACGTGGTAACAGCGAACGCTGAATCATACTGACTAGTTTGGCTCGATTTATTAATAATTCCAATCCGATATAAATTTTACAATCTAACGATGTAAAATACTTGTGCAAGAACAAGCTCTTGAATGGGTTTTCGCAATGCATTGTCTACCTAAATTTGGGCGAAGATTGAGCAACAGTATTCACTCGACATCGTTCGCATATTGGTAATTTAGTAGATTTATGCTTTCCGGCATCGAATTAATTTAATTTAATATTTTTTACATTTTCACTTAAACCACTTTCATAATTATGGACTATTGGATCAGTGTACATACTGAAATCTAATGAAATTTCTTTTCACCGTCGAAATTGATCGTGTTAAACGCAAATAAAACCAATTTTTTTTTTTTCTTGAAAAACTGTATTTCTCTACCAATGCAAATGTACGATTGAATCGTACGAGTTTCAAGCAAGTTCTAAATTAAAATAGAGAAAGGACATAGAACCACAAGGGGTTAATAATTTCTCTCGAGACCCGATCAAAAAATCGAAGAGGGTTTTTATGCCGGCGCGGTTCCATTGAAATTCGAACGGCTGCTATTAGGCGAGCCACGAAATCGCGGTCCGAGGCGAATCGGGCTGGCGCGGCGTGGCGCGGGCCGGTCGGATGCAATCGAGAGTGAAACCTGGTGGAATTTCGGCGTACGGATTTGCAGAGTCCGGTTCCACGAGGGACTCTTGTAACGGTACTTCTCGGAAGATCCGCGTGGCGATCGGTAACGAATCGGAGAGAGAAAGAGAGAAGGGGCGGGGACGGAGGGGGGAGAGAACCGGTGCTCGGGAGAAATTTCGAGGATCGTGCTCTCGTCGTGGAAGAGAGAGCGTCGGCGAGAGGAGGTTTGTGCTCGTAGCGGAGAGGGTTCTCGCGAGGGAGCGAAAAGGCTGCGTCGCGTGCTTCGCAGGGAAAATCGATCGGCGTTATCGATCGTCAGTAATCCGCGGGTCGGTCGGTCGTTGGTTGGCCGATTTCCTGGCAGTCTAGCTAGCTGGATGCATGGCCGCCAGTGCGCTCGTAGCCGCTCGTAGCCGCTCGGAGCGGCTTCGGAGCCGCGCGAGAGGACGTGCGTGTTGCGGCTTCGTGCGGCTCCGTACTGCACTGCTCTGCTCGGCTCCGCTCCGCACCGCTCCGCACTGCTCCGCACTGCTCGGCACCGTGCGATGTGCTCGCAGCGTTTCGTGCTCTACATGCACGGCACACACCATGTACACACGGCAAAAGGGGCTCGCGTGGGTGCGCTCTCGCGCCTCTGTGTGCGTGTAGTGTGTACAATCCATTCGACCGAGTCTGCCGCGAGGGTGTATCTCGGAGTGGGAGCGAGAAAGACCGACGTAGGAGGAGAGAGATGAACAGAGAGAAAGAGAGGGAGAGAGAGTGAGAGAGAGACCCGGAGAGCACATAAGGCTGTAGGTGAGAGAGTGCGCCCGCGTCCGCCCGCGCAAGCCCGCTCGCTCACGCTCGCGCGAATCTCGCAAAGAGACCGGCGGAGAGACAAGGACCGACGATTCGGAGGAACCGAGAGCTTGCTCGCATATACGGGGTGCTCCTGAAGTAACGAGCCAACTTCGACAACTACACACCAGTCGATATCCTTCTATTCGCTCGCGGCTGCCGCCCGGAAACCTTGCGCGTTGTTTCTATTGTCTTTTGGGTAATTAGACCGGGCCCGCCCACCGGTATTTCTCTGTATCGGGAAGCTCATGAAAATTATTATTGTTATTAGACCTGGCGTCTTCGTGGATTTATAGGAAAAAGATTCTTGGACCAATTTGTCCTGAATCCTCAAATTGATATTCTTCTTTTTTTTCTTCGATGCATATCTCTGGTTTATTAATACTTCTGGGACGAACCAGATTGTCCAACTACTTGGTGCGCAAGTATTGGAGTGTATCTAACCATGATTGCAGCCGTGAAATCGTCAAAAGCGTCCTCTCGTGCGAGAACTAATACAGAAACCAGTGGTTGAGTTAAAATGACTCGGATTTTCTGTTTTATAGTTGTTGAAATCGGAGAGAAGCTTACCGTGCGACATCATGTATGAATTCTCGCGGGAATAGAATCGTTCGAATCCGAAATACCGTTTAATTTAGTGACTGTCTTTAACGTAGTCACTGTCCAAATACGTGATTTATCTTTTGGCAAGATAAGCAGCGTCACGGTGATGATAGTCTGCTAGGAAATTATTCTGAAACTAGTCAGATGTACGATCCTTGATGGAGAACAGTGTCGATCGTTATTCTTGAAAAAGTCTGAGATAAATTAAAATTCATGGAGCAATTATTATCCTTACCCAGTCACGATTACAAACATCGTGCAGCTTCGTCGAACGAAGCCCAATCCATTTCCACTTGTTCTTCACCAATGATGAAATATCATTCCTCATACTCTCTTTTTCTCGAAAAAGAGAAGAAGAGCCGCGAGCGAAAGCCATTCCCTACACGTGAACATGTTACAAGCATACGCAACGAAACACAACGCGCACTGGATGCAAGACGAGCTCCGGGTTCCAGGAAATAATTTATTTAATTAAGTTTAAACCGCCTCGCATTCGTCGATCCAATAAAACAATCTCGCCGCGCGAACACTGCCGGGTACCGTACGATAACAATAACGTCGTCTTCGAGGAAGAACAAAGCGTTCGCGGGAAAAGTCCGAAGAAAACGACGCCGAGCGAAAGAGAGCACCGACGACAACGAGACGGCACGGCGTTCTTAAACGGACAGTGGAACGCGAGAAGAAGATACGTAGATTAATTAGTAAATGAGGCGTACGCAGTACAGCGACGATGTTGCGCGCGAGGACGGAGGTTCGGCGGGTGTTTTGTCAGAAAAGAGCGAGTTAATTGAAAGGAAACGGGGAAGGAAATGGGTTTCACTCTCGTAAGAAAAAACCGCCGGAAAAAATGTATATTCGGAAAAGTAATCTGCGCGAGATACGGGGCCGCCGTTTTCCGGTTGCAGTTGCCGTTCGGGTTTCGTCGAGAACTTTTCGCGCGTTTGAATTACGAGCTTGGCTTTCGACGACGATTACCGAGGACCAGTTGCTTGCTCGCGTTATCCTCGTTAATACGGCCGATTCGGGGTCGCAGTTAGGCGACCGGGAAAACATCGAGTGCTGCTTGCCACCAGACCTTTACACCCGCCGATTTCATTAACGAAGATCGAGCGATCTAATATCGGCTCGCGACCTTGCCACCAGCTATTTTCTTCCTTCCACCCTCGCCAATCCTTCGCACACATTTTTCCCCGCTGCCAGGTTCCGCGCATTTTATTTTCAATAGAACAGTTCTTGCACAGGATCTTTCGTTTCTCTGTGCATCAATGATTCCTGCTCTCCTCGACCGAATACACATTTTTTTGAAAATTTAAAACAGCGAATTGATGTTGAATTCCGTAGTGGGGTTTGTTACACTTTTGATTTAAGTTGTACACATTTTTTTCAGTTCGATTCGCCTATTCGTATATGTTTGACAGGCTAGGGCCCTCCTTGTGAAATATCAAACATTCAGTTATATTTACAAGTTGTAACGAGGTCTTCTCTTGTATACTTGCATACACTTATCCTCTGACTACAATCATCGAAACAGTTGTACCCATAATTATGAAAGTGGTCTAAGTCAAATATGTCTGTTAATAAAAGTATAAATTCTATTGACAATATCGTAAAAATTACATTATAAACTCATTTTTTAAAACTTTTACTTGTACCACTGTCATAATTATGAGCAAAATTATCTTTGATCATGACAACTATCTATGAGCCTATCCTTTTTATACTAGGCCAAGTTCGAAATTCAAGCCGTACGGTCCAATAATTTCTTCCGAATCGCGCGATGTTCGACGCCTTTCAAGTTCAAAATTGCAACTCGAAATATCGAGAACCACGGGTGCTTCGATAATCGCTAATTTCGATAGTAGAATGAATTCCGGCTTAGGATTTCACAGAGAGCCTAGAAAATCCTGCGAATGAAAATTGCATATTTTCCCGACTAAAATTCGAAATCGACTTCAGCAGGTCTTTGCGTCTGATATTTCGCGAGTAAATCGCGGCGAGATCCGCGTTATGCCAGCCGAGTTTGGTTTACGCATCGAGCAGGTCCATTCCCGCGATGGTAACACTGCGAAATCGCTACTAACCGCCCACGCATCTAACCGTCTCTCGCCTCGGAAACCCAGCGAACCCGACGAACCCGAGAGAGACTCGACCGCCAACTTCGGAATCACCCGGTAGAAGGGCAAGTACGCGCACACGTATGAGCACACGTATAGGTGTGGTGGTGCATGCGGTGACCCTGCCACACGATGTAGGTGGATGGAATACCAGGGCTGTACCGAGAAACCGTGCCGCGTGCACTCTCTCGAATCTTTCCTCCAGGAAATTTCACGTTTCTCAACGTTTACCACCGACAAACCACCCTTGTCGGTTGTACGCGAGTCATTTTCCAAGTAGCGTTCCTTTAGGGTTGCACCATTCCTATGCGAGTGCATTGGGATCGTCTTTTAGCCGCTGTTTTGCATAAACGCAGACCTAATTGAAGTTCCAATTCATTTGGCGTCCGGCCACGAGCTGCATCTACTCGCTGCAGGGTATTTGTTACTGAAACTCGAATGAAACACTGATTTTTAGTTGCCGAAACGAAGCCGATAGAACATTTGCCGACTTCGATCGAAGGAACGCGAAGAATATAAAAGTTGCGTTTAAATTCGTTGAAATCTGAAATTTCGCTGCGATTGCCTAAGCCATAATTTGCTGCTTCGATCCAGAAGAAACCGATCAGAAGACCCGCAGAACTTCGGATCCTCCGTGTTGATCTCGTTCGATCTTCGATCGTGTTCGAAAAGCGAGCCAGGTTCACATAAAATCGGAACGATTGCTCCGCTCGCGACTTATTGGCCGCGACGTGATATTTCTGCGGTTCCACGGCGAAACGACATAAATCGTCTGTTTCTGTTTCAACGGTACCGCGCGTTTAAACTTTTCCACATACATTTCTAATCGTCGGCCGCCCAGATACAACGGAATTTATTTCGACAGCGACAATGTACCTCGAAGAGCTGAAAAATTTTTTCTTTCCACTCGGTACTTAAAACTTCGACGCAATTAACGCTACCTCGCCGGGGAAAAATTGTTCATGTTTTAAACAATCTTCTACAACGAAGTCTGTTCGTTAGACAACAATTCCGAGTGTATTCGTTCGGAAGAGACAGTCTTCTGGATGGCATCGATACTAGCAGAGGAGTGAAAATGATCCATGAAAGTGTTTCTGCAGGAAATTATCCGGTACATTGATTCGCTGTCATTTATTGGATTTAGACTTAAGACTCAACTCCTTTCTGCGTATTTATAAATCATTTTCATGATTCATCAAATATTTGAAACTTTCATTTGAAAGTTGAAATCACATTCGAATTCTCAAGGAATGTGTTTTCGTGATTTATACAATTTTTTAGTTAGATACATGACATTCGTAAAATCCTTCTGTGATCTTGCAGTTCGTAAAACCCATGCGATTTATTCCGGAACACCTTTGTGCCCTTTGCGATTGACCTCTGAAGATCCCTGCATCTTTGCAGTTCAAAAAATTCAATCGTTCACGGCGGCAGTGTCGGGACAGAAATTTTTTTGGAAAAATCTGGCGGACGCGATTGCTGAGAACGAGGAACTGATTTCGAACCGCGGATCTTGGGAGTCCGTTGCGCGGGCAGGAGCGATCGGGTCGACGCGTCGCGCTCGATCCCTCGTGTTCGATTATCGCGATAAATAATGTCAAAGTCGAACTCCTTAACACGCTCCTGTTTCGAATAGCCGGCGTGTGTGCGCGGGCGCGCGCTGGCCAGCAGCACCAGCAGCAGCACCACCACCACTACCACCAGCACTTTGTGCCTGTGCGTGCGTGTGCGCGAGCGTGAGCGCGATCGGCCGAGCGAGCTGGCGGGGTCGAGGGTGGATTTCGCGCGGGCGGGAGCGAGAGAGATGAAAGAGCGGGACAGCGAGAGAGAGAGAGAGAAAAGGGGAGAATGAGAGGGGAAGAGAAAGAGCAGAGAGCACGGAACGAGGAGGGAAAGCGGTCGGATGAAGCGATAGTGGCGAGAGCGAGCAAGAGGTGACTCGCGAGGAGAGGAGAGGAACGAAGAGAAGAGGAGAGGAGTGGTGAGGAGAGGGGAGTGAGCCGGAGGGTGGCTGGGAGGGAACGGGTGGGATTTGCGCGAGCGCGAACGACCAGAGTAGAGAGAGAAAGAGAGCCAAGAGAAGGAGCGAGACGGGGGTAAAGAGGGAAAGAGGGAAAACGAGAGGTGGACGCGAGCGTTTCCCGCGGGAAAGAGAGAGACGGGAGGAAAAGACGATACCGTCGTCGAAGCTCACGCAAACACGCTCCTGCCGTAGTTCTCTCGCGCACACACACACTCGCTCTCTCCGGCTGTGCCGCACTCCCACCACGCGAACTTTCGGAAAAATCAATAGAATACAAGAAAAGCCCACGCTGCGCTCCGCCGCTGCTAGCCGAGTGGGAGCCCTCTCCTCCTCGGTCTCTGTTCCCTCCGCGAGGCTCCTTGTTGCTTGTCCACCCTCTCCTCTCTCTCCTCTCTCCTCTCTTCACTCCACTCTTTCCTGCAACCCGCCCTTCTCTCCTGCACACCCCTCTTCGATCCTCTCCACCTCGTTCGCCTCCTGCGGGCCTCTTCGGCGCGCAACACCGCTCCGCACCACTCCGCTCTGCACCGCTCAGGAGCCGTGCGGAGCGGTGCGGAGCGTTTTACCTGTCCGTTGTTCGCCGGAAACAAAGACGCGACGCGAACGCACATCGGTCGAGAGACAAACCGCCCGGAAGAGCGGAGGAGACCACCTCGGACGAACCGAGCCGGAAAAACGCGCAGGAACCGCCGAGCAACGCACGAAAAGCCGATCGCGAACAGCTCGAGTTTTCGATACCGGTGTCCTAGCTCCCTAGCTCAAGCATCTCCGATCCCCGTTACCCTCTGACATTCGAACTAGCTTCGTTTTGCCAGAGTCCATGCTCGCGGATCTCTCTGCACAGCCTCGTTTGAACGTTAAACGTTTCTGCAAACAGCCGGTTCCAACAGCTCGATTTCCAAGTCGCCGAACACGACTTTCGGTGCCCCGAAACCGAGCTACTGGGTCGAGCAACAGTTTATTAACCTCTTAGCGACGAGTTTACTCGTCGGTTCACGACGACTTTCTGATACTTTTCCTTTTCCTCGCGGATCGACCAGCCATTCTTTCACCGGAATGTCTCGCAGTAGACTCTCCGGTTTATGCCAGGCTAAAAAATTGTTTAAGCCAAGTTTATGTATGTATACATATATTACGTTTTATATTTCACTATTATTGAGAATAAATTTCCCTGTTCAAACGTCTATCGTATTGAAAATTACGTCATTCGCTATTATTTTCTTTTCGATAACATTTTTTTCGACGAGATTGCTATTCATTTTTGCAAACGCACGTTGTTAAATTATGTTAGAACCACCTAAGGGAATGATAATGGAAATTCAATTTATGAAGAATTGTGGAATAAATTTTCTTGTCCAAGCGTCTCTCGTATTGGAAATTACGACATTCTCGATTAGTTTTTTTTAGTAACAATTTTTTCGATAAGATTACTATTCATTTTTGCGAATGTTTGTTGATAAAATTTGTTAGAAGCACCTAGAAAATGGTAGAAACGTCTCCCAGCAAAAAAATGGTCGACGCTGTCGTTGCTAGCACGATGCTAGACCATGCACACCTCCGCCATCTTGTAACATTGAATGAATATTCATGAGAAATGATTGAACAAATTTCATTATTCGCGCACACATTATAATTGAGATCGAACAAGATCGAAGAAAAATTCAGTCTTGCTGTTCTTTTAAGGCACTAGGCCAATCTGAGAGAACTATAGTTAAATATATTTGTTTCTCAAGCGTACAGTTAATCCAGGGAGAGGGAGGGAGCGTGAGACAGGGGCAACGACTTTCAGGGGGAAAGTCGATAATTGCCAGACGAGATCGATCCTCGACTTCGGAGGTAACCGTGATCTTTCGATCTTTGTGTTTCAACAATGTCTCTAATTGATGTGACAGTCCAATATCATTTCTTATTCGATTCTGCGTCTAGCCTGTTTTGCAGTAAGCTGGGCGTCAACATCACGTCTCAAACGTTTTGTATTTCACTTGCTCTTTTTTACTATAAATTACTCAGTGCACTGGTGTGCAGTTCACCCAGTCTAAATAGTTCCAGAAGAATGGAAGAGTTGACAAGGAATTTTCGTTAAAGAAAAAACTTGGAAAATTTTTATACCGTTTCGATACAAAGAGGAATGTAACACGAGCAAGTGCATCGTTGCGTTTTCTGTTTCCTTGAAAAAAAGAGAAACTAAAAGGGGAGAAGACCGTTTTGGCCAGAGAGATCGACGGAAATTCGAAAAAATCCAGCCACGCAACACGGTTCGAGTTTCGATCGAGCCCGGGACCTCTAGAGCGTGGGTGCTCCTCTCGAGTTCCTAAGAGGATCCAGGACTGCGGGTG
Organism: Lasioglossum zephyrum; assembly: GCA_028455615.1. Classification (NCBI taxonomy): domain Eukaryota; kingdom Metazoa; phylum Arthropoda; class Insecta; order Hymenoptera; family Halictidae; genus Lasioglossum; species Lasioglossum zephyrum. The sequence continues at coordinate 1,806,854 of CM052323.1, read as the reverse complement.
CTCGAAGTATCGCATGGCGCAGAGCCGATCCGCAGGCATAAGCCGCGACAGATCCATACAGAATCGTAGCCTGCCTCGTACTAAACGGAACTGACCCAGCTTCGTGGCTTTGTACCCTTCGGCAATCTCTCTGTTGCTCCCTGTCTCTTCGCCTCTCCCTCTGTGCCGTTTCTCTCTGCCGTTCTCTCCCTCGGTCTCTCCCCTCTCCGAGACCGGGTCTAGCCCCGTCTCTGTCCGATGCAACTTGGTGCACTCCGGCTCTCTTTGTCCTACGCCCCTTGACATTCTCCCACCCTGCCGGCCGACGAGACACCCTCGAGAAGTTTCAATTTATACTGAAAGTCGTCATGACCGAATCCACAAATACGTACGCTCGCTCCCGCGGCTCCTAGTCCATTCATATCAGCTGAGTACGCGTAAACACGAACGTATCCACGGCGCCGCTCCACTACCACCACCACCACGCGACGCCGACGCCGCGTCTTCGCGAAATATCGCGGATCGATCCCAACGTTCTCGTTCCACGCGACCCGATCGTGCGCCTCTTAACGGCGGACCGCCAAAATCTTGCCCCCCCTCCCCTCCACCACGCTTTCCTAATTATCCCCTCTCTCCCCCCGTTTCACTCGTTTTCACATTTCGTCGGCCTTCCTATTCTAGTGCAATACATTGACGAACTCCGAAAATCTACAAACTCGAAAATATCAGCTCGTTTGGAAAATCATTCCGTTTTCTCAAGGGACAATGAAAGCCAACTTTTATACATTTTTTTCGGGCGACTTAAAGATACCGTACTCGTAGATTTCTGTTTCTATTAGCAAGAAATTGAGTTATACGATTTTCTACGAAATTTGCACCGCATCAAAATTGTTGAAAAATGGTAATCCGGTGGTACATCCTCTCCTTAAACAGCACACAATTTTTTCTTTCGTGCACTGCATTTTCACCCTGGCAGTAGTCGAAAAGCAAAAGGTAATGGAAATGCGTACTTCGAATTTGCATATTTGATGTAACGACAAAAAAAAAATGCTGGGAAGGTTAGAAAGCAGTACAAGGCAGGAAATGACATCCGCGATGTCAGCTATCAAGATGTACTTAGATTTTGCAGTAATAATAAATTGAAGCAATGACATTTCTACATGAAAAACGAAATGCTTTCCGAACGATCCAATACTTATTAAAATTATCAATAGAAGAAGTAGACACGTCTAATCAAATATTTATTACTAAACTACACATCTTTATGTGAAATAAAATGTTTAAGCATTAATTGCAGGTGACAGAAGCTAAATACACATTGATTTTCCTCATTAATAAGTCCAACATTGTATTTCATTACTTTTGTGTTTTAAATTGCACTTACACATTTTTGTCGTAATTGCATAAAAATCATTGAATCAATATTATTTCATCGAAAGAGAAACGCATCGCATTCGTATTTGTTAGATTCTATTAAAATCTCCATTACCAGTTTGGCTCGTTAAAATACGACAAGGGGTTAACGAGGAAAATAAATAATTACACGTCTTCTGTAGATCGCCATTGATGCGTAAAAATGTTATTTTGCGTAAAGATCCACAGTCTACTAATGACAATTGAATGTCCCCCCTTAGTTGTGGGGAGCTGCGGGGTAATTCCAGAAGGATGATCGAAGAACGGTTGATTTCACGGGCGTTTTATTCGTGGCACGTTCCGTAGACATCGAGGATCGATCGATCCTCGCGTGGAGCGGCTTCTTGCGTGAAATCGTGCGTCGCCGTTGGATCGAGTCACGCGAGATCGCGACTAAAGGGTACGCGCGATCGCGTGCGCGATCCCCGGCGTTTTCGAGTGTCTCTGAAGACGCTTAATAATACGTTCGCATCGTTCGCGGAAGGATGGATGGTCAAGAGGCCGACGCGTCGTTTCGCAGTGCTTCGCAATGCTTCGCAATGCTTCGCGACGCGTTCACCGATTCCCTTTCCGCGCTATTCTCTGTCGACCGCTGTTAATCGAGAACCGAGTCTCTCTTTCTTTCTCTAAAGTATCTATGCCGATCCCAGAGACGATCGCCAGCTAACGAGGACTCGCGAGCTTTCATCTCTTTCATCGACAACCTCTACTCATGAGCAGGAAACGGAGACTCCTGAAACAACGGGAAAAATCCTTTTCCCTTGCTACTGGACTGAATCTTTGTGAAATTATCGGTTTTGAAAATTTTCAAAAAATGCTAGGATATAAAGCAGAAAATAAGATTTTATCCGACTCGAGTTCTTCGAATTCGAGTTCAATAATTGCAAATTGCATAAACATCATTAAGCTCAACTGCTGAATATTTTATTTATCAATCTCAGCTGTACCAGATCAGTTCTACGACCTTCTTATTTGGTACTCTCGTACTCGCAACGAAATTTTAACAAATCTGTAGTTTCGTGCGAGTTGTAGGCAGCGGATCTTCATGCGAAATAAAATTTTTTCACCTGATTTGCAACCAACTGGAGTTACATAGATATTTACTTTCATTCTTAACATGTTCGGTGAGTAAATTTTAAAGTCGTCTAGTTTTTAATGTTTTAAATTACACCTACTCATATTTGTTACAAATGCACGAAATCCGCTGTCTAGTTATCAACGTGATGAAAATTTCGTCGAAATTGATTATTAAATTAATAGCAGTTTGTTACTATTCTTCGTTAACCTGTGAGGTTGTGTAATAACAAAAGATGGTGGAATCAGCGTGTACAACGACCACAAAGACCATGAAAGAAAAGCTCATCTCGCGACGAAAGAGATTTGCATCTGGTTCTACTCGGCGCACGTCGCGACAGTTTTAAGGATCGGGTAATTAGTTGATTAGGGATGACGGCACAGAAGCCAGGCTCGTGGAAAAAGTGTATTTACGTGAGTGAGCAGAGCGTAGCACCGGAGGTTCCAACAGAGGAATTCTACGTCTGTGCCGTTACGAATAGTCCGTCTGAATCTACTTCATCTATTGTTAATCTCTACCACTAATCCCGAGCGTTCGTCTCTTTCATATCTTATTTACATTCATCCCATTCTCGGTTAAACAGCCCCCTCGTTAAGCGAGACTTTGCCGTAATCCAGGATTGCGATAAAATGACAAATATTTGTGGCAAAATGGAAAATGGATTGGACGCGTGGATTAAACACCTGTGTCGGTGATGGAGGAATCCGATGAGCGAACGAAAGACGAAGCGGAAGCAGTGGTGCATGTATTTACTATCGTAAAGAAATGCTCGTTTGCCAACACACTCGAACAGACTTGGATTACGAGATTACACCACTTCATAGTAAACTCGTGCTTGACGCGTTAACTACTGCTCTTGTATATTGCCACGTTGACTGCCGTTACATCGGTCACATTATTCTGCGACTAATTTTTCTTGCAATATGCTCTGGGAAATAAAAATCTTAATAGGCTTCAGATGGGATGGGATAAATGCATTTTTTAACCGACTTCGAAAAAGAAGGAGGTTACTCAATTCGACCTGTATATGCCTTTTTTTCGCTTTTTTTCTATGTATGTTCACCGATTACGCCGAGATGGATGGACCAATCGGTACGAAACCTTTTGCATCTTGTAGAGTATGTCCCCGGGGTGGTCCCGTTATAATTTTTTTTTCATATTTTTCATTCAAAACGACTTTTTTAACAATTCATTTTGACCGTCACAGCAAGAGGAACACAAACATTATCCATTATCAGACTGCGGATTTTTATGCAAAATTTTCTACCTTAGTTTTAAAGACCACGAGCTGCTTGGAAATATCTTCCCTCCTTTAATATTTTCAGTTGGTCGAAAGCAATGCATGTATCGACACTCTCCGATTCTTTTAATATCTTTATCGTTTTAAGCCGCAGCTACTCATATTTATCATAAATGCATAAAATCCGATATCTATTCATCAGCACATTTCTGTAGGTAATGTTTCGACAACGGATCTTTATGCGAAATAAAAATTTTCTTTCTTAATACGTTTAATAGGTTGAAGATAATATAACAGTATTTTTAAATTCTTGTAATGTTTTCACTGCTTTCAATCACATCTACGCATTTTTACCACGAATACATAAAATCCGCTGTCTGGTAATCACACTCCAACTCCGCAATTTTGGTCTCATTACCTAAATTACTTTAATTTCATGGACTTTAGGGACTGTGAGAGATAGAAATCGTTTCAAGTGTGCGAACTCGCGGTACGTAGTTAAAGAAAAATCCAATTAGTTTCTCCGAATTCGAGATACAATAAGGGCATTTGTATCCATGAGGGTCCAGGGTCTAGTGTCCAAGGGTTAAACGCCTCGACTAATCATCGCAGGCAGCTTTATCATCGGTCCGAAAAGCTTGCGGCGCAAAAAGGGCGTCCTGACTCTACGCAAAGGGCTGCTCCCGTTGCGGTTAACGCCCTTTGGAAGTAGGCAACGGCGCGGAGACAACCGGCCGTTATAAATTACCGTGACGCGTTACGCGTTACGCTTACGCGCTGGGGATGTTGTGGTTGCCGATGGACAGGCATTTCGCATCCGAAGCCAAAATCCTGACAAGACACTGCTTTCCGGGACATTTCTTTCAATCTTGTATTTCCATCCTCATAACGATTCATAAACGAACTCGTTGTCGCTATTAATAAATACAATCCCTCTTCTTATTTCATTTTGCAACTTCTTTTGTCTGTAACACTTTGAAACAAATTAGCAAAAGGAACACAAACGTTATTCATCAGCAGACTGTGGATCTTTCTGCAAAGTTTTCTGCACTTATTGTAAAGTTCGAGAGTAAAGTTCATCAATTCTTTTAATATATTGTTTCAAGCTCCAGCCACTCATAAATTATTATATCAGATGATTGCGTAAGTTCGTGTCCGATTCGAAAATGAAATTCAATGGTTAATTACTCGATTATGTAATCACCATTCTACAATTAGAAAAGAATTGTGACTATATAATTCTTTTCAATCATCTAATACGTTATTATTATACAATTATACATTATGATATATATTTACATAAAATCCGCAGTCTATTCACCAGCATATTTTTATATGTAACATTCTGACAGCGGATCTTTATACAAAATAAAAATTTAAAAATAGAGTGAAATAGAAATCCATTTTCTTTCTTAACGTGTTTAATAGGTTGAAAATAAGATAACAGTGTTCTTCAATTCTTCTGATGTTTTTATTGTTTTAAATGGCACATTATTACGTTGTCTGGTAACGTTTATTCGATGTTGACTAGACAGTACTGATTACGCATTTCGCTTTGACTTGAAGGGGTAAGTAAGCAGTTCCAATCGCCATTCTTCCAAAAGTAAAACTGTTGAGGATGAACGTGGACAGTGACGGAAACTTTTTGGATCCATCGTTTACAGAGTTGTTGTCGCTGAACCAAGTTGCAGAGACTTGAAGTGCCGTAGTGTCAAGTTCTTCGGCTTCTGGAAGGGACTTGTCGACCTAGGTTGGTCAAACACACGTCGTACACGCGTGTTCGCAGTCTCAGAACGCGTTCCGATTAGCGGGCGTCCATCGGGATCGATCGATCGCGACCTGACCTACAACGCGGTCCGTGCGACAGTTCTGGGATTGCTGGGGGTAGCCGCAGACTGCACAAGTAGATCGAAGCATTCGTTGCGTCCTCGGACGAGGAGATACGAGAGAGAGAGAGAGAGAGAGAGAGAGGAGATCGGTGGCGATTCGGTCGCGAACCAGTTTAGCGGAACGTTTCACGGTCGAGAGAGCGTCGGAGGGACACGATACTGTTCGCAAAGGGAGACTGAACGGTACCCGAAAGGGACACCGAAAGGGAGGCCGGTGGGTAGAGATCTCTGGGGAAAGAGGGACGATGTTTCCCGGTGCGCAAAGTACCCTGAAGAGCCGCGAAAAGAGATGGACGTTTCTCGGTGGTGCAATGTCGGTCAAAGGGCGAATCCGGCGAAAAGAGGAAGCCTTTCCGCGTAGTATGTCCACGGCGAGGAGAGGCCGGTATCGCGAAACGTGGAACGCGTACCTCTAGGCACAAAGCTTGCCTCTTTTCGTTGGGAAATGACGGCATCCCGCGGAGAGCTTCGGACAAGTCCGGATAGCTACTCAGAAACACATGGCCTAACCGTGATAGAGCACATTTTAGGAAATTACAAAGAGGTAGGGCTCCTGGAACAGGTCAGCAGAATACGTCTTGCGTGTTGTCGATGCTAGAGCAAGATTCATCAAGTACAGCAAAATGTACTTGTCGAAAATGAGCGAAAAAATTTGACCGATGAAGATGCAAAGTGCATTTTAACAGAAAATCTTGTACATACCGCGAGTCGAGTGTGATCCCGCTCGAGATTTTTTCCCATTGGAGTACATTGACAAAAGAGACTTTAGAGCTGACAGTGGACCGGCCAGAAGTGGACACAGCTCGGAGGAGGCAGAAATAAGCGAATCAGCAGGTCGTTGTCGTAATTCTGGCTACGTCACCGGTGCCACCCCTCTACGAGGCTTGGAACGGAGAGGGTTGTGCACCCTCGCGTGGAGAGAGGGGCATAACGAAGCGGGCGAGAGCGGCAACGATGCCGGGCTTTCTCCGGGCTAGGCTCTCCAGGCCCGAGGGGCAAGGGGGTGACCGCGGGCGAGGGCGGAGGGGTGAGAGGCAGGGGCGCGCTCTCGTCGAAACACCGTGGAGGGGTTGCGGCTGCCGCTGGCCTGCCGGGGGCGGGAAGGGCTGCTCTGGAGAGGGGCGGCGAGGGGCCAGAGAGGGAGGACGGGACACACTGGTGGTGAGAGGAACGCGCGGAACGCTTTATGAATGAATGTTTCCACGCCAAGTGTGGCGAGAGAGCGAGAGAGGCCCCCGTGTGTCCCGCGTGTAAACACAATAATACCGACGTTTCCATTCATCAGGTCGACCCCGGCAAAGCACGCCGCGACCTCGAGAAATGCCTTTCGAGGCGCGCCACGTGCTGGATCGCACACACCCCTCTGCCTTCCTCGGAACCCCCCCGACACCCTCGCGACCGAACCCCCCTTCCCAACACCTCGCCGACCCCCTCGTCCTCGTCCCCCCGCCTCCTTTTTTTATGGCCAACCCTCCGCGGCACTGTTTAAAAAGCGATTCCAGTCTCTCCTTCTCGGCGAGCCGAGCAACAACCCACCCTCGATCCTATCGAGCTCCTTAAACGCGCGACTCTCTCGCGAACGCGGGACACCGGGCCACGACCTTGCCTCCCGCGTCGCGACGCCGATGCTGATCATGCTCCGATGAAAAACTTGAAACATAAGGGAGAGTCGCGGCTTTTCGAGCGAGGCCCAACTTTATTAACAGAACCCCATTAAGAGATCATCGTCGATACCACTGATCACACTGAAAGTCGTTTTCTCTTGAATATGTGAGAACAATCGTGGTTTACCAAAATCGTTTTTGCGCACCTTGCGTGTAATTGCGACCGAAACAAAAGGCTGGCAGGCCCGCGGGCATTCTAATTCGCGGACAAACGGGGCTTTCTAAAAGCGGCAAAACGCTCAAATCGAATAAACAATCGGACGCAGCGAATCGTGGGTTTCTCGGTCGATCGATCCTCGTTGTCTATTGGGTCGTCGCGTTTCCGCGTACTCCTTGGTAAAATCGGGGATGTAGAAGAGCGGCGTTTGCTTGTCGCGATTGGCAAGCGCGCGAGGGATCGTATGGTTTCATAGCTGGCTGTTGTAAACTCTGGCTGTGGATGTTGGAGGTAGAAAAGATGATTCGAAGAGGTTGGATTACAGAAGAAATATATTTTAACAAAACGGAGGTATATTTTTTATATTTATATAACGTCGTTTTCAACTCTTTGCTAAGGTTATTTCGCGACGGGACCTACAGTTTATTAAGTTGGGTTCCGAAACACCTTCGATCTAATTTTACTGTTACTTTCGATTCATTGTCATTACAAATGCAGTCATATATAGGGCTGTACACACATACAATACACGCGTCAACCCTATAATAGTGCTGAAATTTATCTATCTATTCTATCTTTTATCTTTCTATCTTCTATCTATCTAATATATGTATATGTGTGTATGTATATATATATATAAATAAATAAATAAATAAAGTCCTGACTGACCGACTCACCCTAAGGGGGTGAAACGGGGTTGCAACATTTATATGAGGAATACATTGTTCGTGGTCTGATTTACATCATACTTGGTCTTAATGCTCATTAATACAATCATAGGGGTGAATGGGGGGTTAAAAGGTTTTATGGAGGAACAATATCAATTTTCGAGGGCATTAAACAGTTTCCTGTGCGAGCGAAAAGCTAGTGAATGATATGAGTAACAAGCGATGAACATAATCAGTGAATATGACAATGGTAGATCACTGTCAGCAAAATAAACGTAGTAAGAGCGCAATTGCTAGTCGTAATGTACAGTCTGTACCACAAGAGTGTGGATGCGATATCTGTGAAATTTGATACCCACTAGGTCAAAGACTGTGCTAGTCTAAACATACAAAGTCTCCTCTTCTTTTAGTTTCGTTTCTGCCTCTGATCAGTGGACACTTCAAGAGGCCAACGATCCCAAACGTCGAAGCCGTCTTTGCACGTAATGGAAAACACAGAACGCTATCAATGTGTTGGTAAGGAAACCCAGAACAGTATCAATGGAAATCGTTTGGTCTGTTATGAAGTACAAACTCCGAGAAAAGCGTATTTTAAATTTGAAAACCCTAGTTCGTCGAATTCAAGATAAATGGAAGTCTCTTCCTGTCTTATTATGCTGAAAAGTTGGTTGCAAATATGTCGAGACGTTGACAAGCAATAATCGCTAATGGTGTGGTGACTGAACACTTTATTATGGAAAAGCGTGTCAGTCTTTTAGATGTACCTTCGATCTATATGACATTTTTTACAAAAAAAGTTTGATTCCCATTAAGATATAGCGTCCACGCTCTTGTGATACAGACTGTATTTGTAGAGTCGTGAGCCACTGGGTAGAAACGGATCGAGGAGTAAGAAATTTGAAAATGGGTGAGGAGACAAACGGCCCGGAGTGGCCGTTAGCACAGTTTGAGGATGTCCTAACGATCGGTGCTGAGAGGGAAAGAAGTGAAAACAGGTAACAGGTTTGACATCAGAAAGATTTTGGAGGAATGTTTATTATAATATTCCAATAAAATCTTCTATTAACGCACCATAATGTAACACAGTATAATCGGTCAATACCGTGCCAGGTATTCTCGCGATAAAGGTACTACTCACACCATTATTTCCCACAATTTTAAGGATGGCTCACGCGGTAAAAGTGAAGGTCGAAACCAATGTCCGGCAGCCACGATGTTGACGTTGTGGCGTCGAACTTGACAGCTGATTTCGACGATGAGACAGAATTATAAATCCTAAACGCACAGTCTTTTTTCAAACTTTTCTTTTTGGAATATTACATTGTCATTCAGTTCCGAGCTATGTTGAAAGTGACAAGTCTCTGGCTCATCGGAAGTTAGTTTAAAATCAATCAGGATTTGTACCGAACAGACAGACAGACAAGAAAGCAAGATAATATAAAAACGTGGTAAAAACTCAGCACGGCGCATACTGTGCCTTCAACGCGGCCTGATATGCAAAAACGTTGCTGCGAGCACGCGAGTTAATTACGATGTGAAATTGAAACAGGCTTAGATTTAATCCGTAATCATACAGAAGTAATGTGAAAGATCTTTAACACTGTCGAAAATGTTCACGTTTCAGATGGAAGCCGGGATGAGCAGCAAGAAAGACGAAAGGACAGACATGCTGACGTCCTGGGCGGGCGAGAGCGTTTGGTCCTTTGTCTGCTTGACAGAGTTAGGTTTGATATCGAAGCCCTGTTGGAAGAGGAAATCGTTTGACGCGCTCTGCGATGACGGGTCGCTCGTGAAAACGAGTACACCGACGCCCAAGGAATTCCCCTCGATAAACTCAACGATTGACGACGGTGCCGGGACGCAAAGATCGGACCTTGGTTTCCAAACGAAGATCTCAAGGAAGAAGCTGCCGTTGCGTAGATTGTCGAACGGCAAGGGAACACGAAGAACGAAGAAGAAGAAGAAAGTCGAGCGGACGAGCACGGCGCCGTGCAAATCGACGAACGCGGAGAGAGACGTTTGCTGGGAGCTCGATCCCGAGCTCGATCACCCGAGGATCACCACCGCCGAGGAGTTTTGGAAATCATGCAAGAGAAAAGTGAACGGCGACCCGAGGAAACGGCCCGATGAAAACTGCCACGACCTGGACCACTCCCTCGACTCCGCCGCTAACGATCACTTCCCGACCTCGCGTCAACCTCGGAGCGTCGACCTCGTCCCGGGGATCAGTTACCAGGCGGAGCGTCCCGGCGACAGCGTCGGCGATGGCGACACCGACGACGACGTCTACGGCGATGGAACAACAGCGTCGGGTTCGAACGGCCCGCCACAAACTTTAGATCCCGCGGTGGGTCACCAGTTGCATCGCACGAAACCGACCAAAATCACTTCGAGAAGAATCGGCCGACCAAGGAAACGGAGAAAGACAAAACTGGAGATCTCGGACACCGACGTGATGAATGTGGAAACATCGCCCACTTCGATATTCCACCACGAGTCCGCTGGCTGCAGCCAGAACATCAAATCAGAGGACGAATCGCAACAAGACGAGGAAGTACACTGGGAGCACGAGGACGAAACGGTGGATAGTCCACCTCTGGAGAATGATCTTGATACTGAAGCCTCTTCGACGTTGTACGAGTCAGGTATAGGCACGTTCGATGCCGATTTTGACAGCTCGCAGTCCTTCGTAGACGAAGAGGTACAGCCAGAACCAACAAGTCTGCTGGAGGACATCGACGCGGAGCAGCTAGCCGAGGAAATTCCCGCAACCGGAAACAAATGTCCGACGACCGACGACGAGGAGAATTGCTTCGGAAGCCGCGGTAACTGCGTTCAGACGTCCGGTAGCAGCGGATACAGCGATTCCTATTCGGTCGGTCCTGTTTCGAGCGACGCTCGAACGACAAACGACCTCGCGGAAGACAGGAAATCACGGCGTCGACGAAAGTCGGACAGAGGTAACGATTCCCGATGCAAATCGGTGGATAGCGTCGCCGTGCAAACCCCGAAAAGACGCAGGATGACGAGGAACAACGGTGTCGTCGCGACGACGTCCCGCAAGAACAACCCCGCAATGAAAACCGATACGCCCCGAGCGAAAGCATCACGGAACGACGAGGAGTATCACGAAACTAAACGGGTGACGAGAGGATCCACCAGGATCAGCAAGGAGAACTTCGTTGGGAAGCTGATCTGGGGAAACTGTTCCGGCTGGTGGCCAGGTAACTGTCCTCTAACGCGATCCTTTGTCCTGATTCGCTGCTCCTGGAACGGTCGATCGCGCGAACAATGCTCGGACCTGTAATAGCAGGTCTTATCTTTTCTGTAACATTAGACAAACAAACTCTTTCGTTTGCGTGAAAACTCGTGTAAATTAGGTTGTAACGATTTTTCAAGGCCTTCTTAATTGGCTAGACTCGTTTCTAGGATTGCAAGGGTACGGGGTGCGTCTTCTCGTTTCCGATAATTCGCTTGATAACATATCAATAGACTGCGGATCTTTATGCAATTATGACTCTAGAAAATAGCAGCTTTATGATTCCGAATAATGCAAATTACGCCTCGTAAACGTAAAACTAGAACTTTTGAGGGCGGTCGCGGCCCAGATTGATCTTTTGACTACTGAAAAAGCCTATCTTCGCATTATCGACATATAAGAAAGCGCATTCCGAAGCGAGTCTACTTCCTTACTCGACAGCTTCTGATTCGTAGCGAGGAAATCGCGATTAGGCGACTGATGAAGGTCCGAGCAGATCCTGCGTTCGCGTCCGTTTTCTTCGATGAGAGACAGAGAGGATGAACGGGAGAGAGAGATTCGGTCGTGGTACTTTTTTTCTCTCGCAAAACCTATGACCTGCGGTTTGCAGAAACACGCGATTTCGGTGCCGGTTCGAACATCGAATTGCGCCGATTTCGCGCACGCAATCGACCGCGCGTTACTACCAGCCGCACCCTTCAATAAACATTTCTATATGATATTACAGCGTTAATTATCGACGCGGACCATGTAGGAATGTTGTCCGAGGCAGGAAAATTGTGGGTTTACTGGATCGGAGAAGATCGTATATCATTAGTGAATATGAATTTTTTTTATATTTATTATATACTCACTCACTCACACATACATACATATATATACACGTACACGCGAGCACACTAATTTTTGTATTTGTACAAATCCTTTATGTACACGCGTGTACATATCATTTCGTTCGATTCTTTTCCAACAAAAATACACCATCTGAGCGCAAGGCGTTCCACGTAATCACCAGGAATTATCCATGCTTTTAGCTCAACGAAAAAACGCAGATCGAAGCGTTCTCGTGCAATGTTAGGTCCAGGCTCGAGCAGACCCAGAATCAGGCGCGTATGCGTGCCATTGACGCAACTATGCAGGTTATTATCAGAAATGATTTTTCTTTTGTCCTCCCTTATCGTTGTTTCCTATGCTGTGTTGTCGCGGTGGATTGATTTTCGCGCGAGTCTCACTGTTCAGCCTATTCCAGATGCTGAGAAGGTACTTGGGCTGCACTTTGACCAAGCCCTACTGGAGGTGGCTCGCCAACAACTTCAGCGAAATGACCGTATGTAAGTCCGACATCGATTTTTGTTATATCTTTGCACGCATTTTTAATCAATTTGTCAAAGAGTGCCTCAATAGAGAAGACGAACTTGACTCTAGTGTTGATGATTGAATGAATGAGTACGAACTAGACTCGAGCGTCGATCATTGAATCAACAAGTACGAACTAGACTCGAGTATCGATCATTGAATGAACAAGTACGAACTTGACTCTAGTGTAGATTAATGGAAGTATTAGTACGAACTTGACTCTAGTGTATATTAATGGAAGTATTAGTACGAACTTGATTCTAGTGTTAATAAATGAAAGAATAAGTACGAACTTGACTTTAATGTGGGTTAATAAGAGAATGAGTATGAACTCGACTCTAGTATTAATGAATGGAAGAATAAGTACGAACTATAGACTCGAGTGTCGATCATTGAATGAACAAGTACGAACTTGACTCTAGTGTATATTAATGGAAGTATTAGTACGAACTTGATTCCAGTGTTAATAAATGAAAGAATATGTACGAACTTGACTTTAAAGTGGATTAATAAGAGAATGAGTATGAACTCGACTCTAGTATTAATGAATGAAAGAATAAGTACGAACTATAGACTCGAGTGTTGATTATTGAATGAACGAGTACGAACTTGATTTAACTGTTAATGAATGAAAGAATAAATACGAGCTTGACTCTAGTGTTGATTGATTAAAGAATGATTTTGAACTTGACTCTAATATTGATAAACGGAAGAATATGAGTATGAACCCTAGGGTTGATGATTGAACGAATGAATATGAACTTTAACTCAAGTGTAAGTTGTAATGCTTTATTAAAATAAGTGAAATTATGTCTCATCATCTTGTAACAGTTTCATTGTACTTCAGCGGTCGACGAAGTGCTGTTCCATCCATTTTCGCCGAAAATCGAGAAGAGGCTCGCCCATCTGAAGTCGATGAACGCAAAAACAACCGAAAAATTTCGGCAGAGTCAAAAACGTACGGATTAAAAATATTATTCATTATTTAACATGTTAACCGGGGAATTTTACAAACTCGAATATTCATTTGAATCTGAGGTAAGCTGTCCGTAATAAAAGGAGTTGATCGTAAAGGAATAGTCTTCTTCCGGTTAACAGGTTTAACGTCCGACACGTCGGGACTGTTGCCGACGATCATTAATCCGATGGTATGTCCGACAGGTGAAAGTCAGCCGAAAAAGATCACCGAAAAACCGAAAGAATCGCCGCAGCAGAACAACACGGATTTATCGCGCTTGCCGCTCAGGGAGCAGAATCCAGGTGTCATAACGTGGGCAAAAATCGCCGGGCACAATTGGTGGCCAGGTAACGCTCCGTTAGCTGCGGTTCGCAACACTGTTTTTAATTCGCACGCCACCGTGAAAAAATATTTGACCGACCGTCCGGTGACCTATCGACTGCAGTTCGTTTGGTAAACAAAACTCGAAAAACTTTCATCGAAATTTAATGAGAGGAAATAATAGCCGTGTGTTAAATAATAGCCCTCTATCGGTTGAAAAAACCAAAATCAACTATCATCGATACGGCGACGCACAGTGAGGTAAACCGATGAATTTTGTGTCAAAAAACATTTCGATAGAAATTGGATAGAGTGACGATTTTTTAAAAATTATACCTGACATATTGGAGAATATGGTTTTTTAACGTTAAAAATCTGTGTTAAACTTGCAGAATTTCAAGAAAATAGGTGTTTATCCAATACCACGTATAAATAGAATTTTTTATTGACATATTATACATCATTTCCACCTTTTATATTGTGTTCCATACATGAGAATACAATATACTTTCAATCTAGTGATTTATAAAATTATTTCAACAAAAAAATGATTCCATTAGTTTTTTTTTACAAAAGTCGTTTTTGATTTGAATCAGCGTGACAAAATCTACGGGAAATAGTCAACAAACATCTCTATCCGTACATGGTATTGGATAAATCACAATTTTCTTGAAACTCTGCAAATTTATAAATCTCAGTTCTATCGAAAGTCCTTTGATTTTGATACGTCGTACGACGTCCCGAATATATTACTTGTTGGTGAGATTCTCCGAGATCCATGATTCATTTACATAATCGTGTTGTTTGCATATCTCGACCGATACATGTTTTAAAAATTCGCAATTAATTAGAACCGAATAGATATATCTTGCGGAACTGTATCGTGTAGAGTAGCGAACGTTTGAGTAGCGCTGTGGCCAGGTAAAAATCGATAGCGGAGGAGCCGTCGCGTTTCGAAAATTCTTTGAACGCTGCCGGTTAATCCGCGCCGAATGGGAAGAGTAAAGTGGCTTTGTCTGTTTTGGTATCGCAGCGATGATTATCGATTACCGGGACTGTTGCATGCGTGAGCCGGGCTTCGGTTGCCAGTGGATCATGTGGTACGGTGACTACAAGCTGTCAGAGGTAAAAAATTCTCGGTCGAACTTCCTCAGGTTTGATCAATCGCGTTTGTATCCGCGATTGTCCGATCATTCGTAAACCTGGTAACGTTCGCGTGGGGTGAATCTATTTCCGACAGATCCATCATCAGTGTTTTCTGAAGTTTGATATGGGCCTGGAGAAGATGCGGAACTACATCGACAAAACCAAGAAACACCTTTTCCTCGTCGGGGTCCTGCAAGCCTCGAAGGTAGACGTCCAAATTCTCCAAATCGTTAAGACACAGTGTTCAAATCGAAGATCGGAAGTTATAGACCTTCTCAGGAGGTTCCGTTTAACTCTCGTCCATCCCTCGTGTCAATCTGACACAGTTTTCCCGAAATAATTTATACTGTTCTATTATTTTTAGGTAACCTTTCCCGAAACTTTGTGTGACTTATTTTTTTAACGCGGAACACAAAAACCTAAGGTGTAAACTTATTTAACTCATCAATTTGACTAAAAGAACATTGAAATTTTTTTTCATTTTGTTACACTGTGTCAATTTGACACCAAGGTACGAATGAGGGTTAAATTGCAGAACTTCTTTAATACTAGGCGATATTGTAGTTAATGTACAGTGCTGGAAAAAAGGGGAAAAAAAATTTTTGTAATTACGTGTATTTGAAACACGGAAATGTGCATTTTGTATGTTCGGCCAAGGGGTGAGTTTGTGAAACACACAGCAGAGAAGGAAGAGAAAAAATGTAGAACGTACAAAATGCACATTTCCTTGTTGCAACTAAACAAACATACATACACAATGTCTCATCCCCTTGTCCAGCAGTGTAAACAATTCTTATTTCGCATAAAGATCGGCATTTTGACTATAAAATAGCTGGGAATCGCGAGAAACGAGTTCAAGGGGAACCAGGCGTGCGACGAGTCCAATAGGACAGCAGCTGGAACGGAACCGCCGGTCACCGTCGAACCATAAGAACCGCGCTAAACGTTTTTAACGCTGTCAAACATTTTTAATAACGTTCGGAAAATCTGGACTGGTATGAACGGTCCGCTTCAAGCGATGTTTCCCGCTTTTCAGGATTATTGCTCTCGTTTGGGACACAAGACCGACAATTGGACGATGGCGGACGTGTTTAAATATTTCTCGGAAACGGATCGGTCCCAGCCGCAGCCGAAACCACTGAAAAGCCCGGAGTCCGTCAGAATATACGACAAATACTCGACGCGCATCGTTAAGATGCTGAATGAGCTAAAGAACGATCCGAACGTGGATGATAAACGAGCGGACGACATACAGAACAGCGGTACGTTCAAGAACGAGTCTTCTTTGTAGGTCTCGCGATAGAAATGTAATCTGTATCGATCATTCAGACGATCTGCGATCGGTGACAAGCGGGAAGGCTTCGCTGGAATCGCTGTGTCTAAAGTGCCTGAAGATCTCCAGAAAGACCATGCAGTCACATCCCTTCTTCGAGGGCTCCCTCTGCGACCCGTGTTCGGTAGGAGAGCAATTATTTATCGGAGCTAGTGGACAGACCCCGCCCACTGCTCCAAACGGCCACAATTGGTTCACAAAAAGAATGATAGTTTATCAAATTCTACAACAAAACTGTTTTCCTTAATCATTTTATCTTTCTGTAAACCTTTCTCGCCGTTTTCTGTTTCTTCCTCCTACTACGTCCTTGGCTCCCCTCTACTACCCTAGCCCCGCCCACTACTCCAAAAAGCTTCTATTAGCCCGTAAACATTGTAGACATTTTCATACTACACAAAGTATTATTTTTCTTAATTGATTCATCTTCCTTCGTTTTAGTTTCTACCTCGAAAAATTATCTTGGCTCCTCCTCCCCTGCCCCTATCTCCGCCCATTGACTTCCATGAAACTTGAAATTATTCTATTACTGATACCCATAACATTTTCCAACATTTCACTCGATAACCAGCAAGTGATTCTTGTAAAATGTTCTATTAGAATTATTTTCAATTTATTTTCAACTTGTAAATTTATTCTGCTGCATCGATAATGTATGTATTGGGTTGGTAGGAAAGTTCTTTCGATTTTCAAGTGAAAATCTGAAAAATCCAATACATGTAGTTGTTTTACTAAACGATTCTATATAGACTCCCCAAATACAACGGCACATTTCTCTCTGTAAAATGTAACACTGAGTATCCGCTGGCTATAGTCATCACAAATGAAGGTGCATCACCCTGTATATATTATAAAAAATGAATATTTTGGATAGACACATTCCCCTTATTTCCACAAAATAAAATAGTCACTTTTAATGATAATAGCCAAGCGTTGCAATTGGAAAAAGTGTGTGAACCACTACTAATCATTTGTAATAATTCTCAGTGGTTCTAGTTAATGTTATAACGGAATCACCTGTTGGTTATGAGCACGTAAGAAGAAAACGAACACGCTGTACGTGGTAGGGCTACAATTCACGTTGCTTTCAGGAACAATACAAGCCGTGCATGTTCGT
The DNA here is from genome assembly GCA_028455615.1 of Lasioglossum zephyrum. Lineage (NCBI taxonomy): Eukaryota > Metazoa > Arthropoda > Insecta > Hymenoptera > Halictidae > Lasioglossum > Lasioglossum zephyrum. The sequence continues at coordinate 1,789,282 of CM052323.1, read as the reverse complement.
GTTCGGAAACGACGGGAAATGCGTAAGTATTTGCATTCGATCTAACTCGAACCCGTTCCTCTTAGCAGATTGATAATGAATGTTGACTGGTTTGCTAGTTCTACTGCACGATTTGCGCGGCGACCGGGACGGTGATCATTTGCGACAACGAGGACTGTCCGAGGTAAATCGCGCGGCGTGGCCCCGGGGATCGATGGGGGCGGTGGCCAGTTGTATACTGACGCGGGGTATGTGTATATTCCTGGATCGTTCGTTTTCCAGAGTTTATTGTACTGCCTGCATGAAACACTTGCTGTGCCCGGCAACCTACGAGCAGGTGCTGCTCGAAGATCCTTGGGAGTGTTTCCTCTGTAAAGTGAGGTCCGGCTCTGTCCCGGACATCGTAGTGAGGCCGCGATCCAACTGGAAAGACAAAATAATCGATATGTTCCGGACAAGCGGCAGCTCTTCCAGAACGGTCGCCAACAACCGCACCGACACCAAGAGGAGGATCCGAGTTCTTTCCCTGTTCGACGGTCTGAGCACCGGTAAACGGGATTTCCCACTACTTTTCTCTCTCTCTCTCTCTCTCTCTCTCTTACTTTATCAGTATAGAAAAGCCTCCTATAACGCGAAACAAAAATTGTAATTATCACAGTAAAGTCGCGATCGAGCTCCCTGAGGATATCCACCCCCCTTCGCCTACCCCTTCCACTAGGGGGCATTCCTCGTAAGGGCCAAAAGCTAGAGCTACCGCGCGTATTTACATGCTTTCCTTTTTTACGTTCGACATACTTTGTACTTATAAAAAAGTAGTTTCCCTACACGATTTCTGTCTCCACTCAGAACAGTAGATGAGAGCTAAATCGCGATTAAGGGGGTGTTCTCCTTTCCAGGATTGCAAGGGTGCGGGATGTGCATTACTCGATAATGGAATTTTTCAGTAGTCAATAGCGCTAGATAAGAAATCAATCTAGCCGTTGTCTACCTGAAAACACCTACTTTTACGTTTACGAGGCGTAATTTGAATTATTCGACAGCTTCATGAAAATAGGTGCATGCACAGTTTTATGATAGCTATATGCTGCCGAATAATGTAAATTACCCCTCGTAAACCTAAAAGTATGACTTTTGAGGGAGATAGCGGTCTAGATTGATGTTTCATCTAGCGCTTCTCACTACTGGAAAACCTCATCTTTACATTATCGAGAAATGTGCCCATAATTATGAAATTGGTCCAAGACGAATTTCTTGTATCGAGATATTTAAAGGAAAAGGATAGTAACGCTAAATGAACTCCACATAATGTTGAAATAATAAGCACTATCTTACAAGTTCACGTTTGACAATATCGTAACGGTTACATTAAATTCATTTAGCTTAAAATAATGTGAGTTCACTTTCAAAATACTTTGATCTGATGCACACTAACTCTCCGAATTTTCTTGTAACCCGACACTTTCACAACGCGGAGCAAAAATTGCAAAGCCTAAAAACGGCGGTATTTACTCTGTAATTCTAAATTTCTTATACTCGACTCGTAGACTTAATCATATTTTTACTAATGAATCGAGTTACAAGAGGGTTATACTCTATCGTCGCGCGTCTTCATCAGGGATGCTGGTCCTCCAGAAACTGGGCTTAGAGGTGGAGGTCTATTACGCCAGCGAGATCGACTCGGATGCGCTGATGGTTAGCGCGATGCATTACGGAGACCACATTATCCAGCTTGGCGACGTCCGGAACATCACGAAGGAGATGATCAAGGAGATGGTGCCCATCGATCTGCTGATTGGAGGATCGCCCTGCAACGATTTGAGCCTTGTCAATCCTGCCCGCTTAGGTCTTCATGGTACGCTTGTACAATAGGAGAGACTCTGTTCTACATAATGAAGGTACTTACGTTCTTTGTTGTTTGACTCTGACAGACCCCAGGGGCACCGGGATACTGTTCTTTGAATATTGGCGAGTCTTGAAGCTCGTGAAAAAACTGAACAGTGGTCGTCACTTGTTCTGGTTATACGAGAATGTCGCATCGATGCCAAGCGTGTACAGATTGGAGATCAACAAGTAGGCCTTCGACCCGTCCAGTGCTGAACATGGATGGAATGAATTGTTCTATGCTAGGCAATCCTTCATCCAGAGATCAGCACTATGATGATTAATATTGTTTGATTCCTTGGCTGTACTTGACAATTTGATAATGACGTTTCAGGCATCTGGGCCAGGAGCCCGACGTGATAGACTCGGCAGATTTTTCTCCTCAACACAGACTGAGACTGTATTGGCACAATCTGCCGTTTGATCGATATTCGTTGCCTTTCCAAGGCGATACTGATGTGCAAGATATACTGACGCCGCACTGTCAACGGTACGCCCTCGTCAAGAAGATTCGCACCGTCACTACCAAAGTGAATTCCTTGAAACAAGGTATATGACCGCTTTGAAATACGTATCCAAAAATAAAGTTGTGTATGTTACGTTCCATTCCACTACCCATACAAATTTTGTGCAATGTAACATACAGAGTGCTCCATCTAAATATCGCCCTTATTTATGATACCATTTTCATTTCATTTCATTAAGTAGCTACAATTAGGTGGACCACCCTGCATAGTCCTTTTATAGACACCCATTCGTGTATGGAAGAAAACATTTAAAATACGGTCATAGTCAATGAAAATGGTTTCAACGCATTAATACTAGTTTATCAATATTACCACGTTCCGTGCCGAGCCGTTTTTGCTCGACGATTAAACAAATTTATGGTTGCTCTGTATTTTGTTCTGTGGTGCATGTTTTTTTCAACTTGTTATAAAATATATGTTTATGGTATACGTGACACGGAACGTGATAATAAAGTGAAAACCGGCCTATAATTAACGAAGATTTCTCTGGACATCAGGTAAAACGGCCCTGAAACCAATTCTGATGAAGGACCAGAGCGACTCGCTGTGGATCACCGAGCTCGAGGAGATATTCGGGTTCCCCCGTCACTACACGGACGTGAAGAACCTCTCCGCGACGAAGCGGCAAAGACTGATAGGAAAATCTTGGAGCGTGCAAACCCTCACTGCCATTTTTAAATCTCTTTGCCATTATTTTATGCGCTCACCGGCTCTAAGAGTTTCCACCCCCGGCATTCTAAAAGCTCCGTTCGACTAAACCCGTCTAACGAGATCGTCGAACAGAATCTTTCTATCGTTTTACATAGACCATTCAATCTAGTCCGAAATGAGATGAATGGTTCCACGAATTTTATGTTTAATTTTTTCTTTTTCGTTTATTTTTAATGTTATTACAGTCGAGATAACCAGCTATGCTCTAGATATTTATCCTTGTTGTCTGCATGACGTAATAGATATTCTCTCTCCGTATATGTAAAATATGTTTTACAAATGTGTTCGAATAATATCGTACATTTTTTACATTCTCTCGGTTGCTGTTAGAAACAGGAGAGTCTTCGACAACCGTTTGTTGATGAATAAAAGGAGATGATTTAAAAATAAACGTTGTCTTGGTTATGTACAGAGTCGCGGGTACCCTCGACGGGACTCGTTACGAATTAGCATTCGCTCTTTGATATCTCATACGGAAGTATCCTCTGCGGTATTCCCGACTGGTTGGCAACTGGTTGGTGCCGCCAGTGTACGGAACGTTTCTCTGTTGGTTCAACTGCAACAGGGTGACGGGCACCGGTATGCAGCCCACCAAACAATTCACGTACTGCATCACGTGAGCCGGTTGCGGTGTGTTTATAAAGACTTCCTCGCGTTCCGTGTCGACTCCCCTGACAATACCTGGATAAGTATGGGTCACAGTTATTCCCAGATGTTCCTCACAAAGCAGAGAAAACGTGTCGCGACAAAACACTCACCGAAACCGTAACACGAGCAAAGCGGCGATCTATCCAACACCCTCAGGCCAGATACCAAGTCGGTCGGTTGCGATTCAGGGTCCTGCAGGTCGATTCCGCATAGCGCAACTATGTTTCCATTGATTACGCTCAACACGTGCGTCGGTGGCGCAGATGCTCGAGGTATCGAGACGATTATCGAAGAAAACGGGGTCCTGTAATCGAAATTCTACAATTTTATCGTCTATTTACTTCGTATACGAGGTAACTATTTTATGGACATTCGGAGTTTCACGCGCGATTAATAACGAGTCGCGGTAGTATAAAGTTTGGAAAACCGCTGATATAATGTGTAGAAATGAAATGATGCTTACACGTATGGCATAGCTTCATTTAGCGACAAGCCGTTGGGGCGATACCTGCAAGAATTTTTTTTTAAACATCAAGTAATCAACATCGTGAATAATTTTTCGGCTTACGTAGGATCGATGGGGCTCCGCAGAATCTCGCTCAGGTAAGAGATCAGCACAAGTTCTCGCTGCTGATAGGGCTCCATGTTCCAAGTTTCGTTCACCGGAGCACTTTTGCGTTCAGAGTGGGAACGTATCACGGACAATTCGTGATTGCAACGTTGGTTCCAGTTAAAAACGTTCATGCTCCACGAGACCTTCGAAAATTTCTACGAGAAACAGATTGTCAACGCTATATGAATCAGCTCCTCTAGTACCCATCCATATAAAGCAGTGATGAGCATCCCGCGGACTGCAGTAAATCAGAAGGGGAAACCTTATAATCCTACATTGATTGTGGGAAGCAGGAACCAAATACAAATTGATTCATCCCTTATCGATTTTGTTATATTCAAATGAAATTTTTCTAATCATTTACTGTTTTATATTTCACCCGATTAATTTCTTCAGAAACGCGTAAAGATTCGCAGTCTACTTATCAGAGATACAAAGGACAGCCGGTATTCACCTGTTTATTTATCACTTCCTTGCTCAAATAATCCGGATAGTTGTTCTTGACCTTCTCTGACATGATTTGCACCACCAGGGAGGGTTGAAGGAGCTTCACGGTAAAAACCATGATGTCCCAGCCGATACCGCGAGTGAACCCCATGGTGTTCACCACGATCGGTAGTTGCGACATCATGGGACAACTCCACAACCTGTCCACCAACATTTTCATTCCCTCGATGTATTTCGTGATGCAACGACTGACATCAATATCACCGATGTATAGTTGGAAGACTGGATTCTTTAAATGCGTGAAGTTTGGTCCGAGTAAAGGTTCCTCTATCAAACTGTAGGAAATGCAACCGGCTGGCGTGCACTCTGCCTGTCCGGGATCAAAGTCGACGAGGACGACCATCTTGGTGGCAGGTAGTAGGCTGTTTATTAAGCAACGAACTGAGGTAGATTTACCGACGTTCTTTCCACCGGCGATCAAAGTGCAGGATCGTTCGTTGGCACGCCAGCTTATCAACATTTTGTCAGCAACATCTTGCGTGACGCGATGATCAACGACCATCTCCTTACAGGCGTAACTGTCGACGTACAGATTCGACTGTAGTATCGCTTCCGCTCTTTTGGAATCCATCCAGGACTGGTACGACGGAGTGTTCTTGATGCTTGGGAATAGTCGGAAAGGATAGAAGGCGTTCAAGAATTTAGTTAGCTTGTTCTCCAGATTCGACAAAAGTATCACCGACGTACCAGGTTTGAGATCGTTCAAGTCGAATATCAGTTTGTGCTCGATGTCCCGGTCGATGCCTTCAGAGGAAAGGGACGTCCAAATATCCGGCTGGACATCCTGCGATTTTCTGTTGCTAGCTCTGATGCAAACGCTGCTGTACCCTCTCGGCGAGTAGATCTCCATGGGCTTGGTCGTCACGGTGATCAAAGACCCGTAGACTTCCACCGCTCCAAACACCACTTTCAAAACGATTTTACCGGTGAAACAGAATTGCGTCCTTTCTGGTAGTATCGCTATTATCTTGTTCGTCAAACAATAAAACTGTACCGGGCACCGATTAGCCTGGACGTCGTTCCTATTTCTTTCGGACATTGAATTTTCCATACTCGCGTTTGGTACATTGCTGTTTGTTGCATCGATTACGAGGTTCTCTAGGCATTCCACGAATGAAGCTGACGGTTCGTTGGGAGTACACATGTCAGAGGCACTATCGTTTTTTGATGTTAATGGTGATTTAATATTCCGTGGTTTGCGATTAGGTTTCGAAGGTGCCGCTGTTGTATCATTCCCTTGTGTGTTGGGACTAAGGCTTGGACTTGTACAGTTAGCAATGATAATGCTCGCTTTAGGCTTTCGCGAATTGCTACGTCGTGGTCGCTGAAGTAGGTTGTCGTCATCATTATTATCATCGTTTCGTAATTCGTGATTCTGTCTCAGTATCTTCGGTATTCTGAATCCAGACAACGTTCCTGAAAGAGCTTCTACTACCACCGGCGAACCTAAGCTTCTTCGTTGATTGACAATAGCACGACATCGCTTGCTGTTCTTGTCTGCGGATGTGCTTGCCTCTGCTGAATCTAGACAAGAATCCGTAGAATCTGAAATTGAAGCAACCCCTCTCTATAACGGTGTTGTTTATTTGAACAAAGATACTATATCTTATTTTATCTTCAACCTGCAAATAACAGTCGCTTTTTACCTCAGCGTACAATAAGAATTGGGTGTGCTCTAGAACAGCGGTTCTCGTATGTTGGAATTTCGGATTTTCAGAATAAACCAAACGATGAAAGTGGTCTAATAAGTGGAAATTAAAGAAAAATGAATTTATCAGTTGTTTCACATCAAATGGAAAATGGTCCAAGTCAATTCCAACTTCAAAAACAACATTTTCGTACGAGATTCACAGAAAATTTCACATTCATAATGATTTTTCATTGATCAAGATCAATAAAAATCTAAATTAAATGCTACATACTATAGAAATATTTTTTAATTCATACTCGAAACTAAAAATAAATAAATAGACCACTGAACACACCTGCTTCTCGTGATTGAGTACCAGCCTAAAAGCGCTGCACTATAAACAGTTTGAGAACCACTGTTCTAGAGAATTTCGAACGTTTCTTACTTGATGCTTTAGTGTTGTTGCTACACGACATTTTCATCTTTCGCTTGATATTGCACTGATTGTCCAGCTGCTCGCTGAGCATCGAATTTATACCTGGCAAAACATCCTGAACATTCTTAGTACTCGAACAAGACGAACTCATGATCAGGTCTTCTAAAGCAGACTTCTTCCTTAGATGAATGAGCTTGTTCGTCCTCTGATACTGGAGTGATTTACTAAAACAAAAGTTGTATTTACAATGTCTGGAATGTGTGCGGTAAAACAGTGTCAGCACTTTGTGTTCATAATGTGTATTTACATAACGGTGTTAAGATGTACTTGTGCACAATGTTTACTTACGCCTTGGTTTCTTTGGGTCTGATTTCGACGACCTCTATTGTTGCGGTCTTGGTTTGTCTCGTTTTCATGTCGGTATTATATAAACAAGCAATTACGAAGTGGAAATGATTCAACTCTCCTCAGGACACATTGTTGCAAACTAACCTCAATCCTGGTGTAAACGAACGTAAAGCTCTGTACACAAACGCGTCACGGATGGCCGGAAGTATTTGTGAAGCAGCTTCCAGTGCGTATGCGCCCCTTTGTCCCTCGTGATTTGACACGATTTTATGAGTCTTTATTTCCCAATTTTTAATATGCTACCATAATTGATCTCAAGTTGTAATACTTGGTTGATTGATTCAGATCGTGATTCAGATTGATCATTCAAACTCATATGATTCTTGCCGTTTCTCTCATAAGATACAATGCAAAGTCCAGCAAAAATCATCTGTTCCGAAAAAATGTCTGTACAGCGCCAAATCACGTAGCGGAAGAAGGCTTAAACTGTTGGACAAATTTCCTGAAATTTTTCGACAGGGAATTCTAATCTCAAAATTGGATGGTGGCGCCATCTGTCCGAATCTATCAATTCTATGGTAAGAATTCCCTGTCGATAAATTTGGCTAACAGTTTGAGCGTTTTGCCACCTCGTGCTTTCGTGCTGTATTAGGCTGTGGCTGTATGGATTTAAATTCTATGGATTTTATGTGAAAAGCTGCACGAATCATTTTAACTCGAATAAACGTTTAAAGGCTCCCCCCCTAAAATTAATTAATTTGTAAAGACTAGAATTAAAACTGGAGGAATGCTCTTTATAAAATGGATTGCAGCTTATAAATAATTACGATAAGACATGAAAAATTTAAATATATATATTGACTGATTGCCATATTGAGCATTTCCTAAGTTTCCGAAAAACTTAGCTGTGCCTTGCTTTTGAATTTTTTAACTTCTGTAAGACTTAAATAAATACTGGAGAAATGTTTTTGATGACCGGTGACTTGCTATTTGAAAATAACTTTTATTGCGTACAGAAAATTAAAAGTTACCGGAAAATGCCGGTGTCTAGCTTTAGGATTGAATACTTATAGAAATGCTAAATGAATGAGTGATTGTTTATGAGAATGTCAAATAATCTAAACATTTCTTAATAAACGCATTGTAATTTATGAATTTGTATATTTGTCTTTTACCTTCACCATTCTGGAACTCTGGAACATTTGTCTCCTCAATAGGAAAGTTATAAGTGCAAGATAAACATCACACAAATTTCAAGGAATCTGCTGAAGATACAGGAGGCTTTCTCGTTCGCAATGGATTTCGAAAAATTTTGTAAATCTCTACCGAAAGTGGTACGTATTTTATTTCGTATTTTATTACGCATTTTCTGTCGGGTTTGCAAGAGGTTATGTTAGTGTTTGTAAACAATGATTCCTGGAAATAAATATATATAAATAATTATTAGGAACTTCATGCTCATTTGAACGGCTCGTTAAGTGCTGAGACATTGAAGACGTTATACAAAATGCAGAATCCGGATTCGGACGGTGAAGAGAACATAGTCATGAGCATTGGAAAGCATTCATCATTAGGCGAGTACGCTAATCTTGTCCTTTAATATTTCGTGTTATGGTACACTCGGTTATTGCATTATAATATAATTAAAATAACGTTTCAATCTGAAGACGGTATTATTCATTTTTCGTAGATGTTTCAAGGTGTTTGATGTAGCGCACTCATTGACGACAACACCAGAAGCTGTGTTTCAGTCAACCCGTGATGTAATTAAAGAATTTCATGAAGACAACGTGGTATATTTAGAATTGAGGAGCACTCCTCGATTTATTAATGGGCAAATGACGAAACGAGAATACATAGAAGCAATTATAAGAGCTTTTGAGTAGGCACAATTTCAAAAATAGTTTGAATGTGGAGAAACACGAAGAATCTATAAATCTCAATTGTGCCCATAATTATGGAAGTGATCTGTTTAAGTCTATTTAAATCTATTCGTTTCGAGATATTTAAAGGAAAAGGATATTAAGACTAAATGAAACTGATCTTAAAATCTTCACTCAGACCATTTCATAAGTATGGGTACAATTATTTCCCAAGTTATAGCTTTTTGCAAAAAATATTTCAAGTAGAACTTACTCTGTTTCGGGGGACATCTTATAGTCAAAAAAAATTTTAAGGTAACTTCAAGGTGACCTCTGTTCTTTTTTAGACGAATTCACTCACTTTCAACACTTTTGTCTTCTGAGGTCATTTATCCGAAGTAACTAAATATTGAATTTTTACCAGTTCTACTTTGGAAACTTTTGCTGAACAAAATAAACTTAGTTTAACTTAAAAGTTTGATTTAAAACTAAAGTTTCACTTAGACCACTTTCATAGTTATGGACACAACTATCCTATTTATAATTGTAGGACTTGTAAAACAGACTTCCCAGACATAACTGTGAAGTTATTGGTGTCCATCAATCGGAAACAAGGATACCGAGCAGCAGAGGAGAACATAGAATTAGCGATAGATTATTTTAAAAGACATCCACAGTACGTGGTTGGTCTAGATCTCAGTGGAGATCCAATGGCTGGTGATGCATTTCTAGAGCTATTGAAGAAAGCCAGGAATGCTGGCCTTAAAATTGCAGCTCACTGCGCAGAGGTAAACTTTGTACAATAATTCACATTTATTGATTACCAAGCAAATATTTCCTTGTTTTTACACAGGTCTCAAACGAAGTGGAAACAAAAGACATACTTGAATTCAAACCAGATAGACTGGGTCATTGCACTTGCATTCATCCAAACTTACACGGATCCGATAAACTATTCAGCATGCTGATCGAATCAAAAATCCCTGTTGGTAAGAACTATTGCCACTGTATAATCATAAGTATTGTGGTGGATAAAAACATGTTCTCGAGGTCACATTTTCGATATTTCAAGATCGTTGCTGTTTTTTTCTCTTAATGGAATCATATATTCTAATTAGCCCTACAATATAGCAAAAATCTGCACCTAGAATATCGTTGCTTTGACGTGACCTTGAGAACAGAGGGAAATTTTTTGGACTTAGAAGGTTCGTTATACTGATTTTATTTCATAGAACTTTGCCTAACATCGAACGTACAATGCAAGACAGTACCCTCGTATGAATCCCATCAGTTCAAATATTTGCACGAGGCTGGACATCCTATTTGCCTCGGTGTAAGTAAAGCCGTTAATTATTCATGCAAGCTATTATTTGAGGTGTCGGGCAAACATTCAATTAAAGAATCATCGCTCGTCTTTTTTTACAGACTGACGACAAAGGTGTCTTCCATACGTCGCTGTCGAGGGAATACGAGATCGCCGGTTCAACGTTTGGTCTGGATCGCGAGGATCTTGCGCGATTATGCTCGTCTGCCGTAGAGTACGCGTTCGCGCCGGAAGAAGAAAAGAAAGCGTTGTTGTCTAGGATTGAGAGCTTTTTAATCGTCAATTCAAAAGTTTGAACATTCTCCAACGAAACGAATAGATGAATCGAGATATATAAAAATAAGAAAAATTTAGTCGGTTACAAAGCATTCGGCCGGGGACATAAACGCGTTTAGGCGGGACAGTCGCTCTAATACCGACATACACACACAATATCGAGAGCGGTTTCTCTTTTTCTCTCTCTCTCTCATTCTCTCTCTATCTCTCTCGGCGAGGTAGCAGGACCATAATCATATAAAAGTAATGTCGATTTTATTCGTTATGATATTCGTGGGCTCGTTTACATAGATTTACAGATAAACTACGTTGCTACTTATAGAGAAGTATAATAGCTGAATGTCGCGGTTGGTGTGTGATTTATTTTTGTTGTAGTTACTATTGTTGTCTTGTCTTGATAATATCATATAGAATATATACAACATTTATAGAGCCATTACAATATTATACTTGTAGGCGTGGTGCTGCATCTTTCGGGCAGACGATGGAATCGACGATATTATCAGGTCTCTGTCGACCCAGCTTATATTAACGATTACCTCGCCGGTTTGACAAACTTCCCGATCACGTCTTCCGTTTGTCTCTTTCCATCGATCTTCGCGTTTCGTAATCGACCGAAAATGAAACGGTGCAAACATAGCACCACTCGGAGCGAAACCGAACACGAGGTGAGTGTTTCACTCTCTTTTTCTCATCTCTCTCTTCTTTGTTATCACGTCGCATAAAGTCTCTCGTCGCTCGTGTCAGAACCGTTTCTCGCTATCACGATGTAACAACGTGACAATAGTACATAGCTGCGATAATACTAATAGTAGTGTGATTAGGAATAGCGGTAAGTATAATCGTAATTAGAATATTTACGATGACAATAATATCGTTCTTAATAACCATAATTAAAAGTATTTCTACTATATATAATATTTTCCCTATATAACAGTCTTTTTTGTCTAACCATCGAGCTATAAACAATAAAACAATTTCGTCAGCTCTTGCGTACGCGTCCAATGTAACTCGAAAAATCAATCTTTTTTTCATTGTCCCTCTTTCACGCACTCTGCGCGCTCTCTCTCCTCTCTCTCTCTCTCTCCCTCCCTCTCTCTCTCTCCCTCTCTCTCTCTCTATCCTTCTTCTTTAGACCTCTATCTTCATCCCTTGTAGTCTCGCCTGCATACTAATGTCTTACCCTCGGTTTATTCTAACGACTATGACTAGACTGCGGATCCTTATGGAAAATCAAAATTGACTGCGTTAAAGACACACGTGTCAAGACGAAAACCCTTTTCCTGAATAATACGAAGATGTTAACATAATATCCTTAATCTCTACTAAAAATTGACACTTTTTTTGCTACTTGTTTTTTTTATGTTTTCGTGGTAATCGCATAAAATCCGCAGTCTAACTATGACTAAAAGAAGGGTGTACTCTCGCGACGTGTCCTTCGTGATCAAAGGTTCTCCCCCGCGTACCCAGTCAGCACGCCTGCTCTGTTTCTGCAGGGCCACTATGCACGCCTGTGCGCGCAGATCAGTTGCAGAATGCCCGAGCTCAAGCCCCACAGGCCTGGCTCAAAATCTGCACAGATGCAAGGGTGCGGTATTAGCGGTGTTATTTGATAATAATACAATCACGGGTTTTTTCAGTAGTCAAAAACGCCAGATAAAAGATCGATCTAGACTGCGATCTCTCTCGAAAGTCCTATTTTTACGTTTAAGAGTCGCAATTTGCATCATTTGGAAGCATACAACTGTGCTTATACAACTGTGCTTATACAAATATTCTCACGACATGCTGCCAAATAAGGCAAATTACCTTTGTATACGAAAAAATATGAGTTTTCAGGGCGCTTGCATCCTAGATTGACCTTTATCTAGCGTTTTTGACTACTGAAAAAACCCGTGATTGTATTATTATCAAATAACACCGCTAATACCGCACCCTTGCATCTGTGCAGATTCTGAGGGTATTCTGCAACTGATCTGCGAGCATGGGCGAGCACAGTGGCCTTGCAGAAACAGTGCCGACTCGGCCTAGAGCAGCTCGAAGCGATGTTCGGTACGGAATCTGCAGGTCAGGGCTCTGCAGGTCAGGGGCTCTGCAGGCAGGGCTCGGCGGCAGATGGTGCTGACTGGGTATATGCTAAACGATACTTAAGGTGAAACATCCCTTATCGTCCTCTAGATCTATAGATCGGTGTGTAATATCGACACTGGCCCATGCTCCGACGTCGGTGAACAAGTCTCACCGTCTCGAAGAGAAAAGAAAACAACGAGAACCCCGCCGAAGGGGCGACGAATACCGGAAACGTGGGCCGTCCCGATCGAACGTAAATGCGTTATGAATTTTCAGTGGAACGTCGAGAAACGAGAGGAAGGAAATCGAAAAGGATAGAAGAAGCAAGAAAGGGTTCTCGCGTTCGATCGAGGACGGTTCACTCTCCGGCCCCGCGACGGAAACCACGCGTTCCAACATAAAAAAAAAATCAAACTGATTCGTGCGTACAAGAATAAAAATCGCGTTACAATAGTTTTCTCCTATCTCTCTCTCCTTTTCTCTACCTCTCTTTCTCTCTGTTACTGTCCTTAGATCTAATAAGAATAATAATTATTATTAACATGTTATATAGCGTATATAATATAGTCGCACTGAGCTCTGTCTCTTTGCGAAACAAGAAAACAAAGAAAAAGAAAAAAAGTTATTTGAATGACTATGTACACTTAACGAACGAGCGATAAGATGGATGATTCTCTACTTCTCTCTGTTTCACTTTCCCCACCCCCACCCCTCTGTGTTGCTCTCTCTTTCTATCTCGGATTCTATCCATATATATATACGTGCGTGTATATACTTATATATCGATATATGCACACACTTGTTCATACTCCCATCCACTTCTCGCTCTCTCGTTTGCTAATAATCGCAGCGATTGCGATGGATAATAAGTCGCGGTAAAAACAAATATACACGTACTGATTAAAAATGCTATAAAATATCGGAAGAAGACCGATTCCTCGGGATCGGACTGACAATGCAGCTCGCGTCGCCGAGAAACGGGCCTCGCGGCGTCGAGAGATCGGCGGCAATAAATAAGTTAAGTTGTTTTGATTCGGCGATAGAGCGATTTAAAAAGAAAATAAAGTAAAAACGAACGTAAAGTAGAGAAAAGAAATGTGGACGTGTGAGTGTGTGAGTGAGCGTGTGTGTGTCTCTGTGTGTTTGTTTGTTTCTTTGTTTGTTCTTTTGTTGTTCCGTGTGCGCGCGCGTGTGTATGTGTGTGCATGTGCGTGTGGGCGCGCGTGTGGGTGGGTGGGTATGTGTTCGTGTGCATATGTGTGTGTGTACGTGTACGTGTGCGTGCGTGCGTGCGCGCGCGTGTATGTTTGTTTGTTTGTGTTTGTGTGAGCGCGTGTGTGTGTGATCGATTCATTGATTCGGCCGAATGCTTTTGGTCAAGACACTTGCGGAGAGTGAGTGTCTGGTTTTGGTTGCCTTTTGCTTCTTTCCTTTTATTTTTTACACTTTTTCTTTTTTCGTCAATATAATTGTGAAATCGATGACGAACCATGGTCGTCGTCGACACTCCCGGAAAGTTCCTTGAGCGAAAGGAATGCAAGGCGTTCGGAAGTATTCTAATTTAACAAAAAAAGAAAAGAAAACAATCACCTGTTTTCATTGCATACGAATCATTCAGTACTATTCACACGATATAACAATTGAATTAGCCGCCAAAGCGGAGCAGCCCACCGTGGACGAGATTTCTCTCCAATCTCTCCGAAAATTGTTCCCGTTCTCGAACAACAGAACTCGAAAACTTCGAACGCGAAGAACCGTTTCGGCCAGTAGAAATGAAAAATCGGTGGAGATATCTGTAGAAACGAAAAGCTCTTCGAACGGTGATCAAGAGATTTAGATAGATCTCTAGAATCTCTGTATTGTTGGGAATGATAATTATCCCCTCGTCGATAAAACGAATCCGAAACGACTCGGAAGTAATATATTGCCCGAGGTTTTTCTATAATAACGTTAACGCCAGGCGAATGGATGATCGTTGATTAAGTATCGAGACGCATTGGGGGTAGGCTGCTTTATCGTTCATCTGCTTGTTGTTCACGAGACCATGCTCCGCGACGCTTTCGCTGTATTGTTGCTCGGAGTGTTGCTCGTGCTTCTGCTGCTGTCCGTTTGGGCAAACAATACTCCTTGGTACATCACTCCGTTCAGCTCCATACTGACCACTAGAGAATTGTCGCCGTTTCTTCCGTCTCCTGTTAAATAAAGGATTCTACCTTTGGTAAAACAATTGAGAAAGTTGCCATGAAAACCAACCGTGGTCGCGACAGCAACACACGTTCGCATCCTGTATCCTTCTAGTCTTTTTCGATTAGGCGATCATGCGATTTCGCGACATGCTCCCGTAAATTGGCCCCAAGATCGCGTGACCTGACTCGAACTTGAAGGTCAACGTTTGTGTCACCCGCGACAACAATGTTCGAAAAAGTAATCCGAAATTGGACTGACATTCCCGAAGTCGTTTGTAAATATTAATGTTAAATATAATGTTTAAAATATTAACGTTTTTAAATCTTATTAATCAAAACTAAACCGTTGGTGTTATCTTTAAGACTCTAAAGTTCTATCGCGCTTTGAAAAACACTTTACATGCTCGATCGGGGCTCGGTAGTTTTAGTATTTATTAAGTTTGCTTGTCTTGCTACTGCATTGTGACTCAAGAATTTCTGTGACTATGCTGTCTCGCGTTTGTGCGATTTTTGGAAGCTAGAATCGCGAAGGGAGCATGGAATTGCCTACCTCGATTGCAAATTTTAATGTGCGTTCCTAGCATAGAATGGGAGCTCCTTTCAACAGGACTGTCGTCGTCCGAGAGCAACCTTTTCGCAGGTGGTGGTCCAGGTGTGCTAAGTATTTCGGAGTCCCTTTTTACTTGTAAACTGCCGCCTGAAGAAGGTGAACTTTGTCTTGCCGGAGACGAGGACCCGGGCGACGACCTGAAACATCGTAGTATTATACATTCACTCGCAATCAACTAAGTAAGTCTCTATTTCAACACTTAACCCTTTGCCAAACAACTCCCTGCTATTTTAAGTGTTCCATTTAAAATCTACTTCAAAAGACAGTCCCTTGACCGCTACTTATTTTAAACAATGTTCTTTGCTAATCGTATTAAATATAGCTCTGGAACTTTGTTGTAATTTATATTTGTGGCAGTTATATTTGTTTCGAACGAAAAAATACGGCTTAAATAAATAAAGGAAGAGGCAAATAGTTATGAAAACACGTTTCATTTACATTACAAAGGGTTAATTCAGCACAACCTGTGCAAACTCTTTCACTTTTCGTACTATACCGCAATTATTACCTAAGTCCAAGGTCGAGGGCTTCCCTCTGAGGTTCAGGGCTAGACGCCGGAGGTAACGGCGAGTGTGAAGGCTGTGCCGACATGGGTGGTTGATGACCAACTCCAGGATAGAAGGTGTTATTGTTGTACATGTTCCATAGTGTGAGCCGGGACATTTCCAGAGCGCTGAAAGCTCCGTCTCGCGGCGGTGTCGATGGTTGAGGTGACGCGCTACCTTGTCGGTGGATCATAGGGGGTGGTGTACCAGCGCTTGCATTTATTAGCCCCTTGTTCAGCTGCTTCAGATACTCTACCATGCGAACTTCAAACTCAGCCGGTGCCATTCCCGGAATAGGTCCTGCGTGATCGACAACAATTCAAAGGGCTATTAGCAACTAAAAATTAATTAATCCTTTGAGTGCATTGTGCCCAAAGTTGCTGAATAGGATTTGTCTAAACGTTTTGATAGTGGTGTGCCTGTGGCGGAGTTAGATTTATGAAGAACGTAGAAGCATCTTATCTCTACACTATGGATCTTAGATAGTGGACACATAGTAGAAATATATCCGATTGTCTCGTGATAAAGATGTTTGCATTGGAACAGCGAGTTGCAACGGGGATGAACTTGCTCTGATCGACTATATAATAGTCTGATATATGTAGTTTGGTATATCTATGGTATAGTCATCTACCTTTGCTGCTCTCTTTTGTGAGAACTTATAAATGAGGGAACGTTGAGGGTGGGCACATGATTTCTGAGGGCGACTGTGACCTAGTTTGATCTTTTGTCTAGCGTTTTTCGCTATTGAGAAACCTCATCTTTGTGTTATCGAGAAATGGAGAAGGCGCATCCCGCAACCTTGGAGAACACACAGGCATAAAATAGATATATGTTTCTCTTTTTCTAGAAAATTACGATCTACAAAAAAGTTCTCATTACTGAATCTTGTGTTAGAATAAAACGCACTTGGCGTCGATACTGGATTTAATTCAACCCCCTACTGGTTCTATTCAGTGATAGTTTCGTAGTGCGTTATGTTTCTTACACTTTTATTCTCATTTCTTGTGTTTAATCAATTTCTAAACATTTTACTATTGTATAAGTACGGATCAGGGTGGGGGCTCTCGTGCGATCGTAGAAGTTGAAATCGAAGTCGCCCGGTCGTGGTTGCTTTGTAATGTAGGTGTGTTCGCGGAACGATCGATCAAACGGCGGCGCACGTCAATCGGCCGAGCCCAGACGCCGTCGCCGCGACGGAACCGGCATCCACCGTGTGCTAAATTAAAACGGGGACGGCCGTTGATTGGCGTCGCACCGTCGTAGGACCACGGGCGAGGAGGGTAAACCGCGGAACAGAGAAGAGAAGTGTATCCAGAGGGAGGAACGTGTGTCTGTGAACACTACCGTTCAGACGGCTCGACAAATGAGCCATTCGAACCAAGGCCTCGCCACCGTCCATCTCGACGCGACTGGCTTTGACTCTGTTCTGCACGGACCACAAGAAGAATAGGACTACCGAGTAACCGGCGAAAATTTTCTTCTGAGTCATCGGGGTGAGACGCGCATCTGCAAACTACGCAACACCTTCGCGAACATGTATAGACAGGGTGCAAACCCCTATTAGGAGGTTACGAATGGTAGCGAACGGTCTCCGTTCATCGGCTTAGAAGAAATGCAACCCTTGCTTCACGCAGATCTTTGGATCTGTGATCATTCTATGTTAAAACAATCATTTGTTTGAAAAAAAAATGAAAAAGTCATTGTCACTGATTGTGTACGTTGTGTAATGAACAAAAGATGTATGTGTAAGAAGTATACCTGCGGACGAAGCAGATGAGGAGCGGGTTTATTTTAAATCGGTAGTTAGGGTTTCAGGCCTCCCCGGAGATGATGATGCGAGAGCGAAGGAGGAGCGTAATTGATTGTACGATCCTACGGAGACAGGCGTTAACGGATGACTCTCGCTAACGAGCATTCCTACTTCCCTACCCCTTTCTACCTCCTTCTCGCCCCTGCGATCTGGGCAAACGCCTTTTCACCCCCTGTTCCACCCTGTTTTACCCCGTCCCACCCTATTCAGCCACTCTCTAGCGTTCGCTCGAAGTTCGAGCCCCTAGTTTCCGCGTCGAATCAACCACAGTAAACGTTTACATTACGGTATGTTTACTTGTTTACAACCAGAGTGCGGATGTTCGTGAGAAATAAGAATTTCTCAGTCAATAGACTGTAAAATCTTCATGCAAAATAAAAATTGTCTGCATCGATTGCAAGAAATAGAAACTAAATTGAATGTTATTTCTTCTTTATTTCCTTTAGCGATTTCATTAGAGGAGAAATCATATATTGGTATCTTCAATTTTTACAATTTTTCAACAGTTTCGAATTGTTATTTTCCATATTATTACTTGGAAAAGTTTTCAAATTATTCGATCCTTGTATATTCTAGAAATTGTTAAAAATCCAACTATGTGAGGAAACAGGTAAATTCAGAATAAACATCTTCTAGATTGAAAGATATTGTGAAAGGGTGAATCCATAAATGATAAAATCCAAAGTCCCGTTATAACGGAGGTCTGTCGCATTTGATGAAACATTTCGAAAATAAAAGTGTGCAATGAAAGAAATGGTGGTGGGGAATATGTGAATTTATTGTTATACTGACCAGCATTCGGCGACTGTCCCAGTGATCCTTGAGGGTGCTGAGGATGGTGTGATAGAGGCGTGTGTGCTGCGCTTCCGTTCACCAAAGCTTGTCCATGGTGTTGTCCACTAGCAGCTACTGCTGTAACTAAAGATAGTGGCGAAATTTGTGAGTGCAATGCGAGAGCATTCGGCGTATGTGGATTCCTTGGCATCATGCTGTCACCACTGCCTCCGCTGCCCCTGTAAGCGCTGTAACTGCCGCGATGATGACCTTCTCGTTTATTTGCTAAGATGGCTGCTTCCAATTCAGTTTGTGTCGACAGTTGTCTTTTCTCACACTCGTATGGATATAAGTATTTCCTGTACCTGTGACAAATGATAAAAAAATCTATTACAGAAAGATCTTAAAAGTGACTTATAAATAACTCAATTTAAGAACTTGAATTGCATGAGGAATTTTCGATCAAGGATACGTAAGATTGAAGTGTATCAAGCAAGATATAATATGGCTGCCCCGAAGCAGAAATTTTTCAGTAAAATCGTTCCAACAGCATTGCGCAATCGTCGTACGAAACGACAGCCTGTATGGGATCCCATTGGCCACACAGAAAGCGGTGACTATCAGTCGTGTTGATATTTCACGCTTTCTAAAGAAATATTGACTCAACGAGTCGCACACGACCATTCTCGGATAAATTTCCGTTTTGTCGTCCGCTCTCGTTGCATCTCATTATCGTCTTTAATAAGACAGCGAATTTGATCTACCATGAAACTAATTTCTGTCGGCTTTATTCAGGGATATTCGAGTGACAATTTACTTTCGAATCGTCGCTAGAAATTACTCATACCAGATAATAAAAATCGCCGAAAAATGACGAATGAACTGACGGCCTAACTTCAAACGTGACCGAAGATGATTCATAGTCCGGCGATAAAACATAAAGCCGTTTTAATTCGACGAAACAGTTGCTGCGGATAACAAGGTGTCACTTAGCTCCGTTCATTCTAAGTTTGTCTATAAAAGTGGCAATCTGCCCGAACATCTGCAGTCCAATTATCACAGTCACTCGACTCTCTGACGAAGATAATTGCTCTAATAGTGCAACTGGCCAGTCGAATTTCTCTAAAACACTCGTCTGCCTTTAAACGGAAGAGAAGCAAACGATCCACGGTCGGCCATCTTGTCTGTTATCGATATTCAACCATTAGATAAAATACAGGACTGTGAAGAGTATAAATTATAAATTCTATCCAAAGTATAAACGATAAAGTTGTAGTGTATCCGAGGTTGATATTGTTTTTGAGAAAAAAGTGATGTAAAAATATCACTTCCTAACAAGAAAATATTGAACCTGTTTATTTTTTGTTGCTCTGTAAGTAGAATTATCTGGCAGAACCTAAACATTTTTACGATCTAGCCCTTTCCATAAAGAGTTTGTCGAAACCTGGTGTGGGGGATAGAGCTGTCCGCGATGTCGCAGCGACTGGCGGCCATCTTGTCGTAAATTTGTCGATCGTGGAATCGGACACCGGATCAGAATTCGCGCGAATTTGTCCCGACGTCGGATTCGTGCGTTTCAGAACGACAAAGTCCGCCGAGACGGGAAACTATGCGGGAACAGGCGGCCGTTATTAATTGGTATCGCGTCGAGAATTGTTCGTTGGCCGAGAGGAAGACGTCGCGGTTCGTCTGCCACAAAATTGGCAAGGCAGATCCAAGCCGGGCCACTTAATTTAATCCCGCCGGCTTTGATGTCTCGCTACGAGGCCTCTAATTACACCTGCGCCACAATGTTCGACTAGCTTAGCTCTGCTGTCTCTCCACAAAATCGCGGCGGAACCGGTCTCATTGGAAATCGATTTTCGCCAAAGATCTTTTCGCGTGTTTGCAAGCTGTTCGTTCGTCAGGCCAAATGGAACTTCGCAAAATGAATCGCTCGGCGACTTTTCTCTTGTTCGAACTTCTGCAGCGTTCTGGCTTTTATTTATTTCGAGTATCGTTCCATTTCTTCGCTCGCAATTGAATTTTCAGTTTTACTGCTTTATGCGCGTCCCGTTCTTTTCTGGAAATATATTTTTACGTCGGTAGCAGGAAGAGCGACGTATTTTTAAATAAGCCTGTAATTTTGCTTGTAAACTCAAAACACATTCCGACCTAATATATTCGCAACCGAGCCTTTGGAGTTTCTTCGAATTTCAATTCTTTAGATTATGCGGATAGGAGAACTGATAGAGACTACACGAAGTATTAAAAACAATAAAGATCCGACGCAGACCGAGTGTCCGTATTTCAAGACCAGGAGAATACCATTCCAACTTGAAATAAATAATTTTATTACGTCTCGCCGATCGAACTCTTTTGCAGTTGATTTATTTCCGACCGAATGAAGACGAAGCTCCGCTCACGAAGGTGTAATTCTTTCTCTGCGGCTAATAAGTTCGAGGGAACAGCCGGCTGACTGACAGAAGGATTCTGGACATTAACGAAATTAGAATCCTAAGCAGAGGGATCCTGGGCAAGGGGCCACCGAAACCGCAGCTCGAAATCGATTTTTTCCGAGGAGGCAGGATCCGGGGCCAGGGGTGCAGCAAAGTAATTCGTAAATATTGTTTATTCTGACGCGTTATCGGGGCCAGACGAAGAACAGTTTAGTGTCGGCCGTGTTCGCGTTCAACACACGTTCATGGATAGACATATTCTCGCCGAGGAACCGTGGCCTATAAGTCGCGCAGGGGATCGTTCGGCTTTTACGATTGTCTGCCAGACTGAGGCTGAAACTAGCCCTTCGGCCCTTCGCCCTTCTTCTACATCGTTCTATTCTTTCTTATTCTTCCTCTTACAGGACCCATCGGCCGCATAGTTTCGGTCGAGATCCTGCGTGTGCACGCGAGTAGTCTCTTTATTAAACTGCGAACGTTTTTTGGAGAAATGCATTTAAAGAACTGTCATCCGTTGTTCTTAAAACATTTCACGAGAAAGAGAATATTGAAATTTTTCCAGGAACTCATTTCGTCCCAGAAAAATAGGGTTATACTGTGTACAGAGTTTCATAATTTCTTGAGCATTCACAATGTTTCTGAAACACGGCTACCGTGAAGGAGTTTGTCTATTTTCAGTGGGGAACGAAGCATCGCGAACGATTCGTTTGCGTACAATGAAACGAGGATTCCGCGCATCATTTGCAAGAAACAGGAATTGAATGAAAAATCTGTTTCGTCTGGACGCGTTATTCCCGTTTTCCTACGTCTGTCTCTGTTCCGCGGCAGATAACTGGTTGTTGGAATGATAGATGCGCCGGGCGTCGCGGCGTCCTCTCGCGCGTCACGCACCGAGCGTCGCGCGGTTATTTTCACGTGTAATCCGCGTGTGTGCCTCGCTTCTCTACTTTCAATTTCATTTTCATTTCATCTTCATTCGTTCGCCGAGACGTCCTTATACAAATGGCAGCAATCTTTCTAATGTTCCATATTCTATCTACCAATTTTTGTCGTAAATACATCAAATCCATAGTATTCGCTACACTTTGGACTTTTATGTGAAATCAAAAATGTTCTCATCTTTTGCAGGACACAGGAGCCTAATAAAAATTGTATATATTCTTTCCCATTCTGAGTCTATCGTTAATTTTATCATCATGCTGCTGTACCAATCTAGGAAAGATTTCTCTAGGAGTAGTTTAAAAATTTTAATTTTCTTTCTATTTTCTATGATCTCAAAGCGATGACATTCACTTTCGAAATCTTGAATCCATTGATATGCATTGATATTGATATACATGATGTCCTGAAATATTTATAACACGTTCACAGTTTTAATTTGTACATGCCCATTTTTGTCATAAATGCATGAAATTCGCAGTCTAGTATGGAGTATGATAGTCTATAGTATATATATGTAGTGTATATATATGTATTATGGAGTATGTATATGTAGTATAGAGTCTGGAATATGATAGATAAATCGCAAAAAAAACCTGCTGGTATAACTATGGAAAAGAGGATAACGCGGAGCATACTCTGCTTCCCTGCAACAGATTCATCCACAAGAGATTCCTGCTAAATATGGAACTAGAAGCGGACCTAACTGCAAATAATTTTTCGAGGATTATTATAAAAACGGAAAAAAACTGGAATTTAATTAACGAGTTTGTAAATTACGTTATAAAGAGCAAAGAAGAATATGAAACAGAAATAGAAAGAGAGGAAAGAGCAAGAGTACGTGCCCATTTTTGTCATAAATGCATGAAATCCGCAGTCCAGTAATCAGAGGAATTACATGTAAAACTGATTTGATTTTCTTCAGAGGAAATAGAAAATAACGATCAAAAGTTCCGTCGTGAGTAATGTCCTTTAAGACGCAGATGAATTGCGTTTAACGACGCTTTTGGCTATTGTGTAGCCAAATGTATCTAAACTCAACAGTTGCAGTTCGACGAGGGCACAAGACCCTCTGTGCGGGCGAGATCGTCCGTGGATGTCGATTAAACGTGTTCGTGAAAGATAACAGCTGTTTCGTGCACGTGTCTCGTCAAGTAACGTTTGTTTTTCCCCGCGATTGGCCGAGATGTACTCTCGCGAAACGGTCCCTTCGCCGAGACAAATCTCTCCCTCTCTCCGTAGCCGTCAATTAATTTCACTCTGCTCCGTAGACGCGTCGCGAATCGCTCCACGGAAATAGCCACGACTAGACTAATCGGCCGTCAAATTCATATTAACTGTCTTGTTCTTGTCCGACAAGGCTGTTCTTGTCAAGTCTCGTCGATAAACTCGCAGCTGTGTGTCCGTGCGATTCACACTGATAAAAAGCACGCATTTTTAAACTGCCGCGGCACGTCCACCTTTCCATATTTCAGCGTGCGTCGCCAGTGGAAAACTAATTTTTCAACGAGATTACTGATCGACAGTGTCGTGTTCAAATACTTTCATGTTAGGTAACTAGTCTGCGGATTCTCTGACACGATGGTGCAAGTGAAATTCAAGATTTTAGCTAGATATAACAAAGCAAAAAACACAATAAAATGTCTCGAAAGGTAGAAAATATGTTAGAATCGCTTTTATTTCTCGCTTCTACAAAGAACAAGCAAGAAACGGAGCATTCAGCCTGCACCCGGAAGCATTCGCTAATTTTAGCCGTGTGATTTTGATTCCAAGAAATTGTCTCGTATTTTTCGGGATACTTCCGGCGTGTGGGAAGCCGTCGGCTGTGTTTCGCCGAACCCCCGTAGGCCTCCCATAGCCACTGGACACTTTGTTTTGACACCTGGTTCGATCGGCTTCGGACACGCGGGTGGACGAGGCGCGGAAAGCCATTGGCGGCTTCCTCTGTCAGGTGACGAATGGGGTTAAAACGGCACGAGCCGGCCTTTCCACGGTTCCCGAGTGTTCGCAGGCCAGCGGGAGAGGGAGAATGAGAAATATAGAGAGACAGAGAGAGTAAGCACGGTCACGGAACGCTAATATTGTGTGCCGGTCTCCCTTTTGTGCCGCGGCCGCTCCGTATATTTTTGTTCCGCGGAGAACACGCCGCCGCTCCCGATACAAGCCGCCATCTTAAGCACACAAACAATCCCGGTTGAGCAGCATGCTCGCTACTGGTAATGATGATAGCGTTCTCCAAACAACGGCTGTCCGGAAGACGTCCGACCCGCTTTGATGTCCCCTGCTAACTCGATTGTTGCGTTTTGATCCCATCCCGAACTCCCGACGCCGCGTAGTGCGATATTTTGATCATTTGGGAGAATTTTAACATTTTTTTTTTAAATTCCCTATTTTCTCCTATTTTGAAGAATCACTATTTTAATAGTTCTAGAATCTACGGCTGTTGCCAAGACAATCAAGACAAAGCAGATTAACAGAAAGAAGACAGTACCTGGCTAACTATGAACCGAACAACAATCACATTTAATCAACAACTTGAAATTTAATAGAATTGTGATCTGCAACAACGTACGATATTTTAATAATGATCGGAAGAAACCTTGGATATACAACATAGGTGATTCTAATGTGTTGGTAGATTATTGATCGTAGTGTAGAATATAACAAGAAGTCTAGATGATATCGGCGCAAAGGTTCGATCAGTATTACAATAAAGCTATCGTGCTAGTTTGGTTAAATTTTAAACGTTTCGATCCCAATATGGATCCTTTTCAAGAAAGAGGAAACAACTGCGTCTGTAAATTTTTGAAAGATGGTATGCAATCCGACTCTTTTAAAAATTCTTCTTATATCGTTGGAAATATTTTCAATATAAGGGATGACGACAGTGTTTTTACGGTTTATCGGTCCCATATTTATGAATCTGTCCTCTTTTTGTTTAGAGACAAGAAGAGGGTGATAGATATCAAAAAATACGTTGCTTAATAATGTTGGATGTATAACCGATAGGGTAATTAGGGTAACATTGCGTCTTAAGGCATCTTTAATAGGTGATTCTAATGCTACGTAACTTCGATAATACACCTGGTATTTCTAGAAATGCGTTAGAACGATTTCGACGCCGTCTTAACAATTTACGTACCCTCATGGGAACGTACCCTTATAAGCAGACAGCTGACGTTTATGCAAAATCAAAATTTCGTGCCTGAATTGCAACAAACTGAAGTGAGCTAGAAATTGATTTTGTTCGTTAGTACGTTGAATAGATTGAAAATAATGTAACAGTATTTTTAAATTCTTCCAATACTTTCGCTGTTTTAGATGACAGCTTCTCGTTCTTGTTATAAATGCATAAAATCTGCTGTCTAATTATTAGTAACGAATAATGAGAATAGAGGATGGGAGAAGGGCGCGGAGAAATGGAAGGAAGGGCAGCACCAGGAAGTCGCGGGAGCATGGGGGGTGCGCGGGTTCTCCTTATTAGTCATCGGTCGCAGATTTCATGCTCAGATGAGCTTTCATTGTATGCGAATCAGCAGCGTCTCGGCAAGAGCCAGACACGGGCCTATTCGCAATAGGGTCCCGGATGAGAAAGTTCACGATCTACTTACTGGGTGCGCAGAGTGAATGCGGCGGAAGTGATGCTCGATGGCAGGTGAAGACCTTTGATGATTTCCTGCCAGAGCTTCTTGTTAATTACCTCGACCAGCCCGCCTCGAGCGATCACCAAATTGAATAGCTCGTATAGATCCAGCACCGCTTTCGCCATGATCGGCAGCCGATTGATTGGTGTCCCTGCGAACACAAAAATACCATTCGGTTAGCCGAATTGTACGATACTTCAACAGTCAACCTTTGCAATCTTTCTTATACACTAAATTCATAGAACTCTGGATTTATTGGATTCGATGCAGACGATATTCAGCAAAATAACTAAAATATCCTATGTTTTCTAATTTATAAGATTTGGATGGGGTAATCGTTTTCCAATTTCGCTTCTCTCTTTTTTCCAATATTTATTCAAACACTATATGCATACGTATGATAGACGAAATAGTCTACACCTTTCCGTTATAATACCGTCCAAAACAGGCATCCAATATTTCAAGAATGATGTAAAAATCGTCGGAAATGTCCTCGAGAAATCATTGATAATTCACACACGGAATGGCAGCCAGTTCGCTTTATCATGCTGGAAATCAGCACGAACGCTTGCCACCATGCTATTGTCTCCCTCCCGAACCATGTAATCAGGTACGAAGGGGTGGTTTAAGGCACCATCATGATTGGTCCTGGTTTTTTAAGGGTCGTAGAGTGGACTGCGATCGGTGTCAAGATAATTCGGTGTTGTAGGATCAAGGTGCGACCGTGAATTGCAGTAAATTATAAATCGCGATCGCCTTATCACCGGCGCGTCTCGAAATTGCCGCCAACGCGTCCCGTGGTAGTATAGTGTCTGGGGAAATAAAACTTAGGGGGAAAAAAGAGGAACCAGGAACGGTTAAAGAGGCCGGTTCCCGAAGACTCGGGCTTCGGTCTCCTTATCCGTCACGTGATCGGTTCGGCCGCGTTTTCGACGATGCTTTACGCGGGCCTCGCCGCTGAAATTTTACGAGGTTTGTCCAAGGCTTCCAGCGAGGGGCGTTAACAAGAGCAATAACGAATTCGTAACGATCACGCGAGCGCCGCGGCTTTTACGATCCTCCTTCTTGCCCTGTATCGTACGCGCCCGTACAACAAATAGAACAAAGGAAGCGAGCGCCGTTCGAGTTGCGGAGGGGTTGCAGTCGGAGCTCCTAAGGGTGGGATCGATCCAGCTGATGATCTCACTGGTCGACGAAATTAAAGTCTCCTAGAACCATCGTCCACAGTCTATTCCTACTCGCTTAATATATTTCTTCATCTCCAACCCCCACAGTCATCGAGAAATCCCCTTGTTCCTATTGATAATCTATATTGGAAATTCATTCACTTTTAGTCTTCTCAACTTTGACAATATGTGTTGAACTTGATTCTGCAAGTTCTTCTGCATTAATTTTTTAAAAGAAAATTTCCCGCACATTTCTTACACATATGAGACTACAATATACCTTGAATCTAGTGGATTATCAAAAAATTTCATGAAAAAATGATATCATTAGTTCTTTCGCAAAATCTTGAGGTATTGAAAAAATTCTACTTGTAAATGTTATTGGATAAACTACAATTGTCTTGTTGTAATTCTGCAAGTTCAAAACGGATTTTCAATGTTACAAAACGTTCGTACCATAATATCTCTATTTCTCCCTTATGCTGCAATGTTTTAACTTCAATCTAAAATATTCTTTGATGTTTAGACAAACTTCCCACTGTATGGCGTTGCCCATGGAGGCTGCAGTGGAAAAACCTGACGCGCAAGGGTCACGCCAAGAAAGTCCCGAATAACGAGGATCATAAGGGGTTGCGCGAAGGTCAAGGAATGACAGGAAATCTCGGGTTTACGATCGGGAGGGGAAACGTGTTGCGGGGGTGTCCGGCAACCGATTCCAATAACTCCTTCGGATTTCATCGGCGTGGCGACCGGCGACCGGCGACCGGACATATGTAGCTCGGCAACGGCGTCGTCGAATTTTACGAGGCCGTTCGGGATTCGCGTTAACGGGGTGTTAACAGGAGTAGCGGACGCAACAACAACGCGCGGGGCTATCTCGCGGTTCTGCTGCGTGTGCGTAAACGTCCGCTTTACGAGCATTCGCGTTACCGTAATTTCACACGTTGTCCTCGTAAAGACGGGCCCGAGGTCGAAAATAATCGGACGTGCATCTGGAATTTTCATACGGCCCCGTGAAACGAGATTCAGAGCCTCGGAGCGGTCGCCGGTTTTAGTGGAACCTCGCGTGAGAAACATGGACGGGCACGATAACGCCATTGTTAGCCCTTCCTTCACGCGTCAGACTGATTCAGATTTTTTCAAATCACCGAATTGAAAACATGTGTTGTTTAATCTTCTTCGAATATCGATGCTATGAAACTTGGATTCTCATCACCTTTGAAATTTCTGTAATGGAAGCTTCAAAATCTTCGACCTTGAAGGAAAGTAAGAGCCCTGGTCAGGAAGACTATGGTGCGGCGATTCCGTTTAGGAAACGGAGGAGTAACGTCCGATGTTCCCGCATATCCTGCGCCTTAAACGGGCGTTTGCGTTAAGCACATAATTCCCAGTGAATTTAAAGTCACGCGAAAATCCAACGGCAACGAGCGAGCGCAACAACGTTGCGGCGCGGTGCGGCGTGCGGTTGCGTTGCCGGCTCGAAGCCGGTAAATTTTACGAGTTTGTCCAGAGGTTCGAGTTAACGGGGCGTTAACAAGGGCAATACTCGTGACTATCGCGCGTGCGAGCTCTCCTTTGCCGCTGTTTACGAGCTCGCGAACGATTCCTCGCGTACCGAACGCTGCCGCTCTCCGGCTGCTCTAACAGCAGCATACGATCGGCAACAACGACCACGACAACACCAACAACAACAGCAATGGAGGAGTAACGACGACAAGAAGCGGCGGAAACGGCAGCCGTATCTGCAATAATAATAGCGAGAGCAGATAACTAGGCGAGCGAGGCTGAACACCGGAGATCATGCTGCTGGAGAGCTATCGATGGCTAGCGATGGCCTCGAAACGCTTTCTATCCGTCCCTATCGCCATTTTCATGTAATACTGCTCTCCACGTTCATGTTCGTTTGCTGTAGTTTTGCTAATTTTTATGCCAAACTTAATTTTGTTAAAAATCTGTTTTTTAGTACATTAATATTGAAAACTCTCTTAAAAATTTACAAACGCAGTTGTTTCCTCTTTCTTGAAAAGGATCCATATTGGGATCGAAACGTAGAAAGTTTAACCGAACTAGCACGATTTAATTTAATTTCTGATCGAACCTTTGCGCCGAGAACATCTATACTTCTTGTTATAAACTACCTTACGATCGATAATCAACAAACACAATTAATTTTGTTAGTTCATTCCCTTTAAACTGTGGATTGCACGTTGAACATTTGGTTACAGAAAATGGCAAACTTATAAATTCTGGAACGACAGGATTCGTCGAGTGGGAATATAAACATGATATATATTCTTACTGAACGATGTTCGATGCAAAAAGAAGCGAAAAAAGCCTTGGCTAAGCCAGTCGAAGGATTCTAAGCCGGACGATAACACTTTTATGGAGGAAGAGCGTGTTCCGGGACAATGTAGCAAGAGAATTGCACGAAACATCGAGGCTAGGCGACTGGCCATCACTACCGGTGGCATCGTATCGCAGGATCGTTTATCCGCCATCGAGAAGGACGAAGGGGACTGCCGCCATTCCTGCCTCTCTCGAGAGTGGAGGCAATAAAACGTTGCAGGCTGAGGTAGGGGAACCAGCAATTTCGGGCTATCGAGCGTGGCCCCTCCGGCTTTATTATTGGCCCTGCAATTATTGTTGATATACGCGCAACCCGGCAACCCAGGCATAATGCTCCTATATAGGGCGCGGCGATAAAAGCTGCGCTCGCAAAATGGCGGACGATTCTTCCCTACCTCTCATCCTCGCTATGCCTTGAGAGCCCCCTTCGCTGTCGAATCGACCGAACAGCGTTTTATGCGTTTCCCCCCCTCTGTGTTCCTCGTTTATGAAACCTTCCGAGAGCACAGAAGACAGCTAGCTATTTTATTGAGAGTAAACGCTACTTGTCCGATCGCTCCGCTACCAGTGGACTATCCGTCCGTGTCTGAACTAGAGGTCCCTATTTCAGGTGTAGCAAACGAATCCAGATCTCAATCTGTGTAATGATTAATAATTTCGCGGGTACATATGGCACGTGAAACGCGTTAAGAATCCGCGAATCAGACGTGAGAGAGTTGAAAAGACTTCGATAGGCCCTGCTAACCTTTCAGCTGAACAGCCACGGAAGCTCTCAAGTCGAAGAAACTCAGCAACCAAGCGATTAGCTACGGCACGAACTCGAAAAACGGAGTCCCGTTGGCCAGTCATCTCGGATCTGGTGCCAGGATCTCTAAAAACCATCGCGAAGGAGTAAAATGATCCTTAATGGAGATGGCGCGACCAATTGTTCGGTGTCCGAACAGAGATCCGCGGGTAGAAGGCAGACACAGAGAGAAAGATGCAAAAGATAAGGAGAAAGAAATGGGGAGGAGTGGAGAAGAGAAGGGAGAGGAGAGAGGCATTTCAGGATGCGATTACGACTTTTCTTGGTAGGGCGTCCAATCAGCAGTTATTTTTATATTGGCCACCGCCGCCACCACCGCCACCGCCGCGGTGTATTCGAGCCGTGGAGAAGGCTCGATGGTGGCCATTGCTCGCCGCGAACGGCCAAAGTAGCCATTTGACTGGCGTGCAGGCGTTATGTACTATAGTTGTACATAATTTCAGTGGCGCCGATACTCGAAACGAATCGACGGACTCGCTCAACCCTAGGTTAATAAAACTTGCCATGGATCTTGAAAACAATGTCCTACGACATTTCTGCCGGAAATACAGTGTCCAGATGGTCGTCGAACGGCACCGGCCACAGAAATTATGATTTCGAACAGCGGAATAGTCATTTGGTATAATTTTATTAGAATGATGATCTTTCAGTCGAGTTGCTGGAAAGATGGATGCTTCAAGGTAAGGAGTTGAGGTGTGGTCACGTGAGATAGTCTGCTTAATCCTTTTAGTACGATTATTTCATTCCACTTTCTAAGAGTAGGTCAGGGTAGGAATGAGTGAGATAAAGAAAGGGTATGGACCGAATGCGTGAAGTAAGATAGATTTTTACAAGTAGGTTAATGTAAACCATGTCACATTACTTAGCTGTAAGGCTGAAATAAAGCAAATTCTTTCTCTTTCTCTCTCTCCCATTCCACTTTCTAACATATTTGTCTATAAAAATTGGAAATCGCATAAACGTCCGCAGTTTATGTATCATTGAAACTAACTTAGAAAACGACTTTAAAGTTTCGTAAATTATATTATCTCGTAGGACTACAGCGTGTCCCAAGATGGCATACGCGTGGAGAGGATGATTGTAGAATCGTGTAGACGAGAAAATATCGAACAAATCTTGTACATTTGTCTCCTCCTTTCCGAGTTTGAGTTCGGAAATGCAGCGAATACGCGTGTTGTTGAATAGGAATCGTCTGACGTGTCCGTTCATGACCGACTCATTCTACTTCTTAAGAACGCTAGGCACGCGAACTTGACGGATTGTTAGTCGAAAAATTGATTTTATATTTTCGACTTATTTTCCCGTGTAGAATCGTCCCCTCCACGTTCACACCATTTTAAGATAGCCTATATAAAATAGCCGGCGAATCTTTGAAGTCGTTTTTTAAGAGAATGGTTGAATTCAGACCTATAGTTTCTTTGAGACTTTTGTTGCCTTAAAAAACAATTCTGACCAATTTTGCGGACCATTTTTCTAACAAATTTCTACCTATCTAGAGTTGCAGAATCACGCTATAGTGGTCGCGCCGTACAATTTTGAAACATCCTGTACAACAAAATCATGGTGACAAGATGTCTCGTTCAGAGTTTCGTTTCTTCGACATCGTGGAAACGAGATATCTCGTCCATTGTGGTGAAATGGTTGACAAAACATCGAGAGACGCACGAGTATATTCCTTCGGCTTGTTCGATAGATCGTCCAGGGTCGTCACGCGAGAGATTCTGGGAAAAGTCGTTTCGCGGTTGTCCGAAAGGCTTTTAAAGTCAGGCCACGTCGGCTCTCCGAGAGTTCTGCGTCGCGTCCGGTTAATAAAGGCCTCCGACATAGTCGATCGTTATTAGATCGGGCACTCCCCCGGCCCGCCGCGCCGATCCCTGCCCGCCCAATATACTTTCGCAATAACCCATAAAATGCAACATTTTGTTTCGTATACCAATTACCCCCTCTCACGGACGTTGCGAGCATCGGAGACCGCTCGTTTTCGACTCCGATCGTTCCCCACTAGCCTAATTCACGATGGACGAACTGCCTCGCCATTATACCTCCGGCCCTATTATTTCACCTCCTGTTTGCTCTTTCTGCTTAAGCTGGGAAAATTACGGTTGACGAAGCAATCATATATTGTTTCTCTATTTGGAAAAATTGAAAGCACTGGTCTGAGTAGTCTGAGCCTGGATTTTTCGCAATGGTCCTTCAAGTTTCTACACGCGGTACGTTTAACCCTAACACTGTCGTCCATCATTCGTTTTTCTCTTCAACGTCCAAGGAATTTTAACGCGTCGTCTCTACTTCGAATCGATGTCGAAGGTTGAAGGACCCCGTAACACCTTAGGGTTCAAGGGTCGCCTCTTCGACGGCCATCGTCTGCGTTCCCGGGAGAATTCAATTAAGTTAATATGCAGTCTTGCTGGAATTCCAAGAGCGAATTCGGCGATTTTTCAATTAACCGGACAGACAACCGTGGTTCACGCCTTGACAGGGAGAAGATTTTTTCTCGAAAGGATTATAATACAGTTATCCCCTTCATTTCCTACATACGTGTAGCTTCAAGTTCAGTCTTTAACACTGGCAATATATTGTTTTATCTAGTGTTCTTCACCTTGCAATTATATCTTGCACCTCGATAATTGCATCTCAGGAACAAGCCCACAGTTGGTCAGACATTTTCTTCTAGCATTGAGAACAGCGAGGATATTTCAGTTCGAAGTGCCAGATGACTCAGCCGGTACAAGAACGGGTGCAATTTCGTAGATTTT
Source organism: Lasioglossum zephyrum (assembly GCA_028455615.1). Classification (NCBI taxonomy): domain Eukaryota; kingdom Metazoa; phylum Arthropoda; class Insecta; order Hymenoptera; family Halictidae; genus Lasioglossum; species Lasioglossum zephyrum. The sequence goes on along the minus strand of CM052323.1, from coordinate 1,756,448 downwards.
CATCAAGATCTAGAGGTCGATGCGTTTTTACGGATCCGAAGAAACCGAGGAGCGTCGAAGATCGCGAAACGCTGCGCTGCACCGGAAGAAAAACGAAGAAGGTACTACGGCAAAGATGGCGATGTGAAAGATAGAGAGGGAAAGAAAAGAGAGAGAGAGAGAGTCTCTCCCCCATGCGGGTTAACTTTGTTAGCGCTGGGTATTATCAGACGAGCGAAAGACCGAGATTGGCATTGCGAGGAACAGCCGGGAGGGGGTGGAGTTTCATATGAAATACACGCGACATTTACTGCCTCCACCGGCTGGGGCCCCTGCAAAGACGCAAACGCATTATAAATAGGTCTCTCGGAGAGAGCCCCCTCTTTCTGCGTACCCCTTTCGCACAGTCCGACCATTCTCTCTCTTGGCCGTTGGTTGGCAGCCCTTCGAGGATCGGAGAGAAATGAAAAGAAAAGAAGAGAGAGAGAGAGAAGAAGAAGAAAAGGGGGGTCGCACGAAGGCGGCAACCGCCGCGCCGCGAACAGTGCTACAATCTGCTTTATAATCTTGTTAGGATTTCGCGGAAATATTGGCGTAATTTACGATCCGTCTTAGCGGAGTTAACTGTCAAGGGAGTCGCGAGATGGAACGAGGGGTTGCGCTGTCTCCCAGTCACTCGTGTCCCCTTTTCTCTTCAAGTCCCTCTTTATTGCCGCCTTCTTCGCCGCCTCTTTCGCGGCCGTGTTTAAAATTGCACCGAAAATCGCGCGCGACCCTTTCTTCCCTCTCGCAACTTATTTATTTCGAGACCTTCCACTGACGACTGCCTTCTTTTCAACCCCCCTCTCAAACTTGCACAATGGTACTCGACAAAAATGTAGCTTCTCGTCTGATGATATGCGTCGAAAGGAAATAGTTTGAGAAGCTAGAAGGATGTTCTTGTATCTGTAATTGAGCAATTCATTGATATACAATAATGATGATGATTATACTGGGTTATTAGAAGGGTCTACTAGAAAAATCTTTATAAACTTCTATAACTGTCTCACCTTTAGCTAAAAAGAAAGAACAACGATTCCAACACCAGTAACAATTATGGAATCTATCCTACCGTCCACAACTGTCGCACACGAGCAAAAAGGAAAACTGGCTGTCGTAAAGACCTCGTGGCCCGCTAACGAATGAATCATAGGACCGTCTTTCTACGGGACAGGTTAAGGTCCCGGTCATCCATTTCCCCTACATTATCTCGGGCCAGCATTTGTCGCCTCGAGCCCGCGCCTCGCGACAATAAAGCAAGGGTTAACGATCCGCATGCTAGAGAGGCGGCCGGGATTCGAGCTACCCTTTTCGAGACTCCCAGACCTGGCAAATCAAACCGACTCGTAAAATCTATCAAGAGACTCGTAATGGAGGCACCAGTTTTATAGGTCGCGATATTATTCGGGAAGTTTATTGTCGCGCGTGCGGCCAACGTATATAGGTCGCGAACTCCTGAGAGACCCAGCGGCCCACCCAACTCGCGAACGGGCATTCGAGAGCTCGAACGAACACGCGTGACGTTCGAAAATTAACCACGGTAGTCCTTTGCACTGCTATTTATTTGATGGCGATAGCATTCTGCCCGGACCGTTTCGTTCCGCTCAGTTTTACACAGCTCACGTGGACACTGCTCTGCGATTTATTTGATGGCAATGAGGGACTAATAAAGTGTTTGAAGTTCATTCAGGTGAATATTTCTAACACTTTATTCTCCCTTACTAGACTGCGGATCTCTATGTATTCATGAAGAAATGGCCGAGTGAAATACACAACGTAAAACAATAACGGATGATAGAAAAATTTAAGCCTTCACCGCATGATGTTTTTAATTCGGATGAAAAAATTGAAAGAGGGTCTGTTTTTGTGTTTTATTGAAGGGAAAAATATTGAAAAGAATTAAAACAACATTTTCAGAAAATAAAAAAATAAACATAGTAAGAAAACACTTTCTTAGTTTATTATTGTGACGTGGCAGATTTTGCCACCGTCCCTGCGGCCCAATCCCGTAGGACCGAGTCGACCTCCGGCAGTATCGAAAAGGGGAAAAACGTTGCGACCGCTCTCCCTGGGAAGTCCGAGTACCAGCGGAATTGTATTAACGCGTTTTGAGTAGCCGGGCCCCAGTAGGACCCCCTCGCTGCCTCGTCCGGAGTCGGATACGAGAAATAACTGCCGAAAGGATTCAGGACAATCCTAGCACGAGTAGCGGAAAAGCTGCACGGTCCCGTGGAAACTCAACAAGTGGCCACAGCATCGGGGCCTAGATCGGAGGATCCGTCTCTGCCCCGAAAACCCACGCGATAGGCCCGAGCGTCGTACTGGTGGAATTAGTTGAGGGAGTAGGGCGACGCCTCGCTTCCGCGTTACCGAGCTTTCTCGAACTGGGTCACTGTGCCGAAGCGATACGCGCAAGTAAGATTATCGAAATTGTAATCGCGTATTAAGTAAAGTATTTTGCGAACTGCTGTAACAGAGGACTGCCGAATTCACCTTTGGTAAGTGCCGGTCAGGCTTTGGTCATTCTATTATACAGTGACTCGCTCGTGTTGACTCGTGAACGTTTTCGCGGGTCGAAAGTAATTTCGCGTCGTGTACCACGTGTCCGCCGGCGTAGCCGAAGATTGGGAGAAGCTGTCCCGTGAGGCACGCGAGGCCGTGGATCGCTGCGCTGTCGGGAAATTCCGGAAGGGAAATCCGTCGCGTGCGATTTTTGATTCCGCAGCTTCGGTATTCAGATTCGCGATCCGCGGTTTTCCCGTAGTTTTCGCGTGGCACGGCAACGTGCCTGACGCCCGAATTTTCCGTTTAGATCGTGGGAAAAGACAGCGAATTCCGAGGTTGCGAGGATCTGTTTGGCCGCGCGTGGCCCGGCTAAAAGGCCTGTAAAAGACTCGCAGTTGCCGATTTTCCTGACTAGGAAAAGGGCAACGTGACATTATACAGGGCGTCCCAAAATTCGTGTAACTCCTGGAAATGGGAGGTTCCTTGGGTCATTTGAAGCGACATTTTCCTTTACAAAAATGGCGTCCGCGGTTTTGTTTAGGAGTTATTAACGAAAAACACGGACCAATCAGAGCGCGACCTGGGCAGCCGCGCCGCGCCGCGCCAGTAGCAGAGCGTTGGCGGTACGCCGTGACATCGCAACGAACAAGAGTTTCTCGATTATGTGAATGCTCACCGATTTCAATGAGCTTCGGATATGTGGTCAAGACCATTATTCTGAACAACATTTCTCTTTAAAATGTTTGATAACAAATGTATAACAAATGTATAACAAATTGGGTAACTGTATCAGATATCACTTTGCAGCGAAGGGTTAAGAACGTTGTAACGTTATTTTTGATGCAACAAAATCATTAAGGGATGAAATCAATTTTTAAAACATAACATAATTTGTAAAACATTTTTATGCTGCATACAGATCCGCAGTGTTTTCGTTACAATAAAATTCAGGCATTGTAATTTCTTTTGACCAAGCTTCAAGTGATTCGTTGAATGTTCACGCGAATGTCGCGTGAGACGTTAGCGCGTTTCGGCGATTATTCATTCGCGAACCACGCCCCGCGTTGCTGATCGTGTTTTGTCTATCTTCCAAAGCTGGTGATCTCCTGATCTCCACGCGGCATGCGGCACCCCGGAAACATCCTCACGGTGACGCGCGGACGCGGAACATGGAGGTTCTGCCTCGGATATTAATTCTTGTGGGCGTCTCTGTCGACGAAACAAATGTCAAGAACGCGTGAGAGTTATGTAACGCGACAAGCCTTCTGAGATTCGCAAGGCTTCTTCGGTATTCGAGTCAAGCTCGGGACGAATTGCTGTTTAATCTCGAGCTGACGCTAAGCTATGGCCGGCAACCCCTATTCGAGCTGTTCGATCGGGAACCTGCATTCTTTTTCGAGGCGTCAAGCTAATTCTTAAATACTTCTAATTGGAAAAATTAAGTTGAATAAAATTGATACTGACATTATAAGAAGTTCCGAAATGGCTCCTGTTTCTTGTAATCATTTTACAAGATTTTTTCAGAGCTTGTTCTACGATGTACAATATCATGTACGTTTCATCTCACTTACTATGTATATTTTTCAAAGATCATGGAAAATTGAAATTGAAGGAATTTTACCACGTTTTTATTAGCTCGCTTTCTTGTTTGTTTGTCTGTCTGTCTGTTCGGTGGCAAATTTTGCAATTGATTTTAAACTAACTTCCTGATGGGCTAGAGACTTGAAATTAAATACATGGCTCAGAACTGGATGACAATGCATTATTAAAAAATTTTTTTTTAAAGTCTATCCGTTTTAGAGCAAAGAACAATTATTTCGAACTGCTTTTGATACAAGTTACGCGTGTCGTGGCTGAATTATCTGCGAATTAGGTGTCCGTAGGAGACTAAATGACTATAGGAGAATGAAGTGAGATGGTTTCCGGAAGAGGAAGACGGGGATAATGAAGTCAGAAGCTCCGGAGGGTGGATCAACAGATGAATTCGATTAGATAAACAGTTGGTCCGGGGCTAGTGTTCACGGCACGCGATACAGGGTCGTTTTGTTTTCCGGGATTAGGCTAGGGGACCGAACCGAGATCGAGAATGCCACCCACGAGCTATAAGCCACTCCCAGGGACGACCCAGGGGGTGGCTGGATACAATTATTTGATCGGCGAGCAACAAGTGGCAGCTTGGGGAGAATCCTCTCTCTATTCTAGTCGGGGAGATTTCGACGCGTCGATAGAGGGGCTGCCGCGCCACCTGATCTCCCGCTCCCTTTAGGTTCCCCGTGGGTCGATAATCCTTTGCTAGACCTATTCGGACGAGATATAGTCTTTGTATCCAGATCGTCGCTTAACGAGCTCCTCCACCCTCTAATGCCTACTTCGCTCGACAAATCTCCGACAATAATCTATGGCTTTCGGTGCAGCCTCGTAACATCGAATTCAATCAACCAAACACGCCAATTTGTCATTACTAGACTGCGGATTCGATGCATCTATTACGAAAATGGATACATGCAATTTAAACCAGTAAAAGGATTTGACGAATTTAAGAATGTGTATGTATTATTTTTACCTTGTTGAGATAATTAAAAGAAGAATGACCATTTTATGTGACTTGTGTTTCGTACAATCGTTACGAACAATTTTTAACTGGAAAATCTTCTTCCGTAATTGATGAGTTGTGGATATATTTGATAATGTAAACGATATTTTGAACGTAGGTACTGCAGTTATTAGTGGCGCCTCAGAGTCACCATTCGGATGCTAAGGGTTGAATTTAAGAATCGAGACGATATGATAAGAATAAAATGTCTAGAAAATCGAGGATTACGAGCGTTCGGTATATTTCCATAGCTGTATCTTTCCACGGCGCTTACACTGAGTCAAAGCCGAGGAAGCAAGCCGCCGAACAGGGACGGAGTACCGGTTAACGTGCCATTTTACGTCACATCAAAGCTTCGCCACGTTGTTGGCAACTGGCTGACAGTCCTCCCATCCGTGTATCCCTCTTGCCCGTGATCACTAACCGGGTCTCCCAGTCGTCGAAGAGTAAACAGACGAGACTGCGCTGAAGACTGCACAGTTTTTCTTTGTCGTTTTGCTCGTTCGCAACACAGACATCTCTTACCTTAATCAGTTAAAAATAGTATACATCGGTATCGTTAAACTCTTTTTCTCATAAGTGCATAAAATCTGAATAGTCATTAAAGACAGAAAGACATTCTCGAATGATTACAACCGCGTCCTGCAGATGATGCGGGCAATTTTAATTTTGCATAAAGATCCACAGTCTATCCGTAACTAACGAAACGATTTGCAGAACGTACATTCGAACACCCGTGAAGACCGAGTCGAATCAAGGCGAGGGAAAAATTATGACTCGTGTACATATGGGATTAGCATGAACCTCTCTGCGGTTTGATAATTATCCAAAATAACGCGTCGATATTTAATAATAAAAATAGATATATTTTATTTTCCGCTTTACAAACCTGTATATGTATTAGAAGAATAACACGTTCCGTCGGTTGCTTGGTCAGAACTCTAATTGAACATCGATGGCAAAGCAAAACAAAACTGCAACGAAGAGGGCACAGCCGATCTTGCAGATCGGTGAGCATTGTCATGAATAGCTTACTTTAGAATAATAACAAAATTGAATGCCATGTACGCGATAGATATTCGTGTAACAATTGCAAAGAAGGAAATTGCCTGAGAAAAGCATGGACGGCATAATATTGTGAGAAATAATATTCCAGAGGAGGATTTCAACTGCCGCTGGACATAGTTTGCTTAAAGACTAGACTGCGGATCTTTATGCATTTGTAAAGAAATTGTTTGAATGAAACATAAAACGGCAGAAGATTAGAAAAATCTCAGAGAACCGTAATGTTGTTTTTAATGTAACGAAGTCATTAAGGAATGAAATCAATTTTTATTTTATTCCGGCTTCTCACAATAAATGCAGAACATTTTTATTTTGTATATAAAGATCCGCATTCTATTCGTAACTGAAGCTAATATTAATAATTTTGGTAATTATATAGAAAAGGTCTGCGTACTCCGATTTTTATGAAATTTTAATATGTTATAAATTTCGATATTTTGAACAACTTGTTTTCCAATATAGGAGGGTCGTTTTTAGTTTTCTAGATATTTGCAAAAGACTATCGCTAATACTGTATTGAATTTTTCCGCGGCAACGTAAACCTGTTCTTGGGCCACGTCTGTTTATTTTTTGTTTGTAAACACATTGTGCTTAACACGCACCCAGTGTTTCTAAAAAGAAGATTTCCGTTATGAAATTAACATATGCGCAAATTTTCAGTATTATATTCGTAGTCAGCACGTCAAAATACGTAAGAATCTAGAGTATAATTTAGAAATACTGGGTGCGCGTGTGTGTGGTGTCAGGCCGGCCCTTTCCGCCACCCTGCTTTCTCTCTCATCTCTACTACATCGAAATGTAAACAAAGGCCGCACCGGGACAGGCTTACGTTGCCGCGGAGCGTGCAGGAATACAAAAAACTCAATACAGTATTTGAGATAGTTTTTTGCAAATATCTCGAAACCTAGAAGCGACCCCCCTATATTGGAAAAGGAAAAACTTGTTCAGAATGTGTTGCTGCATAACATATTAAAATTTCATCAAAATCGGAGTACACAGACCTTTTCTATATAATTACCGTAATTTTTTATACTCGTAACCTACGTGTCTGAGAGTCTTGTTCATTCGTTCTCACAATGTTACTACTAACGTTCTCGTTATTCGCTATTCTCCGTGATACACTGTAATGTACATTATATTGTACATAGTAAGTCTCATCAGACATTTCCGAATAAAAAAAGGTATTACTGGAGGAGGATCTTGGAGGCGACGTTTAACGAGCTTTCATCCGAAAGAGACGAGAGTAGGCTGACGTTGTTCGGGGTAAGGTAATTACCGCGCGACGAGCTGGTTCGCCGCGATTAACGTCGTTAAAGCTCGCAGCCGTATCGGCGCGTTTACGATCCCTGACGAATCCGCGTCGCAATAAGCGCGGCGAGAAAGAGCCACACGCGTCCCGACGCGTCGCGTCGCGGCCATGGAACCTTGCGAATATTTGGGTCGTGACGCGTCGACGGCCGTCGCAACCCTTATTCTGGCAGAATGACAAGCACGGATCGAAAGTTATTTCTGCGGGTCTCGACACGCCGCTTGATTTATGCCTGGCATCGGACAATAACGCGACCCGGCCGCCGTATCGCGGCCTGCATTGGCATTTTATAACCCTGTAAATAGCCGGCGTCGTCTTCGCAGCTTCTCAGAACCGTTCGATTCTCGAGAACACCCGGCTTCTACCGAGTTCATGCTCGCATGCCTGCTTCGAAATTACTTCCAATCGTTTTCTCAGCTTTCGGATTATTGTCGACGCTTTTCTCTGCTTTGATCTTCTAGCGATGGTCTAGATTAGATGTAGAAAAATTTCTATGAAAGTGCAACCGGTGTAGAACGAGAAAGGAAGATTGTTAGTATCAATTACAATATAATTCTTGATAATAAAAATAAAAAGCGTTAGCGATTGTGCTTTGGGAACGATAAAGAAGGATGGCTACATGCCAGTTTGAATTGCAATATTAATTGCAGTGCTGAAACACTTGAACAGTCTCGATAATGGAAAAGATTACTGAAATTATTGTGTTCAGGCACAGTAGAGACGTTACATAGCTTGCACTTTCTTCATTCAAGAAACAATGGCAGGTCATCCACTCGGGCATTCCGCGAAACGGGTGGCAGCGAAGTGGACAACGTCATTGCCAGTGGAGCAGATCACGGTAAAAGCTGGCACGTGTTCGGCCTGTGACTCCGGTTCAACGAGTCCGACTTACACTGCCAAATGCTTCGCTAAAAAATCATCTCCAGCATATTCAACTGCATGAACGTCGGCGAAGAAAAGTAACACGTTGAATGACAGAGAAACGTAGATGAAATTAATCTTGAAAAATCAGGGAACTGTTCAAACGAGTAAAAGAAAGTTGGAAAGGGTAAAATAAAGTTAAAAAATGCCTTGTCGAGATCGCTCGAGTATCTTGGCACGCTTGCCCGGTAATAAATCCGAACACAATGGACTGGACGGTGCACAGCAAATGACAAAGCAAATCGAAAAAACACAGTGGCGACAACCAGAAAAATAACAGACTGGAAGTTATAGCGTTCGCTGAGCAAGCCCAGGGTGGTTAAAGCGTGAAAGAGGGAGAGAGGAGGTTTGAGGGGTCTCGTGGTGGGGTAGACGATATATCAAGAACCCCCAGAGCGATCGGCGCTGTTGTGAAATATTAATAAGCAAATTAGTTCAGACTTAGTGGCCCGCCAATACTAAACCGGCAGGATGGAAATGGCCGTTGGCCGTCTACAACGGTCGTATTTCACTTCCCACGCCCGGGCAGCGGCGTCGAGGCCGCAGAACGCGGAACCCGTTCTCCGATTTCTTCTTCGACCGCCCCCTCCTCCCTTTCTGCCCACTGTCTTTCCCTTTGGTACAAGGAGATTCGATCGGTGGCCCTCGGAGCCGCTCCGTGGCACCTCGCAGTGGCTCCGTGTCGATTTTCTTCATCAATGTTCATCAATGTTCCAAAATAACGGAGCATCTGGTGCCCACAAGTTGCGTCACAAAATATTTCACAATGTTGGAGAGAAATGTAAAAGCGAGGTATACAAGTAAAAGTGTCATACAAATATATGTATATCTTTTTACAAGGAAGAATTTTTTTTTTGATAAATACAAATTTGAAACTTAACTTTCTCCAAATTATAATCGACAAAATGAGTTAACCATATTCAAAATAATAAGAGTAAAGTAAAAATGAACGAGTAGTAAAATAAAATATATATTGCAGTTACAGTTTCCATAAATATTTAAACAGAGTGAAATACAGACGATTTCACTTTCCCCTCTAGGTACACTTTAGCTCTCAAGAGACTAAGCACTTTGCCCACATCTGTTATCTTATAGATGAAGTAATCTTGGAATACGGTATGTTATCTGAAGCCGGGTCTATAAGTATAATATGGTGTAAGATTTTCTTAAGAAAAGGTAAGGAATAGATCATAGGGATTGTGATTGCGGTGGCTCAATGGAGGTTACGATGGCTCTCGTTGGTCCCTAGCGGCTCTCAGTCTAGAAATGGCTCCGAGGGCAGCATCGTCTTTTCACGGATCGTAGGTGACGAATCGCAAGAAAAATTCGAGCGGAGCATCGATCAATCGTCGTCGCGATAATTCTTGTCACGGGACGTCGAAAGCGGACGCTCGCCCCGCGTAGGGAGAGTCGAAAGCGGTGAAGGGAAGTCGAAACGAAGGCAGCAGGAGCAGAACAGCGGAGCAGCAGACTGTCGGGGCAAGAATTCGACAATTACGTCACGGGAACGTAACGGATGATCGGCGAGAACGGCCGGCGCGGCGTCGAGACGTCTAGAATGTGCGAACGTCATCCTGCTAAATGCTTTCCGCTCGGCTCTCGGAGAAGCTCGCTCGGCTCGCGTGCGCGAGCTATCTATAGCACTGGAACGTGCCGGAGAGTCGTGCTCTCCTGGCATCATCTCTTTCTCTCTCTCTCTCCCTCTCGATCACCTTGTCTTTCCATCTCTTTCTCGTTCTCTTGGTTGCTCCGGGATGCTGGAAGCCACCCGGTCACTTGTCCGACGCTGGAAAATGTAGGTCGAATTCGAGCACGAGCCAGAAACTAATTGGACAGGTGTACTAACCCGCCACCGCCCGTAACCACCGAAATTTCTACCGTGAACCACCCCGAAAGATCCATATTCGAGAGGGCAGTACTCCGTTATACACTCACGCTTCTCGTTGTCGTCGTGTTACGAAAAGACGATTTTATTAGATTGAAGGGAAAGTTGATACATAAAAATATGTTTAATATTATTCGATGATATAGTTTCCATTATCTCTAACTAGTTGCCATCTTTCAGATAATCCAGTGGCCGAAAACAGTGGGTCTTTGGTGACGCTCTAAATCATTGTACTGCTGATATTTGGCTCTTTTGACCAATGAGTTTTCCGACTCCTGAGGTAAGATGTGTTTTTGATTCACAAGCAATAATTATTTGCTCATTTAAAATAAGACAGAACTTTCCCTCGCAATTAATGTATTTTCGAAAACAGCAAATAACCTGTCAGCAACAACCTCTCCCGTCTCGGCAGAGTCACAGCGACTCGTAAGGGAAAGCAAAAAAGCATAATCGCAGAATTCCGGAGCAGTAGAGTCCTCCAATTTTCGGGTAACCATACCGAGAAGATCGGCTCTCTCGAGAAGATCCCTATTGCGAAAGGAAGGGGTCCCATTTGCTAGGACAGTAGTCCTCGGCGTAGGAGATCAATTCGCTGGAAGGCGAATGGGTCGGATTCCGTGGTCATTTTTCCCGTGAAATGACACACGATTTACATGGGGTGCCGATGGTGGCGGTTGCGTGGCCAGAGTCAGCTACCGGTCTGCGGAATGTCGGTGGTTCGGTCAGATCTCATCGGATTCGCATTATAATAATTAATGTCGAGGGGATTTTCGTGTTTCTGCACGAAAACGCGATGATCGTGGACCGGGGGCCCCCTCGAGGTTGGCCACGCTCGCTCCAAGGCATCAATCATCAGAGAGGGGGCAGAGCACGTCGTTATATTCTGGGATTCCGAATAATTGCTAATGATTGCTCACCCCTTTTTACGTTCGTGGCTCGAAAGAGAGAGAGAGAAAGACGAGCCAGGGTTCCTCGGCTACCGCTAATCAATCCTTATCACGAAACTTCTCGGAAACGCGGGGACCGATCGACAAACCGTTTCTCCGATTCGCAAAATCGCCACGGCCATGGAGTGGTCTCTCTCGCAGACGAAACCGTGCGAAACGATTAACACTGAAATTGCCGAAAAAACATTTGCAACAAGGTACACACACACACATACCAACGGCTTTTCAATTTCCGAATTCCGAGGCTGAAACCTGGCACCGAAAGAGACCCCCGGCCGATCATGCACTCTCGCTCGCATACCTCGGTTCGTGACGCGGTAGATAACCCCTGAAAACAGAGCCACGAGTCTACTGTCTCGACTGGCACTGCTGGACGCACCCCTAACCGGAGTTAGGCGACCGAAAATCAACAAATTGTTCCAGAAAGAGTTAGAAGAAAAATATTTATAGTATTAAACATGAGTGACTGAAGGGTTGAGAATTTCTCGATATCTCGTTCGAAAGTGACAGCAATTTTGTGCATAATCATAAATAAAAGGAGTACAGGAAGACTGCCTTGAAGAGGTCGTCAGGAACAGGTGAAGATCCAGAGGAAGGAAGTATGAATTTCAGCTGTAGTTTTCTAGGGGATGCAGGTTCGTTCTCGCTTAGCAGGGGAGTGAATGGGATCCTCTGGCCGCTACCAGAAGACAGAGGACGCTCGGGTAGGATTCTGTAATCCAGGCATAATCCCGATTGAAGACCCTGTAAAACCAGCGGGTGGCATAAGCAGCCTGATCCTCGATCGGGGGTTGTTGCGGATGCGCGCGACGGTCGCTTCGAAATCCGTACTCGCCCTCTCTTCGTCTCTTTCTCTCTTTCTTTCTCACTTCGGTTTCCGAGAAAACATTTAGAGGTGGTTTACGAGCGATCCGTCAAAGAGGAAATCCATCACTCGCAGGAACGGCGAGAGTCCGCCCATCGAGCCAAGGCACAGAGAACCGAGAGAGAGAGAGAGAGAGAGACAGCGCCTAGGACTTTATTTCGTTTTATGGAGGTAACCGTGGATGGGTGTTTATGGACAAGCTGAATTGACTCGGTCTGTCGTCGTCGAGCGTCCACGCTGGCTCGTACATTTGCTCGACAAGGTCGTAAACGCGATAAAACGACATTGGAGCGGCTCGCCGAGATACAAATAAAGGTAGAAACCCGAGGTGTCCGTCACGATGGAGGGAGAACTCGGCTGCTGCGCTGGACAACTCGAACCTTGTCCACCGGTTCTTTCCACGAACGATTCCGATTGCTGAGAAGCTCCCGTTATCACTGCCGATCCTCTAATCAGGGGATTAGTGTCGTCATGGATCCACTTTCTCAGCTTTGATGTGTCTAATCAATGATTAAAAGCTGTGTCGAATCACCTGACTAATGGCTTTACCAAGCTAATGTCTTCTGGGACTACTCTGCACGAAGCTGAGACGCTAGAGCTCTGACGTCATTGTTGTGTCCTTAGTTGTAAAAGTGACGATCTATCTAAATATTAGCTTTATTTCTTTTTGGACGCTGTAAATTTAGCTCGCTGAAACAGTATCAGTTTAACCCGCATCCGTCGAAAACCGTGAATCTGCCACAGTTTTCCCGAAATAGGTGCTACGGTTCTGTTATTTGTAGATAAAGTTGGAAACTTGGAGACTTATTGTTTGTAATGCGAAACGTATAACTGTGTGCAAAAACTTAAGTTACAAATGTTAACTGAATCAATTTGAATAAGAAAAGGAACATCGAAACGTAACTGTTTACCTTGTTATCGTATCGATTTTTAATCACTGTGTCAATTTAACACCGAGAGACAGATTCGGTTCGTGAAATGAGGGACGGATGTGGGTTAATCCCTCCATTTATTGGATCCAGTAAGGACTGACGCTAGTTACGGTACATTCTACTTCTGCAACCGAGATTTCGGGTTTTATCCAGCCTGCGAAGAACTATGTCGAAACACAGCGCGGCGGCAAAGGCGATCGTAAAGCGTTCTGTGGAATGGATCTGCTCGAATAAAAGTCAAATAGCGTGGAGTACGAGAGGAGCTGTGGGTTTCGGCGCGTCGTCTCTCTCCTCCCGACTTTTATAGCCGTCCCTTTGGACCGGTCGAAGATCGATTCTCGGTAGAGGTGCAATCCGTATGAATTTTAATATTTATTACGTAATAAAGTCTCCCAGCGAGAGAGTCCGTTCCCGTTCGTTTCATTCCTTAATTCCCGAGCGTGTTTCTATGTTCGACTATCATTCACGCGTGTCCGATTTCCATCTGAAAAGACCGTGTAACTCTCTGCTCCATTTTCACATCGCTCGCAAACTCATATTTATAGTTTAATCACATCTTTTTTTCATTCGAGCTGTGATAAGTTGACAACAATTGAGAATCCTCTTGAATAGTCACCGGACAGCGGATTTGTATGCAAACTGAAAATTGTATGCATGGATTGCAAGGCCTGGATCTACACAGACATTTGCTGGTTTCCTTGAAAATTCTAATTCTAAAATGATCAGTGCTAATAACATTCGAAGCAGCAACCTCGAGTACTTTTCCGCGCAGTTCCATGCATCTCTGGCTGGAAACTAGCGTTTCTGCATGCCGTGACGCGGTGCAGTTATCGCGCGACGTACGAACGTGCTCCCGGCACAAAATACCGAATAATAAAGAAAAAGACGCCGGGAAAATGAAATGGGGAGTACGAAAAGAAACAGAAGAAAAGAAGGAGCTAGGGGAGGTAGAGATGATCGTGCCCCGGCAAATCACGTCGCCTCCGTTGCATAATGAACAGGGGTGGAAAGGTGAGGTTGCCGCGGATGTTCGCGTGTGCGGCATTTGGAACGTATGAAGACGCGACGTCGCGGATACAGAACCGATGTGCACGTGAAGGGAGGACGGAGTCCTTAAATAACGCGGAACGGTTACGACCGAGGATCACGGGAACACCGTAAACCGATTTCGGAACAAGCTCGACAACCGAGAGGTGAAACTGCCGAAACGAGACCGGTCTCACGTGAGCCAAGGTTACGCCGAATAGAATCATAATTGCCGGCTACAGTCTGGTCGTTACTATTTTAGAGAATATTGGAATCGACGCACCACTTATCTGCAAACAATTACATTTCCATATAATTGGAAATTATAAAAATTATAAAATTTATTGTTTCAATTTAATTCTGTGAGGCCATCTTATCCGGGGTGAGCAAACGTTAATAAGAAGGATATTATAATCTATATAAATAAAAATTAAATGCTATTCGTTGGTAAGCGCATTACTTGAGAACGGTTGAAACGATTTGGCTAATTTTTTAAAAAATGTTTGTAATAGTTCGAATAACATTTTTAGGGTTAGAAAAATTGGAAAAGTTGTCCGGAGAAATAGAAAATTCGGGAAAACATGAAAGTGATTTTTACTATGTGAGTTTTGTATGAACTCGAGATCATAACTCACGATTCGAACGATGGATGTGGATCACAAACAAAATTATTGAAATTTGGACAAGTCAATGCCTCTTGGGACAGCTAGTCCCAAATATATATTTATATATATTGCATGGGTTTCCTTCGTTCCACGGGTTCCTTACTACCACACATGCCAACCGATAAATAGAAAAATTAAGCCTTACACTATACGTATATATATAATCCACTGCTACAAAATTTATAAATCAATAATCAAAAAATTTCTTTCTCTCGAACGTTCCCAAAGTTACACAAAATCAAAGTCATCATTGTTCTAAAAGAGGGCTGAGATTATCAGAGAAATTACATTAGAAATTAAAGTATTGGAATCGTGAGCGAAAGCTCGAGAGAATTTCCAAATAAAAATTGTAGGAAGTTTGATCGCGCTAGGAACGGGACGCGAAATCCTGTTGGGGTATCGAGCTAGTTTGCATTTTTCGAAAGACACGCGAGCGTGATAGTGGCCGTCGACGGTGAGGATCCGGGCCACCGGATACCTCGAGGATCGTAACGTTACAGAAGTTGCCCCTTAATTGAACACTTAAATGCGTAAACGCAGGTCTCGAACGTCGATCGGCGATTCTCTCGTTCCGCGGTTCTTTTTCGTGGCTCGTTCGCCGAGCCATGGAGCACAAATAGCCCGATAATCAGGGGAACGGGGCCCCGTACAAAGTAAAGTTAAAGTATCGCCGTTGAAAAGAGGATCGCGGGAACACGGGGCCGCTCTCGGGGAGAGGCCGTGTAACGCGTTGTGTACGCAGACGGCACGCACGTCGTGCCTGTTTCACAAGTGTGCACGGCGAAAAGTGTTCGTGCACCGAACACGTGTTCCCGGCGTCGCTAATGCGTCGAAACGCACTTTTCTTCGAGCAGGCTCGTAACACGGCCGATCACGCCTGGTGCAACGTACTTTTCAAGCGTTCACCTCTCTCGACCACCGCGCTAAAATAAACGGCGGTAATAGAAAATGCATTATTAGACTGCGGATTCTATGCGTTTACGAGAAAAAATGGGTGGCTGTAATTTGGCACACTACAATCGTATATTGCTGTGAATAATTGTACACTAAAATTAATTTTTAAATATTTGTCGGAGCCGGTACGACGTACCGATGACGTACCTGAAGATTGCAAACCAGTTGCTCTGGTGAAAAAAAAGTAGGCAAACGAATGTGATTGCATGGTTGCCGATCCCGGTCGATTTGTCGCGATTAAACCCGATTGTTTTCCGGGGCGCGTCTCGACGATGGAAAAGGATCGGAAGAGCAGATCACCACTCTTGCGGACGACGTCTATCGAAGAGGAACGTTCTTTTATTTATCGCGCGTATTGCTAGCACCTCTCCGGGCCGACCGTTATAAATCTCAAGCCATTTAATATGCAAATCCACGGGCACCTCTCTCCGACGTCCCAGCCCGAGGTCTCCCTATCCTCTCTTTCTATCTCTCTTTCTCTCTCTCCCTCTCTCGGTGTTTTTTTTTCATCGCGAACGAGTTTCAATCGCCGATGTAATTCATACTACGCGCCCGGACGACCATGCCATGCCGTCTTCTCTCGCGCGCGAGTGCAATGCCATTCTCTGTCGAATACGTTATTATCTTACTCCTCTGGGGCCCCTCCTCTTCCTCTACCTAGTCGTTCCTTATTCACTATGGTCCTCGGGGCCGGCAGTTACGCGCCAACACTCCCACGAGCTATCTGACCGAACGTATCCGCTCAATTTCATCGGGCGTCGATAAGAGCCTTTCGCGGCTGATAAAGTGTCCGTACTCTTCTTCCATTTGCTCCTCTCTCGTACCTTCGGGATTTCACTCGCTCCGGCACCCTTGTCTTCCCTGATTTTTCACAACCAATCACTATCAGCCACCATGATCTCTTTTTTTTTAAACGATGGAATTATGTTCAGAAGGATTATGACTGTTAGTATGATCATCTATACTGACTATATTAAAATGAACTGAGGAATCTCTTTTAAAAAAACTATAGTATTATGTTCAGGAGGATTATCACTATTAGTATGATCCTTTACGACTGTCTATATTAAAGTGAACTAAAAAATATCTTGTTACAGAATGATAGAATTATGATTAGGAGGATCATACGAACAGGAAGATTACTTGAATAAAATCATTGGCTTCTCAGAGATGTTTGATCGTAGCAAATCTTGATATGCATCAGTCCTAACTCGGTATAATGAATATTAATCTGGTCTGCGATTTCGGTGAAAATTCGCCACCGTGCGGCGTCGGGGAACGAACCGGTTCCCGAGTTAACGGCCGAGTTATCGCCGTCGATTACGATCCGTTTACGCGAATTTGTGCGTTCCGGTTGCTGGGTCGGTCCTTTTGATACGCGGCCGGCCGCCGGACACTTTATACACTTTGTACACTTTTGTAGCCGGGATACGACCACCTACTATCTTCCGCCGCGCCGAATTCAGAGGCCGAGACCAGATAACCGCGGCGATCATCGTCGTTCCGCGAGCATGCGAGCCGATAAAGTGGCTTGCCGAACAGTGGCTCTCATCGGCGATTAACTTTACGACCGTTAATTAAGATAATCCAGTCGTTCGCTGCCGGGGAGCCGTCTCCTTCGTGGATCCTCGAGGATCTTGGATCCCAGCGACGAGTAACTGAATCAAGCTTCAATACTTCTTAGATCATTAATTAAATTAAAGCAATTGTACTAGTTTGATTAAACTTTCTACGTTTCAATCTTAATATGGATCCTTTTCAAGAAAGAGGAAACAACTACGTCTGTAAATTTTTAAAAGAGTTTTCAATATTAATGTACTGAATTTAATTTCTAATTAATTTAATTTCTGATCGAACCTTGCGCCGAGATCATCAATACTTCTTGTTATAAACTACCTTACGATAGATAATCAACAAACACATTCTTAGATCATTCTTTAAAATTGGTATTCGCCTTACTTAAAGTAAGGCCTCCTCAAAAATCCTTTTTAGAGAATTGTCCTTATAGATCAGCAGTAGAAAGCAAAGTTTCTGGATGAATGGAAAAATTGTTAGCAGTTGAAATTGTTGAGCGGTCTATAACACCATAACTGCCCGTAAAAAGCTTCGACAACAAATACAGATTTCCGATAGCTGTTCTTTTCTACGTTATCACACATTTTCAGAAAAGTGATCATGGCTCCTCAAAAATCCTTCTTAGAGCAGTGTCGTTATAGATCAGCAGTAGATAACAAAGTTTCTGCATAAATACAAAAATTGGCAGCATTTTGCAATTGTTGAGCAGTCTACAAGACTATAACTGTTCGAGAAGTGCTTCGACAACAAACACAGATTGCCGATGGCTCGACTAATGTGGCTCGATGTGATGAATGATCTTTCCTATCCACGGACGTAGCCGAGGTGTTATGAATCGCGTTAGCATCGAATCATTGTTCGCGTCGGCACAATAAAGGACCCCGCGGGGGGCGACTCTCACCAGCTCCCACTCTCTCTTGAGAGAGGAAGGGAGAGAGATAACTTTTACCCTTTATTCTCTCGCGTCTTTTCACCCTTTTTCTTCAGGCGCGATTTTAATCGACCTCGTAAAGACCGGATCAATCGACGGTGATTGGGAATTTCTACCGGCCCTCGGCCTCGGTTGCAGCACGTCGTTCATGAATTACTATTATAATCGATCCTGAGGCTCTCCTTCCAGGCAATTTAACATCCACGTCTTCAAGTAATTGTTGCTAGTCGACTTTGCGAAATTATTTAAATTCTCTAGATCTCTATTGATTAATAGTCTTTCTATTTATGCATTTATTTGCAGTTTATTTTAACGTGGTCGCATTTATGGCTGCTGAAAATATTCGAGAAATAGTAGAATACGAAATTTTACAGAGTTTACTATTACCACCGAGAACAAGACTTTATTTGATTTCGTCTAAAAAATTTCAAATTGCATAAACGTCCGTAGTCTAATTGTAATATATTTGACACGTAATTCGTAAGAAGGTCTATAGTTAACATTAACATTAGGGTGACAGACAGTAGCATGAAATTATAACAATTCGTATAAATCGATGGATTTAAAGAAGAGGAGGACTGCCTTTTAAGCAACTATTCAAAATATACAACCAAATTTTTGTTAATTAATTCGAACATTAATTATACTTTCCGAGATCACCGATGTTCGCTGTCAGAGAATTAATTAAAGCTCGCCGACTATGAACTCATTATATTTTCTATATCTTTTGATTGACAAGCAAACTCGACTGTCGCTCACAGCGTCCCCTAGTCTTCGATTCCAAGGACAAGATGATTGATTTTAAAATAAGGCGGAAAATCCGGGGAAATCTCGTGGATCCGGTCCTTGGTGATCACAGCGATAGTGCGGATACAATAATAGCACGGTCTCAAGTTTGAATTCGGAGGACAGAGGAAAAAAGTAAAGGAACTAGAAGAGAGAGAGAGAGCCGGGCGCATCGCTAGCAAGGTTGATTAATGGACCCGGTCACGGTGTTTATAATTAGAGGCCGACGTTTCCGGTTCTTGCGGATCGCTTTGTAATCGAACCTAGCATTGTACAGGGTGTCCCTCCACGTTCCATCCACTTCATCTTCTAACGCTAACAAATCTTCCTCGCAGTGTTATTATCGGTCCAAAACACGTTAGCGCGTTCACTGTCGTCATATGTGGGTGACATAATTTTATAATTTCGTAGGTAACGCAGCAAACTTAATTTGGGATTCGCAGAATTAAAAAGAGTTCAAAAAGTAATTCCTGTTAAGAAACATACGTTCTGGCTCCGGATATTGGTAATTGATTATTGCGAACAACATAATTATTAAGAGCGCAAATGTTGAATTTATACGTTTCCATAATTATACATTGTGTATAATTCCAACGATCGAGGACCGCGAAAATGACGGAGCATTTATCCAGGCTGTCTAACACGTGCGACCCGCATCTAGCTTCCTGCACACGTGGATTCCTGGGTCGACTCTTGTCTAGCCGAGCTCCTCATAAACGTCCACGTGGTTAAAGGGTCCGACAACACGTTGCATCTGTCCAAGCTAGCTGGCCGAGCCCAAAATTAGAATCCTGCGCCAACAACGGGACACCGAAGACAATTGCACCCATAATTGTGAAAGTGGTCCAAGTGAAAATTAAAGAAAAATAAGTTTATCAGTTATTTCACGTCACATTATTTTAAACGAAATTAATTCTTGCTTATTAGTGCTTTGTTATTTCACCATTATATGGAATTCATTTAGCGTTGACATCATTCTTCTTTAAATATCTCGAAACAAGAAATATACGACTTTCATAATTATGAGCACAATTCACTTCGGTTGCCTCGAAAAAAGCTGAAGACCAAATTTGCTCAACCCTCGACGAAGATGCTAACTAACTGGTAGGATCTAATGAACTGATATGCAATACAGTTTCTAGTATAACTTGATATAAAATTATGTATCGTATATGTTTATAATCGCAGTCGTGTGTGTTTGCGTGCATTTGCCAATGCAGGAAGATTTTCATAGTTGACTCATCGCTCGGATAAAGCGATATAAAGAGTCAATAGATGTTCTATTGCAATGTTGATCGATAAAGGAAGAAGATCGATGATGGATGTTATGGAAGGAGAAGGTTGACTGGCACGAGAACGATTCGGAGAGAGTTCGTTGCGCCGAGGAAAGATGGTGACGCGATTCGCAGCAAGCTGCGAGTATGTTCACCGTATTCTAAATACCTTGGCACGGTTTCCGAAGTTCGCAATGATGCGAATACACCCGCGCGACAATGCCGCGGACCTCGACAGGTGCGTGGGCGCTAAATATACCGGGTGGACATTGTTCCCGCGAGTGGTTTCTCGTTTGAGGTTGTTCGGTTCTCGTGTGCCGTCGTACACTTATCCACCGATTTACTGGGGGCGGAAAATATACATGTATATACTCCAGCTGTATTTATTTACTGTACTGAACTGTGCGTCTTGGTGAGTCGTGTTCGAGTCTCTAAACAAATTGTAGAGTCCGCGAGAAAAATTGTAGAACGTAGAAATAAATTGTATGATCCTTGAAAATGGTTGTATAGATACCAGAAAAATTGTGGAGCATACTAATAAATTTTAGAGCCTCTGAGAAAAATTGTATGGCCTCTAGAAAAATCTACCTTTGAAAAAGGTCGTGTGAACACCAGAAATATTGTGCAGCCTATAAATAAATTGTAGAGTCTATGAGACAAATTTTACGGGTTGAAGTAAAGTTGTAGAACGTAGAAAAAAAATATTTGGAGACGCGTATTGAAGCAGAAGAAAAAATCGTCATTAAAGCGTTAGCTTGCTTTATTCTATTCTACTTAGCATTTTCGTCAAGGATGAGTACTAAGAATGAGGTAAATTCGAAGTCGACCAATTAATCATCTGCTATCTTCAGCCACATTTGCTATCTGCTTCGAAGACCCCTACTTCAACCGTGAAAGCCTTCGGTCACCTCGTTTGCTTGCGTAATATCTTTTACAGGTTTGCAGAATATTATTTTCGAGAAAAACATTCGACGATAAACTTTGTTGCCTTCGTTACAAAAAATAGGACGTCATAGACTACGCGTTAGTATCAAAAGTGATAATACCGACATCATTCGCAGCGTATACTTAGCAGGCACGTTGGCAGCGTCATAAATGTACATCTAACGTGGTCGCTCTGTTTTCAAAAATTGACGTCAATTTCAGGGGCGTGTAGTCCGGAGAGTACACTAACAATTATAATTAACATCTACACCGAGCATCTGCATTCGCGATCGTAAATCATAGTGCATATAAATATTCACTGCGACTAATCTAAACGAGTTAAAAAACAACTCGTTGAACGAAAGTATTCAGAACCATTACTTTTGCTATAGTGTTAACGTCTCTCACTTCTTATTATATTCTCTGCGTTTTCTCGAGACACTTCCATCGTTATCAGTAAAAAATGATCCACACTGTCCTTCCCTAACGAGGGTTGCTAACGAAATTAGCATTCACATCGATAGACTACTTTTAACAAAAATGAGCATGTAGTCTATTCTAAACTATGACGGAAGAGTCCAAAAATTTGAAAAAATTGAAACATTTCATCCGACCTAGTTAGTTATAATGTTTGATAATTAGTTCAGTTATTTATTAAATACGAACCAAATGAATAACGTGAGAAATATTTCGAATAATGGTACAGCAATTTTTATTCAGTCAATTAGAGTCACGATTCGAGTGTTGAGAGTTAAAATTGTTGAAGGAAGGTAGACATTGTTGAGCGACTGTTGTTTTTCTGTAACGAATGCGGAAAATGTTTCTATTGCATAAAACGGTGAATAATAATGACGTCAGACGTCATAACTGAATGAACTTCGATATATTCCTGGTAGTTATGCGAGGGAGCGGAATATTCCCTTGCGGAGCACAGCATCAGGAGCGTAGGTGGTCCTGCGGGTTAAATCCGGAGATTCGTTTCGGGATGTGGAGGCGTCCCGCGTCGGACGTCTGCGGGATTATGACAAAATTGCAGGCCCGTGTGGAACGCGCGAGTGCGTGCCAAGTGATCGTAATACGTCTTCGCCACGACGACGACACGATGGAGACAAATGGCGGGGAGAGAGCGGGTTTCACTCTTCTCACCTCTCCACGCTTCTCTTCTCTTTTCCTTTCCTCTCCTCCCTTCTCTTCTATTCCCCCGTGTTCTCGCCTGATTCTTTCGCGGATCGAACAATCTGTCCTTGGACGTCGATCCGAACGATCAATATTTGCGGAATCAATTGCCGCGAACGATTCGCGGTTCGGACGATAATAATCTGCGACGCGGAGATCGGACTTGGAGCGGAGCGCATTAATCACCTTTTACAGGCGTTTTCTTGCACGATCAATTCTCACATGTTCTTAACGTAATCACAATTTCGGAGAGACTGTTGCTGTCATAGAAAACAATTTGATAAATATTGAAAACACGAGACGGAGTTTCGTAGATAATTGTAAAAACCTTCCTGGGTCCCCTGTCAATATTTACCAACAGTACATGCAATTATGTACAATTAGAACTTACCCCGTTTCTGCATGTAACTAAAGAGGTCGTCGAGGAACTCTTTCCTCTTGGGATCGTCATTGATTTCGTATAGCTGAAACAGAAGATTGACTATGAATACGATGGCTAGTCTCCGAACATGTTTTACATTTCGAAAAATCTAAGCGGAATCGCAAAAACGGAAATGGAAGAGCAGAGTCGGGTGAAACTTGATTTCTTGAAATAAGATTGTTCGACGTTCTTTCGAATAGCGCGGTAAGCGACGAATAAAATGTTAGACCGGAGGCCAGGCTAATAAAAACAGGAGTGAAACAAGTGTGCTCATAGCGACAGGCAGATTAGTTAGCCCCGATTATTAATGATTCCGTTTAACCCGCCTCATAACCCGAAACCCCCGTCCGACCGGACCAAAGCCAAACTCCCTTCGGGCTAGCCGGCCTCGGTATTATCATATTTGTTATGTACGATCCGCTATATCTAATACAGGCTCTTCTAATTGCTTTTATAAAACGAGCCGAGCCCCATCCCCCTTCTTCGCTGTCGTTCCCCCTTCTCTATTTAAGCTTGTACACCCTAATTTGTTTATATCTGCAGGCACGATCCAGCTTCTTTGCAAACGTTTCCCAATTTTTACAGATTTCTCAAAGCACTCCGAGCGAATAATCGATTACGGTGATCAAGAAGCGTCAACATCGCGAGGGTTAAAGTCGGCTCGTAAAATCGTCTTTTAGAACCCGAGGATTATTTTCAGTAGCGCTCTGTAAACCATTGTTCGTAGGCGATCGCTATTCTCGGTGACTTGGTCACGGATTCTTACAGCTGCTCGCGCTTTTTTATCCGCGTTCAGCTGCGACTGAACTCGCCCGTTCGAAGATAAGCTGCGGGAACTACACGCTTCGGTGATCATTTCTACGGGAACACGACACACCTACGCTTCGACGATCTCCGGAGTAGCAACAACAGTTATCTGCGGCTGCTGCTAGCCATTAGACGCGTTAGGACCGTGTAGCATTCTCGACTTGCGAGACCTCCTGGAATCCTTTTAGTTTACGCGATTCTAGCACCGATGCGCTCGCACCAGCAATTGTCTACGATTAATTGGCGGAACAGATCTACGCTATCGAAACTCTATATAAATAAATGGAAAATCTGGTCATCAATCGTTGCGGTCTGCTCTTCAACAGAATTGTATTGAATGGACGAAGATCCTTTAAATTTCTTGTTAGAATTAGTTTGCCATATAACTACAAAACAAACCATAAATATTAGAGAAACTAATTGAGATATTAGATTTCCAGCTTCACGAACGAAACCACTGTCTGAACCAACTTGAACTAGACAAAATAAATTTGTCTGTAGTTTTTTAAGGTTGTCAGCTAAATTCCTAGTAGACTAACTTACATTAACATCCAGTTAATCCTTCAAACTCTCGCTCATTGGCAGAACGCTTCCACCGCGAGGTAACACGAGTTATATGTTACTTACAAGCGTAGTTACTTGCTCGTACGTTAATGTATAATTAGGATTTCGAGTTTAAGGGTCCGTGACGGTTTAAAAGGTTGCTCCCACTTGTTAATTTCCCGGTAATCCTTTAAGTTCACGCGTTCGTTATCCCCGTTCGGAGACGAGTTTCTCTTTCTCTTTCGCTCTCGCGGCTCGTAGATCTGCGTCGACGATAAATTTCATTGAACGAAACGCGGCGCTGCCTCGTAACGCGGCCTCACGCGGGGTGAATAATAATTAATTTGCCGGACGGGACCGTCGTTCATCCTGCCTAGTTCTCCACCGGCAGATCCTGCCAAGATGTCGGCAAACAGAGACCAAAGGGAGGCTTTGGCTGCGAAATGCGACGCCCGTATCAATGGCGAATCTGCTGCCCTCCTTCCACCTTAAAATACCTCTGCAAATAACCGAGCATTACATCTGTCGCTTTCAAGTGTTTTTTCGAATTTATGGCACACATTTATGATACACATCTCACTCGCCATTGCTTCGAATAACGCTGCTGTCTCCTAATTCCAATGTAGTTGCTAGATACCGATTTATAAGAAATACAAATTTTTTTAAAGTCGATTGCGAGGCATCGGAGTTACTTGCAAATTGGTTTTCTCTTTCAATCAATAATCTTCTTCCAAATAAAAATTTTCTAGATCTAATGTTTTGTCCTGTGATGATTTTAACAAGTGTAGTCACAACTAATAATATTCACAGATTGTACATTTTGTCCTCGCGTTTCTGAATTTCGCATCGAAACACCGAAGAAGTAAACAGCTGCAAAAGCACATCGGCTAAAAAATAGCTTACGGCTCGGGCAACCTTCGTTTCGGTTTTTACATATTTATGATTTACCCGCATCGATTAACAATCGATACGCAGGATCGATTAGAATTCCTGAACAGCAAAAGAAACGGCGATAAAACCGACGCATGATCTACGATCTTTCCGCATCTGTAATTGAGATCGTATTCGCAGTGCATTATACCTCTATATACGTATGTACGTAGGTTGCCCGTTTCTTCCGACGACTAATAATAGTAGAAATGTCATTACCGGTCTAATCGCGTGTCATCGTTGGTCTTATTATCAACCGGGTGGTGGCGTGTTCATGCTTATACATTATAGCGCGAGCGAACGAGTTTACGACGACACACTTTGCTATTCACGCGAAGAAGGCGCGCACAGGTGCTTCCGGTTTGCATCGACTATTATCCGGAGTTTCCCAGGGTCACTGACAGGTGTCTTGTAATAGACACCGCCTACGATACCAGCAGAACATCTATCCTTAAGAGACAAGATCGGTTCGCCGGATATTTATGCGATTTTCTCGTTTCAAAGCAATACCGTTCCACGCCGATATATGCATACCGTCGCGTGCAATCAATCTAAATAATTTTTCTCTCACGATCTCGTCCAAAATGAAAATTACCGCGGTTAGTGTGTTAAACGATCAAACAAGGAAACTTAGAGCTCTATAATGGCACACTCGGAACCGCGTGTCACAATTCCAAAAAATTCGAGTTTATGCAATAATTGAGCTATAAAAAGTCACAAAGAGAAATGCGAAAGGTTTGAAAGAATTTCTTTCAATTTCACTGTATGTGTTCGAGCGGGGTTCTTCTTCGCAATTACAGAACTAACAAGACTAAAATCCAGAGAAACTGATGGAACGACAGTTCACCAAAATGGCGGAAATCGGCGCATTCCTTCTCCGTTCTCATAGCAACGTCGAAACGAACGAACGAGGGAACGAATGAACGAACGAATAAACGAACGGTTGGACGAACGGCATTTCTCAAGGGCCATTTTGTACCAGTTTCTCGTGTTTTTTCTTTGGCTGCGCGAGCGATGAGCTCGTTAGGGGCAGCCGGAGGGAGAGGACGGGGTAAAAGGTCGGAGCAAGAGGGACGATCCACGAGGTGCCTCTTGATAGACCGAGAGGAAAACAAGTCCGAGGGTTCAACCAGCGTATATTGATTGATCTACAGTTAAGCGGACTGACGGCAGCCACGTGAAGATCGTCCGGGAACAGTTCTCTTTCTCTCTCCCTCTTTCCCTCTCTCTCTCTCTCTATCTCTGGTCTCTCCTATCCTTCACCTACCGTAAAATAAAGAGAGGCGAACGGAATTTGCTCTCGATGATGCATGCTCCGCGGCCCCGCCCTCTCCTTCTCATCGACTGACGGCCAGGTGAATAATAATTCCTGATACAGCCGGGCACGTTGATCGGGTTACTCTCTCAGGGGAGGGACGCAACCCGCTTCGGGATGATCGATGTACCCGCGCGATGCCTAGCGCCGCGTCGTCGGATACATAACCAAGGATCAACGGGCACACGGACTTTCTCTGACGCCGCGTGCGATTTTGCGCTTTTTTTCCACCAACCGATCACCGCCACACACACAGACGATTAACTGCCATTAGTGACGCATCGTCGCGTCGGTTTTTTGCCAAACGGATATATACGTGCACGAGTATCTTGCTCGTGATCACCGCGATCATCGTCCCGGGACCTGTTGATCGGTCGTTAGCGGACGGATATCGTCGAACCGAATCATGCCTCAGAGCTCGACCGCGCTTGATTATTGGCGGGTTTTCTTACCGACAGGCTACTCGCGTTCGAATATTATTTATCCGAACGATTTTACGGTCTGGATGCTGTCGACTATGGAGTAGAGCTCGGACTTTTACCCGGGTATCTCATAAGACATAAGTCATAAATGATTTTGTGCAATTTAAAACAATAATGAAATTAAAATAACGTTGATATATTAATTTAAATTTATTAAAATCGTTCAAAAGAATAAGTAATCGTAATTCTATTTTCCATAAAGATCCGCAGTGTGTATTCATAAAATACCCGGGTACTCGGGTAATTTTTGTTTACACGAATACCCGGGTATCCGGGAAATGCTGTTTACCCGAGTACTCGGATACCCGAGTAATTTTTGTTTACCCGAATATCTCACGGGTAACCCGGGTACCCGGGTATCTCATAAGTCAGAGCTCTACTATGGAGCTGGCGACTGCGGTGCGGATCTTGTAATTAATTGGAGACAGGAAGATGGGATACTCGCGACACGCTCAAATAAAAAGTACCCATAAATCGCAGAAGAGTATTGTATAGTTTGCGGAGTAGCCCGAACGTCCAAGTCTCGCGGTTTTGGAACCCTCTGGAACTGCCGTTCTTCCTTGATAGGATTGCAAAAGGTGACACGTTGCATAATTGCAGAAAAATTGTAGAATGGCAAAAGCCCGAGCGTCCAAGTCTCGCAGTTTTGGAACCCTCTGAAGCTGTCGTTTTTCCTTGATAGGATTGCGAAAGCAGACAAACTGCAGAACAATTGTGGAATTGCGAAAGAATTGCAGAAGAACTGCAGAGGAATTGCAGCAACATTGCAAAGGAATTGTAGAATTGCAGAACTACAGAATAAGAATACAACGAAAAAGTTCGTAACTTCAACCAATGAGCCTATGAGACCAGAAGCAAGGAACGAGATATTATTCAGTATTATGCACATTGTTCCAAAACCATACGTAACTATCGCGCTGGGAGTAGATAAAATTGTACGGAAAGGCGATTCGTTCGTCACGACGATTACCCACTTTGTCACGTATACATACATTATTGCATATAATTGTTGCGATTATATACAAATGTATCCGTTTTAGTTTATATAATGCGAACCAAGTAGACCCGATAGCGGAGTCTAATTCTATGCTAATTAAGGACAGTCGAAGTACTGTTACGATAGGTATACCTACTTGGAAAAGATTATTGTAATCTTTAGAATTTATTGAGATTATAATATGCATGGTTCTTTTTACGTTGCATTTTTTTTTTGTTGCATGAAGCTAGGTGTTCTCGTGAAATTTTTATTAATAGCGTTACGATTCTAAAACTCGCGCAAGGTCGGACATATAATTGCATTTTGATGATGTAAGATGCATAAAATTGTGCACTGAGAAAGCTCAGAAAGGCTGGCCATGAATTCGCACGCGTGCAGCCGAGTGTGATGCGTTCTCGTGAGAACTGATCAATTTTTAATTCGAACGAAACGAAAATGTAAACCTGATTAGTGGACTACGGATGTTTGTGCAAGTTTCAATTTTTCTAGACGAATTTTAAGAAAGCGGAATAAAACAGAATCTAATCTTCTGTGGTGGTATCCTTTTTAAATCTGAAATAAATGAAAATCGCACTAACTTCTGTCATATTTTACATTTTAGCATCTTCTGAAAATGCCAAATAAGCCATTATAGAAATTAAGCTAATATGAGAATTTGTCGACGAATTTCATCCGCTTTCATCGTGCCTCCAGCGCGAACAAAGCTGTATGCATTTTCCTTTCTCGCAGCAGCAAGGATGTCCACAGCCACTCTCGATGCATCAATCAAACGCAACGAAAAAACGCAGAGAATAAAATCCCAGCCAACGTATTACTTTACAAACGACTGTCTACAATTGCCCTGTCGCATAAACATCTACAGGTTGCTGGAAGCCGAAGCGAGCCGTTTGAAGAACCTTAAAGCTGTCAAGGAAACGTTCTCAGCCAAAGTCGCAGCCGCGGACAGGCCATTCCGTGGAACTGAGATCTGAGGTGTGTTCTCCCGATGAGCTTTACGACCGCGGGGACAGAGATCCGGAAGAGAGGTCGCCGTAAAATTCGCGGAAGAGGGGACAGGCCGCGCGTCGTTACATTTACGAGGAGCAATTATCGATGCGCGGCTTTTCCTGCCGGCTTCGAGATCGAGATGATAAGCGAACAGTCTTCCGGCTGATAAGAGGCGGTGATAACGTGTCGCGCGCAATTGAGAGCATCAGTTTCTGCACGGTGTCTTTGGCAGATTGCGATCACGGTTGCGGTGACGAACGCGCGAAACTCTTGGAAAGATCCTGATCTGGAGACCTTGTAGAGTTGAAGAGGTGAAGAGGTGAAGAGGCGAAGAGAGAATGGGAGATACAGATGGAGTTGAGGAGAGTCGAAGAGAGGGAGAGGGTAAAGGAAATTCGAAGAGGCGAGCCATTATTGCTCTAACTACTTAATTGCACGCCGTCTGCTCTCGTTTTCGCACGGTGCATAGGTTCCACCCGTATGCAGGCGCCCCCGCGAGACCGCGGGGTCAACTTCCGGTCGTAAAAGCTTTTATAAGGGTGCGTCCGCACTGTTGAACGGAAACGGGTGCAGCCGGGAATTGAGCGTCTTCGAGGTCAAGACGAGCCTCCGGTGGATGCAGTTTCTCTGAACTTGACGATCTGAGTCGAAAACTTTGCAATCGAACGATTCAGGCTTGTGGACTTCCTAAACTTTTTCATGGAAAACTAGTGCCATTAGTAATTAATTATTACCTAACGCAATTGTTACGTTTTTCGCATGGAAATATTGTATCCTCTTCAGTCAAATGTCTGTGTCAAGTTTGAGAAATTCCTGTGGTACGAATTCTAAGAATGTATTTAACAAACTGATGTCGCAAAACTAAATAGTGGCAGCGTCTCGAACGAAGTTTCCGATAAAATAACTGAAGAAAATATCGTGTTCGAAACAACGCCGAAGAATGCGGCGATTTGGCACGAGAAACGTGGAAGTGTTAAATGGGGCGATCCGAGGATACGTCCAGGACAAAGTGAAAAAATCACCGGGAAGAGAAATGCGGAGAGAGAGGGGTGAGAGGCAGGATTTTATTGGACCGTAATTTACGGGGAACGCGCATCGGCGAAATTCGAGGCATCTTCTCCGAAAGAGCACGGCAAGTGGGGATATCAAGATCCTCGCGTTATACGAGCGGCCGTAACACCGCTACCATTACCCGCTTCCAAGGCATTAAAGATAGCGCTGGCAATTATAATCATTACGACGCGAACGGCGCATACGCGGCGCGTTACGCTTCTATGAAATCTCCATAACGCTGGGAACGCAGAATCTTCGTACACACCTCCCTGCACGTCCCACCTCCCTTTCGAGCCACGAATGGCCCGTGTAAAATCCCTTTTTCAACACGGTTCTACCCTAAACGCGTACGGAAACAATGAGGGCTGCAGGAACAATTCGCTGCGCATGACACAATGCATATGCTAACCCCGTTCGTTATGCATTAATTTCTGTTGCAATTTTTCCCCTTCAGCTTTCAGCGTTCATTGTACGTTTTCGGTTGTATAGTTCATTGAATATTGTGCAAAGTAAAACTTCACACGTGGAAATCCATGAAATTGTGCGAAACAAAATAAAATGTCCGAGTTCTGCAGAGAAAATAGTTTACCTCTTACAGACTTTTAAGAAGATCTTGATCTAGGATTACTGGGGCAGCGTTGGGAACGCGGCTTTCGATTCGTGGGTGATCCAGCGTCCAGTTCGCGGAAACTCGACGAAGGCCCGATGCCAGTGAAATATCGGGGAAACCAGGATTGTTTGTACTGCCGGCAGAGAAGCAATAAGCGTGACGCGGCCCAGCAGCCTTGTATACATCCAAAGGAAACGAGAGAGGATTCGTTTATATCGAGCCGGTTTTGTCTCCGGCTAGGAGGTTCGAGCGCGAACGATCGCTCCTCGCGCGGATAATGGCAGTCGTTCCTGAGGAATCGGCTTTTGCAGCAAGATAATTGCGGTCCGGGGAACATTGAACAGTTCGGGGAAGATTCCCCGGTCTCGGAGACGGCAGGTCGACAGTTGTTTCTCGATAAATATCGCCCTTTGCGCTTCGCTTCGGCCTCGAGTGCAGCGACGCACCCGATCTTCGCTTCTCCTTTCTATCAATCGAGAACGTTCCAAACGCATTCTTTAAGAATTAATTGATTTCAAACATTCATCAAGAATTTCACCATTTCCCAAACAATGAAATTTCTACCATTGTTTTTTTTTACTAGGAAACGTTCAAGAAACAACGTTACAAACATATTCTTTAAGAATTATTTGATTTCAAACATTCTTTAAGCATTTTACCACTTTGCTATCTATTAAAACCTTCAAGAAACAAAACCTAACACAGCAAAATCAATTCACCCACCCTACAGTATTAATTTTTTTCTAAGCGTAATATTTATGTTTGACTTTCTCAAAAAATTTAAGATTACGATTTAACTTTATGTAATGACATGTACTTCATTATTAATTCTAAAGGTGGCTTACAAACATGGTTCGCGGCATCAATAAATGAATAAATACTAGATACAGAGAAGAAGTTGAAGAGACTCGGCGATGAATGAGAAAGGCTGAGAATGGACATTGGAGAAAGTAACAGGCGGCATGGCCGCGAGTTCCCATTATCAGGTCGAAATCAATCGGCTTTATTCCCGAGATGCATCGAGCCCCGGAAAAAGAAGAAGCTCCCCATTCCCTGGACTCCTCTAATCCGAATGAGGTTCTCGTTGCGTTCATCCGGCTTCCTTTGACCTAAACGAGGGCGACAGACTCCGGAGGAATCATTGACGTTTTCCAAGCGATCCGAACCTGACCAGCCAGCTAGTACCCACCAAAAGCTTCTTCTTCCTTCACAACATTCTTTCTTCATCCCCTCGCGGCGATTGCTCGACGATTACGCGAACAAGCTTCCTCCCATCGCCTTCGAAGAATAACTTCGATGGACCTTCTCCGGCCGATTGTCGTTCCGTTCTTTCAAGCCGAGATTGGACTCTCCGCAACTTGGTCAACTGATCTAATTGAATTCGACGCCGGAAAATCGGGCGCGAAATAACAGTGGCGTAGGCGTTCGAAGAAGATTTTTCCAACAGACTTTCTTTAGTTTCATTCATTCCTTTTGGTTCGATACCCAACTGTGTAAGTTTCTTGATGGATCGATATTTCATAAATTTTTTGCTTCTCAAATACTCGCAGCGATCTCCAGGGTAATTTCTACACGTACGAGAGAGAGTATAAAATGGAGATATTAGGATAGATCGCAATCTGGATCGTCGCGATTCCGGTCAGAAAATTGGGAATAAAGATGGGGGCCCGGTGGCCAGCAACGAAGGAGGTCGAGAGCTTTTTTACGAGGCTAAGGGTATAAAATATAAGGAACGAGAAGGAGGTTGACGTTCGATGACGCCAGTTGTCGGCGTCACAAAGAACCCCGGCATAAAGAGCGAAGCTCAGTGGCTCTCTCTTACTCCGCGAGACTCTCCCAATACAGTCGGATTTTATGCCCGTAGCTGGAAATATTAAATCGCACCTAAGCACGTTTTATGTCGACCGCCTAATAATCTCTCCTCTGACCCTCTCCCCTCTCTCTCTCTCTCTCTTGCTTTTATCCCTTTAACCCCTCCTACTCCTTAAAAGAGAGTGAGAGAGAAAGACTGTCTTTTCGTCATTCAGTCTCGCTGGGACCATGCAAGGAGCCCTAACAGAAATTTCGACCGTTCCTTTCATCCTGGTTCGGCCGAAGAATGATCGTTGGTGGTCGATTCCGTTTCTCGTTCCGCAGTTTATAAAACCTTCTCCTCTCTCTCCTTCTCTCTCTCTCTATTTCTTTCTCTGCTTCGAGCACTGCGGGAAACGTTGGCACTTTCTTAATCTGTATCCCTTCACAGGGCGCGTGGACCCTCGACGTCTCTCGAGGACCTGCAATTTACACCCTGTAATTATATCGACTCGTGTGGCGAGAACGATGTTGCGAGGTATACAAGGCGATGCAGTGTGATTATTGCTACCTTCGGTTCTCGCGCATTGTCCCCCGGCTAATAGCTGTGTTTACGATTTCGATGCGGTGTGTGTGTGCGCACGTGTGTGCCGGAACTGGCAACAAATTGGAGAACTGTGTTAACGCGTCAACAGTTTCGTAAGACCGCGAGGTGAAAGATTAATCGCGTTTTTCTTTTGCGCCGACAGGATTATACAAAGCAAATCAAAGCGGCGGAATCGACGCTCGACAGATATTCGATTAATTAATCACTTTTCTTGCGAGATAGTCGGTCGTAAGAATAAAGTCAGGGTCGTGTTAAACAAACAACACACCGCGGGTTGGGACCTGTAAAAAGGAGCAGCGTCTGTGGCTAGACTCGAACAGAAATTATGGAATCAAACAAAAAAATTATGGGATCCAAGAACAAGATTGTGGACACCGAGAAAAAATTATAGCGACCATAGAAAAAATTGTACGAAACGGATAAAAATCAATGGAAGGGTTAAAGAAAAAGTGGCAAAACTCAAGAAAAAATTGGAAAGTTAAAAAAAAAAATGGTAAGACTAAAAAAAATAGGACGGTTACAAAAAAATCAGACTCACAAAAAATTCAAGGGTTAAAGAAAAAATTGTAGCACTCACAAAAAAGACTGTAAGGTTGAAGAAAAAGATGGCAGGACTGAAGAAAAATTAAGAAGAGTAAAGGAAATTGTAGGGTTTAAGCAAGAAGCAGCTCATCGAGACAGTGCAACAATGCGGTATGCTGATTGTACCGGAAAAGTCAGGTCAGAAATAAAATTGCTGGAGGTCCCACGATCTATTCACGCCACGTAGCAGCACGTGAATAAGATTGCAGATAACGAAGAACCCTCGTGACGATCAAAATCACAGCCTCCTAGGTGCGAAGATAATATACAGCAGCGTGGCGTCCTCGAAACAGTGATGCTCGAAGAAAAGTATGAACAATGTAACAGTCGATAATCGATCTTCCATTGATCGTGTAATCGCGTATCTGGCCTTCGGCCGTCAAAGGCGAAGTGTTGTCGCCTGTGAAGACAGCGTCGCCTGATATTACGGCGGCAATAGTCGGGAAAAGAAACATTGGAGGATAAAGAAAAACAGAAATGATTGATAACAGTGTTCAGAGACGGAAAACGCGCGAGGCGTGCGCTGACGCGCAGCGAGTGCGTGCAGAAAAAGAACCGCGAAACAACGCAACGGCAGAACAAGCCACGCCGAGCCATGCCACCACGCTCGTGCCGCTCGGCGTGGCGCGTTAACGCGAAGAGAGTTATGTGACAAGCGACAGCCGTGCTTCTCCTCGCGTGTCCGCGCGCGTTTCCTCATCGCTCGTTCCATCCTGCGTGATCGCCGCCTCGGAAACACAGACGGAGAGATCGTTCCGCTTATTAAATCGTCCCTGGAGCGCCGCTTTTTGCCGCGATTCACGGAGCCTTATCTAAGGTTGCGTCACCGCTGAACGCTTCGAACCCGGCGCAAACAGCCCTATCGATCCGCAAATATCGGATACCGCCGTTTAATATTGCCATCGACGAACGACCTGATATTAATTGCCCGCTTAGTCACCGAATCCTGACATCGATTTTTATCGGCGGCCTCCATTCGCCATCCGCTGGACTCTCTGGCCACTTCCTGTTTTTTCGATAAGTTCTGTTTTGTACTTTCAATTCATTTTTTTTAGTACGTATGACACAATTGTTCGCAATGGTCAGAGAATGAATGGTTCACGTGATCAGTTTAGTTCGGCGAGAATTAAATTGCTTTTTTACTTCGGATTGTTTGAATGGACTCGAAAAGGTTCCATTTTTAATTGAAGCTGAACGGCGCAGGAAGCTGCGGTCTGTCGAGTTCAGAGACCCACACGCGTGTTAAACAACGCGTTAATCTCTCGGCTGTGGGTGCCGCTTTATCGTGGCCGTGTATCGGCCAATAACTTCTTCCACGATACAGAGAACCCTCTTTTAGCCTTGACCTAATCCCGAATTTTGGGTTTCTTTTCACCTTGAACTTAATACATCAGGAAAGTGAAGATTTCGAAAGTACAATTGTACAAGTACAATTTTATTAAAAATTTTGCGACCGGAGATTTTCCGATACTTTTAGATGCGATTTTATTGATAATGTTTGCACGCATGTCTTCATCGGTTTGTTACAGAGTGGTGCCTCATATACGATTATATTTCAGATCGAGATGCAGAAGTGGTTCTGATCGCTGTAGACGGTCGGACGGTCTTCTCGAGGCGATAACGAGATCTGCCTACTCCGGAGATTTACGATCGCGGAATTTAATTCGGTAGCTCGTCCAATTTGATCGTGATACCGCGATAAAGGAGGCTCCTTGTCGCGATCGTTCCTTGCAACCGTGCAGGGTGATTCGGATCACCTGGCGCAGTAGCGTAATTCGAAGTTGAAAAGAAAATTATTTAATCCTCTTTTCTCGGGGCTTCGAATTTTGCTGGTTCGCTGGCGAAAATTAAACATTGCACAAACATCCGCAGTCTGGTTATAACATTATTTGACATGTAATTTAAAAAAAAAGCATACAGCTTAACAACATAGAATTATCACAGTTCGTATGGATCGATGGATTTAAAGAACAGGAGGACGTTGCCGATGTTGTCTTCGTGTACATTCGACTTGATTTATTTTTAACCCTTTGCATGGATAATTAAACAATTCTCTCGGTCTAGAATACTTCCATTCCCTTTGATTTTAGAAATTTCATGGGTATGAAATTGGTGTAATGTCTCACACTTACCCAAATGTTTAGTAATTAATTAGCAGACTGCAGATTATGTGCATTCAAGACAAAAACGAGTAGGTGTAATTCAAAACAGGAAAAAAATTAAATGACTGACAATGCCGAATATACTATTTTTAACATATCGAAAATCACTAATGAGAAAAATAAATTTTTGTATATCTCCTATAGCTTGCAATCGATGTATAAAAATTTTATTTGATGATGCCGATATATTTAATAATGTAAACAATATTTTGAATAATGGTACAGCAATTTTTAGTGGTGCCTTGAGGGAACAACCGAGCGCAGAGGGTTAATAGAGAA
The DNA here is from genome assembly GCA_028455615.1 of Lasioglossum zephyrum. Classification (NCBI taxonomy): domain Eukaryota; kingdom Metazoa; phylum Arthropoda; class Insecta; order Hymenoptera; family Halictidae; genus Lasioglossum; species Lasioglossum zephyrum. The sequence continues at coordinate 1,720,531 of CM052323.1, read as the reverse complement.
TCTGGATCGTTCGAAAGAAAATCTGGGACATTCGAGTAGTGTACGGTGGATACTGATGGTCATGTCGGTAATATTTGAGGAATATTATTGACGGTGTTCCGACTAGTATGTCCGTATCGAGGAGAACAGAGTCCGATGCGTCCGAATTCGGCTACGCCACTGCGCCGGGGGTAGAACAACCGATCGCGAGCATTCGGCTTGGCGCGGAGGTAAAATTGCGCGGTGAAGATCGATTAACTCGGCGACGTTCGACGTAAAATACGGCTTCCAAGTGGCGTACTCGTGGCCCGGGCCCTCTCTGGTCGTCCTCTTTGCTCGCGAGCGGAGTTTCGCGTGTCGGAACGTAACGAAACCGAGGTGAGGAAAAGAGTATGAGGGGGCGAGACAGAGCGAAAAAAAGGAAGAAACAGAGAGCGAGAAAGCAGAAAGAGAGAAGAGAAAGGAAGAAGGGTGCCCACCTCGGTGCGGATCAAACGGAGCTGAGCTTCGATTATAATAAATCAAGACGTAAATAATGAAGGAACGGATGGGCCTGAAAGCGATGGCCCAGGAGGCAGATAAAGGGGGGGGGGGGAGGACGTTGAAACACGGCTGCAATCGAATTCCCGATCCTCTCTCGCCTCGCGAACCGCGCCGAGTACGAGAAAGACAGAGAGAACTGTGCAACAGCGATTAATGCTTCTACCCCGAGGGATCGAGAGATCCCTCCGCGTCAACCGCGGAACGAGTTTGATTTTATATCGTAATTTATTGCAATGGACCGTGTAATGGGATTAATATCTACGACAGAGCCTACGATCCGACAGATTAAAAGCCGATCCATAGATGATGTTGCGCGATCCGCGATTTCAACAGACACCATCGATCTGCGCACGGTACGAGGTGTGCATTGAACGCTAACGCAACATTTCCTATCATAATAGCTTATCCTCGAGCGGACAATGTTGCATGATACATATTGCCTTGATTCAATTCCATCTTCTTTTTCAACTTATTTCCTCTTGTTCCTCTCTGCACCTCTCTTCCCCTCTTTGATAGTTCTGTTTGATTAGAATCATTGTGCTGTACCATTGGAAAATTCAACAGAGAATTGCATAGAACGAAACACTTTTCCTCATTCAGACGAAACACAGAGTTCCTTTCAACGTTAATTGGTTCGACGAAAAATATGAATGTGCACCGACTTGTGTGTGAGTTCTAGGCTGCCACGGTTATGGGGGAGCCAGCGAGATGATTTTTCCCCACGGTGTCGCGCGAAGCGTTCGAGGGCAGAAAAGGGAGTTGACTTCCTCCGGTTTGGCCAAGCAAGGAAGTGGTATAGTCCCACGCAAAGACAGCCGAAGCATTGTCTACGGTGTCGGGCAGAGAATTACCTGGACTCTGGCGGCAGCCATGGGAAGATTATGCGTCTAGCTTGAATTACGTATTAGGCGAGGCAAGAGGGATAGAGAGATGAGAAACTACATAGAAAGAAAGAGAGACACAGATCTCCGCAGACCGGGAAGAAGAGGACCACTGAGAGGGGTCGGAGGGAGGCTCTCTTATTAACGAGGAAGCGAAACAACTCGCACCGGCATGCTAATCGAACGAGCACACAGAACGCACGGTCGTTCCTGGCCCCGGCGTTCCATCGTATCAACGGCCATCTTTGTTCACCAGGTGCCTCCGCGATTCTCCGCCGATGGGAATTTATCGAACCGTGAAAGGATCCCCACCGTATCTCGATGAGAACGCTCGAAAAGAAACACGCTGGGACGACTCGCGTCTTTTATAAAGCACACGGGACGAGTCCGGGGGGATCTAATGAGCGGACGTTTAACGATCGAATTAGAGAGTTCTGCCTGAACGTGTCTTGTCGCCTCTCCACCCGATGAGAAGAGTTCCGTGTCCACGGAATCGCTAATGCTCCGCGATACCTCGCGTGGCCACCTCGAAATCGGTCGTTCACCTCGCTCTCATCGATCCTTCGATCGTCCGAGCAATCTTCTCTACCCCCGGCTTGAGATCGTTCTTTCTCTCTTTTATGGGAGCGCATTCTTTTCAATATGGGAGCAGAGATCGGTTTAAGATCGTTAGAGGCTGCTGTCTAGGAGTGAACGTTCTATAGAACTTATAGCGACGACTTCAATGGTACTCGTGACTAGATGTGAGCAAATATTTACCCACGATTCTCTTTTTAAGTATTTCAAATAGAAATCCGCTTGGATCCCTTCATTAGGAGTCAACTATATCCTCTATTCTCCTTTTTAATGTACGACAGAATTCTGGCTAAGTTCAATGCTCTATTATTCAATCTACTCTAATGAGAATAGACTGCAGAGGCTGCAGTACGACTACAAATACACGTCACACTTTGTACACATCAGCGTGCATTCCTTTAAGGAAAATTCTTAATAACTAGATCTTTTTCAAGTCATATTATGTTGCATTAGTTTAGTAGTTTGTTAGGCAACTGGTCCCACTAGCTGTTTCGAAGCTAGTCGGCAAGGAGGATCGCGAGATCCACGGAAGAGGCGAGCTGGCATAAGGGGAACCATGATCGAGGTGGCCTCGGAAGAGGGGGCAGGGGCTTTGGGTGTAGACGACGGCCGGCGTCGGCAAGAGGAGGCAGTTAGCGCGTGTTTACACGACAGCGCTATGTAGCCGGCGACCTCACAGAACAGTCTCTCCCCGATCCGAGAGAAGCGAACGTTTCTATTTGTCCGAACACCTCTTTCCGTTTCTTTTTCGTCTCCTCCTGCGAGTGACCGCAGGTCGACTCTCGATCGCGTAACGACCCTGAAGAGCGAGTTAAGGGCTGTCCCTTAAGCGATCTGTAGAATTGAACTCTGTCTCGGATGCAAAGCAATCAGGCCATGGAAATCTATAACAATCTTGCTATTTCCTCACTGGAATAACAAGAGAATTTTAAAGATAAATTGGGAGGACGTAATAAGGTATGGGCTTAAAGATAAAATTACTACATTTTTTATCACTAATTTTTTGATTGAAAAATAATCAGTAGAAATGAAGATACGTATCCTTATCTCTTCTCGATACCTAATTGTCCTGCATCGTCAATAGAAAGTCTTGCTATCTGCTAACTGGAATATCCAGAGAATTTTAGAGACAAATTGGCTGGAACTACCAGGATATTTTTCGTCGTGTTCAGGGAACATACGCTAATTTTTTCATTGAAAAATATTCAGTAGAAATGAAGATACTTGTACTGCATCTTCTATAAAATCGCAAAATTGCTAGTGGCTACAGAAACCAACCCCGAAGGTCGCGTACAGCTTGAAACGTTGTAATTCGAGATCGTAGCTAGCGAATCGGAAAAGATATCGTCCTCTGACGAGAATCTTACGAATCCTTATTAATTCCTCGCTGGATACAGAGGCGAAGAAACGAGCCACCAGCGAAAGAAGAAAAGAGATGGACGAGGCTCGATAAAGTTTAAACGACGCCCTATAAACGTTCTTCGTTACGGTAATCGTTTAATCATCCAGCGATACGGAGCGCGTACGATGGCGAGAGGGACAGAGAGAAAGAGAGCTGGGCGACGTCCACGTACAGCTGTAAAACTCGTCTAGAATCCCATAAAGAGGCTCGGTAGGCCTCCTAATTTCGATGGATACGGTCGACAAACGTCCGGCCGGATATCTTTTACAAGAGCCGCGGCCGGCTCACGAAAGTGCCAACCGGTGGCTTTTACGAGGAGCGGAGCGACGGCGGCCACCACTAAAAATTATTAATAAAAACGTTCGCATCGGCGTCGCCCCTGTAAACATCGCTTTTTAGATGTCGTATCCGAAACATAAAACCGCGCTGCCCAGGCCTCACAGGTCCACGGTTTTTCAGGGTCCCGACTCTGTCCGGGACCAGAACGAATCGACCACGGATTCGTTTTACGAGCGAGACTCTCTGTCCCACGCGGGACAATGTCGGACACCCGCTTCGATCCACCCCTGACGTCTCAAATCTCCGGCAAAATACACAAAATCAATTTTTCAATGTCCACTGTAAGGTGGACGCGTTATATCCATTGTGATTCCTTCAAATCGACACTTCCAGAAATAAAATGATCTATATAACTCTCAAAAGTATCATAAGAGAAAAATTTGGACAAATTGGTTTCATTTTAAAGTAACTTTCCACGCCTTTAATCTATATACACTTGCTCCACTTTACCGAATGCGTTTGTAATGTTGACTACTTTGGAGCAGTGCGGAAACGGAGCAACAAATTTTTGACTGCACGGTGATCAAAAGTTTTTTTTGCTACGCGATGTGCAAAATCGCAGCTTCCATGACTTAATTTTTAATGAACACCGTAAGTTTATACGCCAAGCTTAAAATGTCAGATCCCAATCGAGCATGTTGCTACAAAGATTGGAGCGACCATGGATAAAGACGTAGCACGAGCGATTATTATTTCTGTCACGAAGCGGGGAGCTCTGACAAACCTCTTTTCAAGCGGAATTCGTTACGAGAGAGTGTCCGAATCGTTACGAGTCCGGCGTACCAGTTTGGTAGCCGGTCCCGAGGATTGACAATGACCTTTTGATCTGAATACGGTTTCCTTTCATCCTGGGTCCGGCGTCTCCTCTCGTTCCTGCGTCTCTTTACACCTATTAGTCTATATTTTCGAGGGACAAGTGGCGCGTAATGTATTCCGGGGCTCATTTGTCACGCGGTCTCGCGTTCTCCGTTCCGTCAAAAGGATTTTCGAGACGCATTGTCGCGCCTCCGTTCAAAAGGACGACGAGCAGTCGATTCTTTCCGGTCGGATCGTGCGCGTTGAATCGTCCGAGCACCGTGGAAGGAAAATTAATATCGTCGTTTTACCTCGAAAAACCAAAGCCACCTATTCTACATAATAGGTTCGTACGGTTTCTCGGTGGGGAAAAGGATGTTCGAAAATTAATCGGCCCGCTCGAGGTGAAGAATCTCTGTTCGGCCTGTGGAACAAAATTCGGGGCTCGGACAAAAAACCGCCGAATATTTCAATAACCCGATGGTGGTAGGGACGGCAGGCGCGGAGATTCATCGGAAATCGTATCTGTCAGCCAAAAGTCTTCTATGTATCCTTTTCGGCCGCTACGCGTCGTTACGCGCGACGATATTTTACCAGCCATAAAAAGACGATTAATCAGGTGTCGCTCCTCCTCCCCTTCTCCTCCCTTTCTCTTCCTCCACTCCCTCGTTTCCCCTTTGGCCACGCACATTCTAGCCCCCGATTCTTTTTATATTATATCGTCATACCTGCCGCTCATTTGTTAGAAATAAAAGTCTGTCCTTCGGGAACGCGGACCGTCTCGATCCCTACCTGCCGATCCAAAACCGAGTCCAACACCTGCATGAAACGAGCCCACCACCGTTCTAGCATCGAAAAGCTTGTGCACACACAAGACGATCTCTCTCACTCCCTCCCTTTCCTCCTCTCTGTCTTTCGTTCGTCGACGGCCGTTTTCTTCCTGCTCTGCGCTCGCGCCCGCTCTCGTCCCTTCTTTTCTCGAGTTATGACGTGTTTAACATATAAATGAAAATCAGGCCTATAAAAGTTTAACGCCCGCGATTATCTCGCGGTTGCTCGACTTCCCTCTTGCTTCTCCTACCCCGAGTCAAGACGATCGTTTATGGGCTGCTCCCCCGGACCGAGGATTCTATTTCGGCGTCGTTTCGTTTTGTGACGCAGTTTTATCGGGCAGAACGCGATCGCGAGATCTTTCCATTATCTCGAGGAGAAACGTGGATTAAATCAATCGCGATTGCTAATGTGCTCCGCAAGGCTTGGCTGGGTCTGCCTGGACCCCGGCTCAAACCCCTTAGCACCTATTGCGGACACAGTAAACTCAGAAAAACTGTTTAAAAATACTGCATATTTATCATATTTCTTGTGTGACGGTAAATTTACATCTACGTACATTGTTTAAACAGATTGTACGCTGACTGACACAAGAGATACATATATGTTTACTGTTAAACTCCTGTGTTTACAATTGCTGTAGACTCCCGTCTAACAATACTGCTCTGTTATGTGCAACACATTAAGATAATTTTGAAAAATGTCTACAGAGAATTTATATCTTGCTACATTTTTAATTTGCATAAAATTCCGCAGTTTATCCACGAGATTCTTTGATAAAAATCATTTGTAGTATCGAGAGTATTCATGCTTCGTGTTGTTCTTTTTCGACGAGTGAGCTAGTAGCATTATCCCCAATGACGTCATTAACTCGTCCGAGGTAGGGACAGGTTAAATGGCCAGAGAAACGCTATCGTGGCCCCGTAATCACAGAAAATTCGAGCCGATGGGGCCGGAAATGCATTCCTTCCGGATAACGGCACACCGAAGAAGGTCCCCGAGATTATCTCTCGAGACATTTAGGTCTGTCCTTACCCAAATGTTGCTAATCTAGGCGATCTCTGCATTGTAAAAGCTTGTTCCACGATTAGAGACATACTATGCAAGATTTCATTGCGGAATGTCTCACCATAATATTCTAAATAGGTCCAACAGAATATGGACAATTAATCAATCAATTCACACTTCGTTAACAATATTTCTACCACTATTTCAATTTAATTTTTATATATCACTCTCTTTCAATTGAACCATCAATTACCGAGCATCCTGTATATTCGAAGAAATAGATTTGTCGAATAATTTTCCTTCGATGGATTTTCGCTATTTCAATAAATTTTGATGTATCAGATTGCATGAGGTAATTGTAGAAAAGAATGGTGACTATATAATTGATTAATGAAGATGTATTCTGTCAAATTTAACCATGGAATCTTATTTTTAAATCGGGCAGAAATTTACGCAATCATCTAATAAAATTTTAGAGGGCGTGTTGCGACACCACAAATCTTAATAAACAAAGGGTTCCAACTTTCCAAGTTTGTAATACCGACTGCATTGGAAGCTACGTTTACTACGACGTTCATCCAGATCGAAACAGAGGCGAATGAAGACACTCTTGTATGATCTCTGAAAGGGTTAAAGAGCACAAGAAAATTCCTGGAAGTTCGGGAACGTCTCCGTCAAGAATGCCAGAGAGTTCTTGAGCGAAAGTGTGCTCAGGGATCGCGTGTCAGTGGACGAACCTTGTCAAGCATGTTCGTGGAAGTCTCTCTAGTGTTCTTCGTGTAGACGCTGCACGACGGAATCCTGTCCTGGATATCCTTCGATTGTAAATCAATCGGCTCCAAATCCTTCAATCCCATCGCTAACGATTTCACTATCAACAGTCGAACAACCACAACACAACGCGATTGTAGACGGATAGGCAATAAACACAGATACACTTTCTCGCTGTCAAAATAATCGCCGATTTCCCTATTTACAAGGTCACGTGCCGGAAAACCTCGAAGCAAAGCTGCCCGTTGTAAACTGGCTTGTTGAAAAAGCCGAGGCTTTTCACAGTTTCGGGACGAGGTTTCTGTGTTCCCTCTTCCCCTTCCACAGCTATCCTCGGTCTCCCTTCTACGATAGTCCTATGTTACTTCGGGCCGCATCCCCTCCTAGAAAAAGCGCCAACCCTCGTTTTTATCTCGACACGCCCGAAATTCGTCCCTGAACAGCTCGAAGAGAGCCTCATCTTTCTTGCTTTCGCTCAAGATAGACTCTGACCAAGTTCACTTAAATCCCTCTTCGAAATGACCTTGGGAATCAATCCCCTTCAAGGAAGTACAGCATTTTTTTGACAGTCTGTATATTTTTTAAAGAAACTCTGTGTATGGGGTGTATTTCCACCCTAGGTTGGCAAAAATGGAAATAAAACAAAATTTTCTAGGAATGCTACCTGTAAGTATTAAGTATTTTTTAAGTATTGTATATTTGTCTTTTAAAAATGAATAAAGACCTTCAAAAACAAATACTTATGCAAACAAATTTTTGCCTCCATTTTGTTACAAAAATACATGTCGTCTAATTACTCACATGTACACGGTTACGATTAGAATAGCAGTACACAGAGAGAATGTTAAACAACCCCCAGTGAAATGTTAACATTTGTTTTAGAGGAAAGAAGAGCGCTCTTTTGATACGCCGAAGAAAATCGGAGCCGTTGCGAATGCGGATTCGCAAGGGTCTCGAGGACCGATCCCAAGTGAATCAGCCTCTTCGAGGCGTCCTGTAGGGAAAAATGAAGGAAGAGCAAGACGGTTGGGTCGGTGGAAAATATATTTTGGCGACCTTGTACTTTTCGTGAAGGAAAGACAAAAGCATTGGCCCGTTCTACCGTGGCTCCCGCCGCGTGTCTCCGGTATACCTGACGATCTCTAATCCCTGCCTAAGAGAGGCAATCTTAGCGGATCGCCAGGGGAATTATCTTACCTGGACCCTGTTTGGAAGCCGTTTCCTACATAATATATTGCTTCTGAATCTTAACATTGTTCCAAAATCGGCGATACTACGTCCTCCGTCCGAGGGTCGACGGAGGTCGGATTAAGGTTCGAGAGCTTTACCGTAGGAATGACGTGCCTCGTCGGAAACGTAATTAATCAAGCTCAAACGCGCTCTAATGAGCTCGTACCGTACCGGACCAACGGACGGACAGACGTTCTACGAATCGACGATCTAATAGCGCCACGTCGTCGACTCTGTGCTTCGACTTCGTGGAAGACCATCAATCGGAAAGGTGCGCTTGCTTCTCGACGACCTCGTCAAAACTGACCGGCGCAATCTGTCCACTCGATCGAACAGATTCTGCCAAATTGCTGTCCCGAGGGGCCTCCAAAATTTTATCTACCCGCCACCTCCACAACATAATTCTGTTGAAATTAGTATATATATATTATTAGTATATACATTATAGTATTATATTATAGTGTATATATATATATATATTATTATTATATTATAGTATATTATATTATTATTATTATTATATTATTATTATTATTGTATTATATTATAGTGTATATATATAAGCAACTGTTGCTTACTTTATTTTCTATTACTCTCTACTACTGTCATTTTCAGTATACGTTTATGACGGTTTTTTATATTCTATAAGCACCATAATAGGTCAAGGAGAGTAGATAGATAAAGACAGGATAGATAAGAACACGAACCATGCGATGACTTATTCGTCTGGCACGACTCTAATTTAAGGCGACAGCACAATTTGCCATGCCATTTTACATTTTACATAAAACAGTTTGAATATTATCAAATTTGTCTGTATTCTATAAATTGTAAATAGCGCAACTATTCTATGAGAAAACAGGTTCATTTTGATGTGCACAATGTAAAAAAAGAATTACATGGAATAAAAAAGATCTTAACCCCTTGGGTTACGATTTATTTTATAGTTTCAGTGGTTGCAACCTTGTTTGTAGATCGTAATTTCCTAAAAAAGGAGAAAATTGATGTGAATTGTATGCACACGTGTTCTCCGATAGCTGTATATTAACGAAATCAAAATAGAATTTTATTTCGGTTTTATTGACATACATTTTTACCAGAATCTGTTAAAAATCTTTATCACAAGTCAGACACGATATTCTAAGGCACGGGGTTTAAATCAAGAATTGGTGTTTACTGATAATAAAAATGTTAGAAATTGCATTCAGGATCGAACGACCTGATATATGCAGTTCCTGTGTTCCCACGTGTGCAGCGCAGAGGGTCGAGCAACCGCGGCCACCTGTGTGCTCGCAGGCGTTCCCCGGATGCACCGTGGTGCACTTTTCGTACTCGCCTACTTACGGGTCGCGATGAGCTTGCTTATGCACTCGTGATGCACTCTAGGCTTCCTCGGTGTGTCTGGTCGCGAAAGGGGACGGAATGGTGTGTCCACGAGTATGGGGCAAAAGGAGAGAGAAAGTCGTCGTCGACTTTAGCACGAACGGTCCCGTGTGTTAGACACGACACGCATCTACCAGGAATCACTTCTTCGGTGTCTGCCGTGGTGCAACGTGTACGCAGAGGAGAGCTGCCCCACCTTTCATCGGCGTCTCGCAGAAACGTCGAGTGACCGGACCCCGTGGAATGAAGATCGTTCGCTTTTCATCGTCCTGCTAAAGAAACCATGGAAAATCGCGCACGCGAGTCGTGGAACGCAAACAGACCGCCTCGCCAGCCTCGTGTGTTCCCGTTTCGAGGAGACGCGAGTAGGAATCCACTTTGATGTATACTAAAGACGTAAAACAATTTCTTGTACGAATGATTATGTTCAAACGCCTGAATTGAATCCGGAATTTTACATTCAGCTGCGTTCTCCAAACGATTGAAGATTAAAACTGACCAAGAGGCACTCGAGATAGAAACTTCGATACTGAAGACATAAAATCATTTCTTATAGGAACGATGAAATTCAAACGCCGAAATATCACTTTCAGCTGCGTTCTCCAAACGATTGCGAACAGAAATATGAAGTTCGACAATTCGTTCCCAGGGGTATTGCAGAAAATCAAAGGAGAAAGACAATGCGAACCTGCGAGAACAGTGAATGTCGTGAACGTCGAGTCGGCCTTCGAGCCTGGCTGAAATCCGGGCGGGACGGGATCGCGTTACAATGGATTCATAAAAAGGCAGCAGCCGTGTGCCGTTCTTTGGCGTGACTACCGCGAAACGCAATTTCGCAGACAATCGGCCGGTCCGACGTGTGAGATTTCGTTCTCGCGCGCTGCGGGAAGATTTATTGTCCCGTGGTTTCCGCGAGGCTCGATACGATCGGCGCGCACCGCGGCGTGATTTATCATTCGGCGTGCTCGAATTCGACGGCGCGGTGCGGCGACCGTTCTACAATACGTGCGTATCGCTACCGTCGCTTTTCCACCACGGTTTGTATCACAGCGGATGATAGCGCACGCACCTCGAGTAAGCCTCGAATATCTCGCGAGCTCGTTGGTGCCAGCTCCAGCTGGCGGAGTTCCATCATTTGCGCCCACGCCTCATCGTTCGCGGCCTTATTCGATTATCCGAAGCGAACCGTAAATCTCGGGGCCGAGTTGCCAATTCACGGACCGTAAACACCCTGTACTCCCTCCTCCCTCCACTTCGAACGACCAGCCTCCGCGAGATATCACATTCGTTTCTTTCGCATCTCGAAACCCGCCCCGCTCCCCGTCACCACCCACAATCACTGCTGGCGCGATTTAGTGATCGTGACATGCGCGATACTGCCCCCTCAAGGACGTTCTATAGAGGGAGGCTATGGAGGAGAGTAAGTTTGGGCTCGATGCGTACTAACAACCTCCGAGGTTGGGGGTTGGAAACTCATCTTAAATGTAGTGGATATAAAATGATCTAATGATGTAAACATACCATGTTTAAATAATGGTACAGCAATTTTTAGTGATAGAGATTCTATAGACCTATTCTGTGGAAGCGTGGTGGCTCTCGACCTCGGAAATGGGTTCATCTAAAATTTGGTGGTCCGAGAAGGCACCGGAAACGAGCGGGGCGATCGGTGTCCGGGGGGATGAAGAATGGGGGTCTGTTTCGTTCGCTTTGTCGGGGTCAGGCTTTCGCGTACCCCAATCGTTCTTCCCTCCGGGTTGGCGCAAGCTCGACCGAGCGAATCGGCGCAAAAAGGGGAGAGTTGCGGTCGTCGAAGGGGTGAAAAATAATAATTACTCGTTGTCTGCGTGGGAGGGGTGAGCCCGAAGAGAAACCGTGGAAAGGAAGGAGTCCGGACATACACGAGAGAGAAACGGAAGAGCGAGAGAGGACGAAGGGAAGAAGGTTCGAGTTCGAGGCAGCTCTCGAGCTGTCTGCCGACAAATGCCGGGCCAGAGGGAAGAAGGAGGCACTCCGGGGGAGGAGGTATAAGAGGGTGAGGAGGAGAAGCGATGGCGTGATAAATGATCGAGTATTTAACACTCTTTACGGATTAGCATATAAACTACGGGCAGTCCATAGATCTTCGTGGCAACGCATTAACGGACGAGCAGCAGACCACGGGGATGATCTCTCTCTTCTCTCCCCTCCCCTCGAGGCTTCTCTCGTCTCACTTTCTCTCTCTTTCTTTTCGTGTTATCTCTCTGTTTCTTCGAGCGTAAGCGATCTCTCTGCGGATCGACTCGACTCGACTCGACGCGCGAGTTATTGTTTTGCGGTTCTCTCCCCTTCGTTTCTCTCTCCTCATCCACCATACGTTCTTCCACTCTCTCGTTCTCTTTCTCTCTCTTTCTGTTTCCGAGATGTTCCCGCTCTCGCTCGAGGAGGAATGATAGAAAGGGAGTGATCCGGCGAGCGAGTCGCGAGAGCCCCGCGCTAGCAACCACCGCGAAAAGCTCGTTAATTCGACGATAACGAACGGGCCTCGTTACGCGCCGCGAGATACCTGTCCGGATAACGCTAGTCGAGGATTAGAGGGGGCCAGCTCCGTAATTATTTCATCCTAATTGATATTTGTACCGATTGGGATCTCGCGGACAGTTATTTTCTGTCGCTCCGGCGATCACTCTGTCGCCTACCCTGCAAACCGACGATATTTCTCCTTTCCTCTCATCCTTAGCAACCCCTGGCGACACAACTTTCGATTGGAGCGAGCGGGATCGGTGAACACGTGTTCGAAACGTGAAATTCATTTACAAATCTAGACAAATCATTTCCATTTCTGGATCGTCCCTGTTTTAACCTTACGAGATTCTCGTTCAATTAACTTTGATATTTCCAAGCGACGATACAGTCAAACGCGTTTCCGCAAGACGGACTCGCGACTGATCAGTATCGGACGCATCGAAAACACACGCGGCACAGGCCACGCAACCGGTGCGAACGATTCGCACGCGATCGAGAACTATATTCAGAGAATCGCACCCTTCCGCATAAGAGCGTTTGATTCGCCACGGGTTAATTGGCGACAAACCGTTCGCGTTTATATCGTTCCACGAGGCGCGAAGCATGTAACGCGTGCATCGCGAGCCAGATCATTCCTCGCGATAGAAAAAGATCGCACCCCGCGTCGAAGATCGATAGTACGATAGAGGCGTGTAATACGAATAAGCGACTTCCGTCCGAGCCGGATAAACTTAGTATTGTCTGCAATTAAGTCCCGTGTCTGGGAGATGTTCATTTCCCCCCTGAGGGGTGGGAATGCTCGACGAGACGGCTCGATGACTCCCCTTTCATGGGCAGAGAGGGAGGAAGAAAGATAGAAGAGAGAGGGGTCCCTTAATCGGCTCCTAATAAACCGGGAAGGAGAAAATTACGTGGTTACACGGCCAGATAAAAGCGAGATTCGCTGATTAATTGATTAGGGAGGCGCCAAAGTCCGCCCCGCGCATTATACTCGACCGTACCCCGTCATTAGGGGGCTGCTCACGCACACGCGTGTATTATTGTATCGTGCCACGCGGACCCCAACGCTTTCGTGAAAACGAGACCGACCGATCTATCTACCTTAATGGCTTCATGAACGGGGCTCCCTTTGCCTCTGGCTCGAAGCGACAACCATACCTTCAGGATCATTCTCGAACCCTACACTTCCGCCTCGCACTTCCCTACGATTCTTACCGGGCGATCTTGATCGGGAATGACAGTCCCCGTACGCCTTCATGGGCTAACGCTCCCTAATACGAGACTAATTTCTTTAGAACGCCATTAATCTCATCCAAGAACTTTTTTTATTCATTCTGGACGTTTGAAACTAAATTCAATGTTATTTCTTCCCTTAATGAATTTAATAGAGGAGAGATCATATCTTCAATTTTGAGATATTCCCAACAATTTTGTAATTCATCTACTCGATTTCGCTATAAACGCATAAAGATCCGCAGTCTAGTGAAACGTGTACAGTGTGTACATGGACAGGTTTTAACTGTGTCTCTGCCGCACGTTTCAGGCCACAGTTCAACCATAATTCCCTCGAGCATCGAGCTCGTGCATCACCGACATAGCTTGCCAGCGGATAAAATCGTAGTACACATAGTTTTGGTCCGAGTAAGAGACACAGACCGGAGAGTGGTTTGTCGTTCGTTTTTCCCCAATTAGCGGAAGATGTTGTCCGGGTAAAAGCAGCAGACTTTACCGGCGGATTACATGGCAAATTGAATCACGCAATTTGGACGAGTTTCAGATGGCGGCACGCCACCTAGCACTATGATATCTCTGTTTTGCTTGCTCATACGAGCTAGAGAGAGAGAGAGAGAGAGAGAGAGAGAGAGAGAGAGAGAACGTCTCCTTCGTCGAATCTGGACGCTGAACAAGAGCGGCCAAATCAAAAGGCTAGAGGATTTGTTGCCGTGCAGAAAGCTTGCGAATAACGCCACGGTCCCCAATGCTCGCAATCGGAACGAGCCAGAGTCGAAACCCGTTGCGTTGCTTGAGGACCCCACTAAATCGCTGAATGGTACCAAAGTCCGAATGTTTACACGCTGATGGAGGGGCCGCGCGAATTCTTGGTACGCATAAAACCCGACTGATGTACGCCAACCGGGCTCAGATCAAAGACGCGGCTTTCAAACAATGTTAACGCGTTGCCCGCACCATACAGCACGCCCAACACTCCTCCGCCACCCACTCCATCCCCCACTTTTCTCTTCGTCATCTCGCTTTTCTTCGTTTTATTTCGCTCTCGCTCCATCTGCACAGCTTTTTTTCTCTCTTTTTAATTCCCCTGCCCTCCAACTCGCAGTCTTTTACTCGTTCCTGTTTTCTGCATCGCGCTATTCTGCCGCGACTTTAACACCCTTCTCTAATTCTCCGTTTCGTTCTTTTCTAAGGGGACAGTCGGCCATTTATTTATTTATTTATGTCGGGACATTGGAATCGGCGTGCGCTCAGTCATCGTTTTTAAACTGTCGAAGCAGATAAGCAAACTTTACAGATATTTATGTTATCTTTTTAACGCGGATTGATACTATTTTTACAATGTTATGTTAACTAGCGATGGCCTGCAAAATCACTGACGGTGATTTTGACTGTAAATTTACTTTATTTAACAACAAATAACAAATGTTTGAACGACGTGCAACGTGCAGCGTTCAGCTAAGACTATCGAATTCTTCTAATCGATATTATAAACAATTTCCAAAAACAAATATGTATATATATATATATATATATATATATCATCTTTTCCCAGAAAATATCAGAAAGCAAACTGAAACGCTATTTACTACATTAGGCACTCTTTCCTCAGGGAATCTCGTGCTCCGAATCTCCACGATAATTCCTTACACTATGATACATTACAAAATTGCATGATCGCTCTCAGCTGTAGAAATTTCGCAAAACATCACACCACTTCGCGTAGTGACAAATTGATCGAATCGCCAATCGAGAAATCATTCTCAATACTTCTCAATATACTGCGGATCTTGATACAAAATAAAAATGTTTAATATTAACACTAGATCTACGAAGCACTAAAATTTACATTACTTTATGGAAATAACGAGAATCCAAAGTTTTAGCCACTTTTTAAATATTGCTCTTTATGTATTCCAACGAAATACATTTTGTCGAATAATCCTGAGTAATCATAACTTAACAAAAGTACTATATTTAAAGGCACGCAATGAAAACATTATTTCAACGATGTAAATGATTTTAAATCCGACACTACATATTACAGTTAATTATACTACTTAATACATTCACGGACATGGCAGGCAACATCAGTCACGAGAGCGCAAAATACATTTTTAAATACATGTTGGACGTACGTAGAATGGAGAACACGAAGGAGATTTACGGTAGAAAAATCCGGAAAAATTCTATCGTTCTCCGGACGAGAGCTATTGACACCGGAGAACCGTGGAGCTTTCTCGGGTACGTAGAAGTTTCGCGCGACCCGCGACTCGTGTTTAGAGAACCGCGAAATGGCTCGAGAAGATTCGTGCTCGAAACAATGCTCGCCGTGCGACGTTAACAAGTCAGAGCCTCGGGCTCGGGCTCGCGCCGCTGACAATATTGTTTTGTCCAGGACTTGTCCGCAGTCACGAACCGTCGTATTTTCCACAACGGGATATTTATCGCCTTCTACGCGTTCCTTCGCCGCCATATTATGTACCTATGTGGTAGCTGAAAGTGTTTCTGAGAGAACTCTCTCGAGAGAGCTGCAACTTCGATCTTAACCGCGAAAATCCAAGCTACTTTCGCATGCGAACAATATGTAGAATGCTCCTATTTTTGTTCATGTTAATTGAGGTGGGCGTTGAAACTTTTCTGTGCCGATTTATGTCTGATTTTTCTTTTTTATAGCTTCATTGACAATGAAGCTGTTGGTCAAAGTTTGGTCAACTTTGATTGACAATCGTTTCGGAATTTTAGCGATTCAGTCTTATTAAGTTTAATTGTTAAATTAATCACATTAAGGGAAAATTGAAGTCAATTTTTTACGATTTAGAATAAGTTTTATGACATTTTGTTCTGTCACCTTTGGTGATTTTTCAGGCAACTTAAAGATCGTAGAATTACTTGTAGAATTTCTGTTATCTAATACAAAAAGGTAGGAAATATCTTCTATGAACTAGAACACATGGACTTTAAGCAGTAAATTTTCAATCGCGTTTAGTAAATATGAATGTCCTTCAGCTAATTTTGCGCTTATGAATACTGAGCTATCACAATAGCTAACTTTTGCAGCGAATACATAATTTCTTTAGTCGATAATGGATCGATAACACAACAAAGTAACTCTTTACATGGCTGGCAACCGAATGAATACTTGCATTTAAGTGGGGTATTCGCCCGATTTCAGCGGCCACAGCCAATTCAAAATTTGCTCAATATTGAAACTGCTGTAACTTTGCTAAAATTTATCCAAATTTGATGAAAAACTTCTACTTGTACTGTATTTTATAGATAGATTTTCACGCGCGCACGATGGCCATTTTTTCGTAAATCAATTATAAAACACGAAAGCAGACGTAGACAGTTCCAATTTTTCTGGCATCTTAATCAGAAAACTTCAAAGAATACAATGGCAGAGAAATGAACACCGGGTCGCACCGGGATGTATAACAAAATCATTACCAAAGTTTTAGAATCATCAAGAAAGTGACTCATCGTTGGTTATCTTTAAATATTAATAATTACACAAATGTATGTAGTACAAAAGCGAATTTCTCTTAAAAGTGTACCATATAAAAAACTTATATGAAACAAAAATCTGTTAGTGTATGTGAATAAGGTAAAATTTACTAATAGGTGAATTCGTTGAGAAATGAAAGCGTTTAACGAAACTTCAAACTTCCGACAAATTTCAGTACTTAACGGATGCATGAATGGGAAAACGAATGATGGGAGAGTAATTCCTCAGACATTCAACTAACTCAAGCCATAAAAAATTTTCAATTTATGTAAAATTTTTAAAATTGCTTCATAACCGCTGAAATCGGGCATATACCCCACTGTGCGCCGTCTTGAATTATAAGAGAGTAGATAAAGGAAAACATTGTTTATAATTATATAAATTGTAACGCCAGATAACGGGCACGTTGTGAATAAATTGTGAAGTCTACTTTCATAAAATTAGCCAAAGCGCATCCTCGTTCGAATTCCTCGAACAACCTAAACAATCGTTTAGAAATCGTGGAAAAAACCCTGGAGGACTATGGGAATATCGAACGACTGGAAATTTGTTGAGCAGGTAGACACAATCGGGTCGGATTAACATACTCCGGGTTTCACAAGTTTTCAAGCAGATATCTAAATACATTTTATCTGTCATCCGACACAAACGTCCAACAAATGATAATAGTAAAACTTTGACCGGCAAACAAACGCTATTATTCGGAGCCGGAAAAAACTGGTTCAAACATTGCACGCGGAGAATAAAGTACACAGCCGGAGCGATTAGAAATTGGGGAACCCCGCATGGATCATCCGTGTCTACCGGGAAAAACACAGAAATAGTGTAGAAAATACTTAAGACAATTATTCACAAAAACGAGTAAAACTTCAAGCCACTTCTTAAGAAACCAGTTATCAAATGTTACTTTCGCTTTTGATAAATAAATCAGGTCTCGCTTCATATTCTGATCATTCAATACAAAAATAAAAAATTTAGAATGCCGCAGACATAAAAACGATATTATTGAATAAAGAATCAAATTTCTGTCCGTCGTCCTATCGGCTGAAACCGATGCAGAAAATGTGCATTTCGCACAAAGGCTTCGCGTTTATCAAAGGCCCAAGTACACAATTGACCATTGAACGCTCAATTCAGTCAAAGAAAAGAAGCTCAACTATTGAATCGCCGTTCCAGTTCTGTTCTCTGGAAGCTAGCGTGTCCGGAGCAATTAATGAAAATTTATTCAAGGTAACTCCGGAGTCGATCCGCTCGCGGCCTCCCGCGGAAAAGTCGGTTTTCCAATGTGTGACATGGAAACGCTTTTTCCCGATAGCAGCGTGTCGTGGATCGGGCATATGCGTGTCCGATAAACGCGAATAACACGCGAATGCAGGTGTGGCACGCGACCAAAGCGAATCCATGCAACAACGGGGCGACGCGACGCACGCGCGACGTCCGCAACATAGTGATCGCCATCCCGTAACGCGATATCGCGTTAAACCGTGCCCTTTCGCCCCTTTCGTCACCCCCGCTATTTCCTGCCATGCTTTTTTCACCCTTCACATGTATTTCACGTGCCATTCTCCCTCTCCATTTTCGCGGAGCACGATAAATGGACCGACGCGACGACGCTCCGAAAGAGACGCCATTTTAGAGTCGCGAATATGAGATTTCCGCGAACGAAGCGATCTTAACCCTTAAATGCACGATATTTTGCATATCGCGTGTTTGCAAGGCGCGCATATCAATCGTTTATAAATATGCTGATTCTTCCCAAACGAACTAAGATACATCAAAGTCGTTTATCAATTTTTACCGTGGACAGTAGACACAATTAAATTCAACTAAACTCTACAAACTGGGGACCAAAACTTTCCAACTTTTCTTAACCCTCATACGCTCCTCGGGTGAAAATTGACCCATTTTCTGATTCCAGATACTGTATTATGTTCGACTTCTTTCTAAATGTGTTATAACTTGGTGTATTTGTCTAAAATATCATATTATACGTAAAACACAAATCGATGACATTTCCTTTATGATAATAACGTCGTAAAAAAAACAATAAATAAGAAATACAGAGAAACAGATAAATTACTATGTAGATAATAATCTATATAGATAGATAATTAATATAGATAAATAAAATAAATAAGAAATACAGAGAAGACCTGTACTGCCCAGGGGTGAAGCATCTCGTTGTAGTAAAAACGTTAACGAAAATTTTAAGGGACGAATTAACTCGTTGTTCATCACATCTTGTTCGTATTTGTCTCGAATTAGATGCAGGGACAGTTGAATGGTAGATAGTTGTCCGCAGCGGTTCATAAAGTTGCTCGGTTAACAAGTTCAGTACTAAAACAGGCTCCGAACGATTACTGCAGTGATATCTCTTGAATACTAGCGCGCCGAGATTACGATCAGTAATATATCAATAGCAGGAAAATTTATATCTCTGGAAGCTAATGGGAAAAACGAGTGTTCTACTTCTTGTAATTACTTTAGCGTTCCTGTTTGTATCTTTTGCAAGTAAGTGTTTCATGTGGCCCGCGCGCGCGGCCAACTTTGTCTGCAACTGCACCACTTATTACGCGGATGCTTGTTCCGTTTGCTCACTGTACGTCGAAAGAAGCAATCCACTCGATCTTGCGTTCAACGAGACATTATTGAAATGACGGACAATTAATATCATGCTGCATGATCTTTTAAACTTTTGGGAGAATGAATATTTTACAAGGATTTAAGTGATAAAACTACAGGAGACGATCAGAGTGATCGTCCAGAAAAATATGTGACTTAGAAAATGAAGAGGTGAAATTCTAAAAATGCAAGAATAACAAAAATTTACATTAACCCTCATCCGTCCCTCGTGTCAATTTGACACAGTTTTGCCGAAATAAGAAATACCGTTCTGTTATTTTTCGGTAAATTTTTCCGAAACTTCGTGTGTGACTTTTATTTTTTTTAATACGGAACACATAGCCGAAAAACCTAAGATGTAAATGTTAACTCATCAATTGGACGAAAAAAACATTAAAATTTTCTTTTTTTCACTTTGTGTTACTGTGTCGATTTGACACCGAGTGGCAGATTCAGTTCGTGAAATGAGGGCGGATGAGGGTTAACAGTATTATTAATTCTATCATATTAATTAAGTGGAACCAAAGAAATCTGGCAATTTAGAATTCCCTGGCCAACTAAAAATTGCAGGGGATAGTTGGCGTGGCGGGAGCGTGTTGGACGCCAGAGAAGAGCAGCTAAGACTACGGCAATAATATTAATAACATTATTAAGCCCGAAGGTGGAACATGACGAGCGACAGAAGCGCGGCGCGAGGCGTACGAATGATTTGTGGCGTGTTTCCACCGGCAAATTGGACAATTACAGAGAGGAAGACGTAATGCTCGAGGTGTTCGGGTAATTCGGGACTTAACGAACACCCTGGCGAGAGAACCGCAAACAGGGGAAGATCGCATCGGTCATTTGGGGACACGGGGTGTGCAAAGAGAGGCGTTTGATCGGTGGCGAATCAACGACTCGTGGGAAAGCGGCTGCTCGTAAGCCTCCTTAATTGCGCCCGAAAATTGAGCTCGATTTCGGGGTTGAGGCGAGAGGATACAAGGCGAAGCGACTCCGCACGACAATTCCCTAAAAACTTGCCAATTTATCTCGGCATCGTTCACGCGATTCCTCTTTTTCGGCGGTGCAGCCCGCCCGCCCGTGCAAACGCATACCGCGATACCGATCGTGAAACAGTGCAGAAAATTGGCCTGAAATGATCGCAATATGAAAATGATCGGTGGTGGTCGCCTCCAGAACTCGAACAGTCTTCAACGAACGTTGGGACCGATTGTTAAACATTTTTAGACTTGAATTTTTCGGTTTTTACGTCGTTTGACAAATAATTCTGATTTTCTCGAACGTTTTTTTTTCGCTTTCTATCGAATCGAAGTAACGAGAGAAATTTGTTAATCCAATACAAAAGTGTTGGACTTATGAAAATTTGTGGTTTGAATAATCATTTATGAAAAAATTAGTTCGGTGAAGTATGAAACAGTAAAAGATTAGAAAAATTTCAGAATACCGTAATGTCGTTTGTAATGCAACAATGTCATTAAGGGATGAAATCAATTTTTATTTTCTCCCTGCCTCCCACAAGCAATACAGAACAGTTTTCTTTTGCAGAAAGATCTACAGTCTAGTTTATGATATTACGATTTAATCAGGACTCGGCAAGAATACAGATGAGAGGGACGCGCAAGACAAAACAATTTGTACAGATTGTCAACAACACGAAAATTCATTAATAAATCTGTACGAATAATTTCGTCGCTCCTATCAGACGCTGATAGTGTTAAAGGGGTTCGGAGAAAATATGGCAATGAAGAAATCAGGATGTTCATCTAGGAAAGATCGTGTTCCAGAGCACGGCGCAGGGTTAGGTCAGCTGGAAATCGGGATTGGTCCAGCCTTGATCGACGTGCGACAAACGGCGCGACATTTGTCAACGCGGAAGCTGAGGACGCGGGACGCGGGTCACGGGGAAAGATTTCGTTCCACGTACACGAAGAGATTCATCGGACGTCAGAGCGAGGAGTGCGCGGAGGGGTTCGGTTGAAAGAGTCGAAGAGCCTCGAGGACAGTGGCATTCTTTCGCGGGATGACGGACGCACGGAACGAATCCTCGTCGGATGCGTAGAAACGCGTCGTCTTCGCCGCGGTTTTCTTTCGGTTCGTCGACGAATTCTTCGTTTCTTTTTTTTTCTTATTTTTCTCCTCTCGTTGCGACCTGCGTCGCGGCGAAGAAAAGGGCTGCTCTCGACCGTATTACGGATTCACCGAGCGATCTCTCCTCTCTCGGACTCTCCAGGCCCCATTATCGACTCTCGTTAATAGTATGCGCCGACGGGGGGACGCTAAATCACGGCACAAAAGGCGAAACCGTGGTGGCGGCGAAGACCTGAATGCTCGACAACGGATACCAATTTGTCCGGGCACGTTTGTGACGCGAATATCAACGCGATAGTATTCACCATGCTGCGCTCGACGTGCTTTATTTTTCCTTAGTCGCCCGCCCGACCGCTAAATGCATTTAATAACTGGACTGCCGCGGATTTACATTTTTATTGTGCAGCGACGTGAATGCGTCGGACAATTTTATTCGTTCTCAGCGTCGCTTTTATTCATGTTTGTACATGGCTAAATACTTTATGCAATTTTCTAAAGGCGTTGGCAGAATTTCATTAAATTTTCTTCAAATCATTGTTGACAGACAAGTTCCAAATAGCACGCGAAAGAAGTCTTAAAAATGATATCAAGTTAGCGTAATTCTCGTCTGATTCGCGAGGTGATCAAGCTGTAGATCCCGATCCTGCAAAGGAGATTTGCTCGAGTTGCTCGCATCGATCACCCTCGACGGGGATCGAGAGGAGGCTCGAGGATCGAGCACAGCGATCCAGGGAGATGGGATGTCGTTCAAACGCGTCGATAAAATCACAAAGAGCGGAAGAAGGTATGGGACGGCAAGAACACGGTCGATCATTTTTCATCGGCGATCGCATTAATTACCATAGGAGAGATAGTTCGATCGTTCTCTCGGCCACGGTCATTAAAGCGATCGATTAAAGGGGGGAAGAGGTCACACTCCCAAGCCGGAGAGCTGTTAATAGCTCGTACGGTGCGCGTACGTTTAGCGCGATCGATTAAAGATACACTAATGATTCTCTGGTAACTCCTCGTCGCCGATATCGCGATCCAAGCCTCGGTCGGAACCGATCTCATTTATCATTTCGAGAATGCCTCGCGCGAGACCGTTTTTCCTCTGTTGGTGTCCGCGTTCAGTCTTCGACGATCGCATCTGTTTCATTGAAACTCTTTCTCTTCGCACCTCTGCAAGACGGAATCGATCCTCTCGATCGGATCCAGTGTCTAAGCGCATTTCAACTGGAATCGGAGATCTCACAATTCAGCCGTTTAATGCGTGAACTCTGCTAGTTCAAACAATTCGATCATAAAAAGTCATACAACTCAGTATTCTAATAAAAATAGAAATTCTACGGGCATGAAATGTTTAAGTTGCCTTAAAAATCACAAATCTAAATCGTAAAAAATTGCCTTTAAACAATATATAGAATCCGAGCTAATTAGATCCGACCGCAAACACCATCTATGGTTTAGTTGTTAGAGTATTTTTCTCTTTCGAGGCACCCATTCTGTTCACGTGTATTAACTATTCAAATTCGTCTGAGATCTACACGCATGACAATTGGTATGGCCAGCGAGAACTTTCCGAGAGTTGACACTCGCGTCAATCTCCGAGAGCAAAATGTGTCTGAAGTACTCTCAAATGGACACGCGAATCGAGAGTGCTCTCGAGAACAACTATCGACAGAAACTCTCAGACGGACACGTTCCTTTATAATCAGACAGCTAAAATTACATTACAATCATCTCATTAAACGGTGTTAAAACAAACAAACGGTGTGCATTCTAAATAATATTCGTTGCGAGTCCGATTTCTTATTTCATACAGAAAAGTGTCGAGCAGCTACGTGTGAAGTTAGTCGCGAATAACTCGTTTCTAATAACCGAGAAGAGAGTATTTATTACATCGCATCGGCTCGAAATATTTCTAACTCTTGGATCTCATTTTTTGAATAATGGAATAGCGTATTTGCTAGCTGGAGCAATTTCTCCGGCAAATTCTAGGGGAAGCGTTACAGTTCGTAGCGCGTGCGAGATCCAACGAGAGAGATACGGGCCGATCGATCGACACGGGTGACGCTGCGATCGTCGATCTTCCCCGGCTAATTTTCTCGTCATCTTCGCGGACAACCGGACGCAAATTGCTCGCGAAATGTCGCCACGGGCTAGCCGGTACCCCGGTCCTTCAACGAAACGAGCATCTGGAACGTGTCGCACGATTATTACGAGCGTTCACCTGCGTGTCCCTTTTATTTCGCAAGAATCGACGGGATCGATCCGAAGGATCGCGTGCCGATTAACCGACACGGTTAAGATACAACGATGATACCACCGGCGAAAAATAAGACCGCTTCTTCTTCACCCTAAACCCCCCTTTACTCTTCAAAGTATAATTCCCGACGCGGTCGTCTTATTACGTCCTTCCGTTTCTTTCTTCGATCGATACGGAATCAATATTCCTCTGCTTCCTCATTATTAGGAAATTATTGTCATTATTCTGTACGCGAGAAATGCCGCCCGGAGCCTTAACTTATTGTTACCGGTCATTATTATCCGCCGCGCCAGTTATCTTCTTGTTCTTCTTGTTGCTCGTGTTGTACACGGCTCTGATTTCACGAACATTATTTCCACGCAGGTACGAATCCGATACCATCTTCGTCGCTGTCACTTTTATCGTTGCTCCCCGATTTTATGCGGTTATAACGAACAGTACGTAAATCAGTATTATTGACACCAAGTGTTTTATTTGAGAATTTGACAGAAGTAAAATTAAAACTAGTCATCGTTGGTGGAAGGTGCTTAAAGATGATAAATATAAACTACTCCATATTTTACGCAATTAGAGTTTTGACTGTTCATTTTGTATGAAACGCAGAGGAATATTTGTAATCGATTTGGAACACAGCATTTCATCAGGCTTCCAAACATTCCATACAAAACAAACAATAAAAACTATAATATTTATCATCGTTGAGTATTATACTTTCCAGCAATGGTGACATGTCTGAAAAATGTATTACTTTTGTCAAAATTACAAAGAAAATACAGGGTGTCCCAAAATTCGTGTAGTTTCCGGAAATGGGAGGTTCCTTGGGTCATTTGAAGCGACATTTTCCTTTACAAAAATGGCGTCAGCGGCTTTGTTTAGGAGTTATTAATGAAAAATACGGACCAATCAGAGCGCGGCTACAGCGGATTGATTCTGGCTCAGCCAATGGCGCCGCCACGCTAAGCGGGACCTGTCGCTGAGTCGGACTCCGTTCGCTATAGCCGCGCTCTGATTGGTCAATGTTTTTCGTTAATAACTCCTAAACAAAGCCGCCGACGTCATTTTTGTAAAGGAAAATGTTGCTTCAAATGACCCAAGGAACCTCCCATTTCCGGGAACTACACGAATTTTGGGACACCCTGTATAAGAAAATCATATACGATATCACATACTATTATCTTAATATATAAAAATGAAGTCTAGCGATCTACCGGAGATTTACGGGACCGGAAAAGCAAAATGCCACAGAATCTATCATGGTCCAAGCAGGCCGCGGCTGACCTGGCGAGGAAGTTATGGCCGCTACATCCGCTTCCGTCCCACGCTCCTATATTTTCCTTTTGAGTCGGCTTCGCTCCTACTCGCTGCCCGATACTTAACGGTTTACGACGCGCGATCTTATCAACCCCTCGATGGTCTCTTACAAGGGAAAAAGAGAGACAGAGAGAAGAGCCTTCCCTTAACAGGAGTCGACTACCGTCCGACGCCGCCGCCGGGGGAAATTCTTGAAACGTCGAAATCTTTTTACCCGAGTTACCGATTATCCACAGGACCTTCTCCGTGTTCGAGACAGAGCATTCCTGCGGTAGGGATAGTGCCACTTAAGAAACACGAGGCTGCTCGTTGCTCCAAGGGAGGCCGATAAAAACCGCGTAAAAAGTAAGACGATCCCCGGCGATAACCCACTGATAATCCTTTATCGGTACTCCGACAACTTGTTCCGCGCGGGAAAACCCACTCGACGATACTTCGTTACTCTGCTACCTGTGAACACTTTCTTTTTCAATGGACACACTGCCTCCATTGGAATTTTTCAAAGTGGGTTTATCGGCGCAACCAATTCCCTTCTTAACACTCGGTTTATTATCCTTCCTACGGAATAGGGCTTGCCATCCCGCAGGATCCGCGTCATTTGTCGCTCACGCATTTCTTAAACAGCTGGTGGGAAATTTTACGTTTATGTAGCTCGTTCTAGACAATTTTTTACCTTTACTTAACTTCCTTAACTTCATTAATAATTAAAAAACGAAGCCTCAACCAACACTTTGAAGAAATTCTTTCGATTCACCTCATCGATTATTATATCGTATTGTAGCTTCGTTATTGGTGTAATAATTTTTATTAGAAACAGAAGCTTTCGGCTGCGAATAGCAAAGCTACCGTAGCTTCCGCCTCAGTTAACCAGCGATCGCGTGCAGCGTCGCGTGCACCAATGCACCGTGCAATAAGCCCCGGAGATCCCTTATCCCCGTTGAACATCTTCTTTCGGTGTGCATCGTGCGGTCTCGTTTCATGCTTTGTGTACAAGCGGGGCCGCGTTCTCCTCGTTCGCGATGCTATTCCGCCTCGCGGTTAGGTTGCACGCTGCGGGGGCGGTTCCCCGGCGCTGCAAGTATGGCTGCCTGCCCCGGGACGAGATTGTTGTTGCATCGATTGACAAAATGGCGAACTACGTCTCAATCGTTCCTCGATCTCAATTGTCCACGTTCACTCGACGACCATAAAAATTGCGTAAAATCGAACCACTTTATTCGACACTTCGCGCTCGACTGGTAATTCTAAAGAGCCACGAAAAATTGATTTCTATCCCAGTGAGTTCTCGATTTCCGCGGATAATTCTTATAAGTAGACAGTGGAACTTTATGCAAAATCAAAATTGCCGACCTGGATTGCAACAAACTAGAGTGAAATAGAAATAATTAATCCGTCGTGTTAATATGTTTAATAGATTGTTCAATGTTTTTGCTATTTTAAAACATACCTACTAATTTTTCTCATAAATGCATAAAATCTGTTGTCTACTTATAAGCGAATCAGAAAACCAATTCCGAACTGTGGTTTTTGATTTCCAGAACGGGAGCTTTGTTATTATTGCAACTGTTGCGACAGAGAGGTGAAGAGACATTCGACGTCACCAGGTGGAGTCTTCCCATTTTCCAAATTTGTCGAAGAAGAAATTGATAGAGTACCCACTATTGATAAAGTGTGTTGAGTAGATTTCATACGCTGCATAAAAGTGGGCGGAACTTGATGTAGATGCACCGAGCGGAATCGAAGACTGTGACGAGAGATTAGTTCGAAGAAATATGTAATTGTTTTTGCACCCGTGGCTCGCGAGAAAGAGGAGCGAACTAGATGGAGAAGAGAGTTGCGGCGCGTGCTCGACGAAATTGCTCGGCTCGTACAGCTCGCACGGCTCGGCGCACTCGTCCCGCGTTTGTGCACGCGGCACGTGCTCATCTCGGAACGGGGATGTCGCCCCCGGGGAAACAAGCACGCTCGATTGAACCAGATATCCCTGGACCCGATATCTGTCCTCATCCTCAAGCCGAGCGTTTCAAAAAGGTTTAGTAGGCTCTGTGCGTTCCTCTTGAGCAAATCGCGCGCATCGCTTATTATCCATAGATTGGCCTGGTTCCGGCTACGGGGCTGCGACGCCACGCCCACGCGGGGCGTTCAATTGTAGATAGATCAGAATATGCACATTTTCTGTCTTTATATTAACCCTCATCCGTCCCTCGTGTTAATTTCACACAGTTTTCCCGAAATAAGTTATACTGTTCGGTTATTTGCAAAAACCAAAAAAAACCAAAGATGTAAATGTGAACTCATACATTTGAATAGAAAGAACATCGAGAAATAACTATTTACCTTGTTATTTCGGTTCGTGAAATGAGGGACGGACGATGGTCGAACTCGCGATTAAGACTCTAATTGTTATTTTCTTTATAGTGTATCGTACCACTTGATTCATTGAAGAGGAACAGCGAAGTGGCAAAATTGTCCATCGTCTAAACAAAAGGTTCGGGGGAAATAATGTCAGAGTTACACAGTCTCATCGTCGAGCAACCGTGAGTGGGCGTGGTTTCATTGCTCCGGACACCTCGTTAGAGGGCCAAGAGGCTTCAAAGGAGTTTACTAGGTTTTGTTCGCTCCTCTTGCGCAAAACGTGTGACGCTTATTATCCGCAAATTGTTCTGGTTTCGGTGAGATCCGGGAAGACGGAGCTACGCCCACTGGGAACTCTCGACAAAGAGATCAGAATAGATAAACTCTGCGTCCCTCGTACAGAACTCGCAAGATGAGGTTGCATAATTTGTACGTTAATCCGGAACCAACCATTCCTTCAGTTTTGGTGTCCTGTTGAACCCTTCTCTCGAATATCCGATTTATTTTCGAGGGAGATATCGCTTCGGGGTAAAGCCACGCCATATTTCTTCTCGAGAAGGACCGCGCTGCGTCTCGCAGGAGTCGGGTAACCGTTTGATCGTCGAACCACCCTTTCCTTCTAAATATAAACAGACCGAGTGGCCTTGCTCCGAAACGCTCGGAATACGTAAAGCACCCCGCGTTTTCCTGTTTTCTATCTAAAATTATCGAGCAACAATGGTACATGTGGAGTGCAGCAGCCGGTCGCCGAGACACGAGTTCTCCTAAAATTATCTCATCCACAGCATCGAGCAGCTAGCTCTAAGAATCGGTTCGACGTGTGTCGCAGGTCGCGTGCCGTCATCGGGAACGTGTTCGACGGTCCTCTTGTTCGATCCCTCTGTCCCTCTTCAGCTTCTGTCGACTTCCTAACGCCGTCTTGAACGAGCACGGACCCTCTTCGCAGCTGCCCCGGCAGCTCGTAACTCTTCTCTCGCGAGAGGACGGTAATTTAAAACGTACTATCGCGTCCACACATGGAAAACCCTCTAACCAAGCTCTCCTAACTAACTACGATGTCTGAAGAAACCTTCTGCCCCTTTCACTGATCTTCGCAACCAGATGAATCCAAATCTAGTCGAAAAGTCAATCCTAACCAATGGTTTATTGCATTAAATTGAACCAATACATTAAAATTAATTAATTACGGTCTGCTCAACTTCCTAAAATTGTTAAAAGAGGAAATACACTTTTATTTCACTTCTCATCTAAGTTCTAGTTAAATCAATGTGTGTGTTTCCAATCCAAAAGAAAAAATTACTAATTGTAAGACACGTCTGTTTTTATTGTACGTCGAGTGCCATCACTTTTCCGCTATAAAAGGCCTAAGAACAAATTAAGGGAAACATTCAAGGTCAGTCAGTCCGTGTCAGCCTCAAGTCAAAGCACTCACGCGGTTATAGTTCTCTCAAGCGTCTATAGTTCAGGTGTTAACATTAAAAAGTATTAATTCCATCCTATATTCGCAATAAAATAACTGCGTCGCGCGGAAAGTAATAACATTTTACGAGTAGAATCACAAGAAAGAACAACATGTTATCAAACCTATTCTAAATGGTAAAAAATTGCCTTTGATTTTCGAACGATCTAATAATTCTAAGTCTTTGCTAGAGAAGTATCACTGGTGCAAATGGTTAAAGCGAGCTACACAAACAAGGAAACATGAACTAAAAGGATCGAGGAAAAACATTTGGAAATTTTTCCGAGGAAGCAACGAATGCAGTTCTCCCGACACAACCCCCGGTGCATTCCTCGTCTAGACGTCCCCGGGCCGGGTTCCCGGTATCTCTGATATTTATAATCGCGAAACTCGACTCGCATTAAAAGGGCCGATTCTCGGATTAGCGGAAGCCGGTCCAGTCTTAGATCTCTCGCGAGAGACGACCGACACATGTCGTGTCAAAAGGCAACGCGGCACACGCTCCTCCCCCGTCTCTCGTTCACCCTCCCCCACCCTGTTGTTTCTCTTTCTTCCGTTCTTTCCTCGTCCCTTTCCAGCTCGTGCCCCACGACACATCCCGTTTCTTGCGCCACTCGATATCCCCCGCTTACCATTTTCCGTTCTCCGCTTTCAAACGTTCCGTAAATATCCCGAACACGGTTCTCAAAGTCGGTTTTCCCCAATATCGACGCCCCGTGACACTAAAATCGTTCTTCGCGCAGATGTCTCCGACTACGAAATCTTTACAGATTCCGCCGGAGATTCGAGGAATTTAGTATAGCGACGCTCTCTCCTATTTTATTGACGTTCGGGCCACGAGAGGAAATCGATTTCTCTTTTAACAATCCTCTTCGGGAATGCTTAATGTGTATGGACGAACGCCATTTCAGATATCCACATTGATTTTGAACGCGTTAGAAAGCTGCGATTAAAAAATACAGCTTCGAACAAGGCGTACAAATTTACAGTGTAAATTCCATTAACTCGAGCGAATTTCTATTCTCGAGCACGTCTCTGGCGCGTTGCATCTTTGCTTGTGTCTCCTCCGCTAAAAATAAATGATAAATTTCAAATTTATCGAATCATGCGAACAACGATGTCCAACAATCAAATCGAATACGGTCAATCGACGCATAAAACCAAACAAGAAGAATTTGATACGTCCACAATCACATATATCAGCAGAAAAGAGAAATTCGCAAATATAAATGGTAAGGCGTTTTAAGACGTCACAAGTCCCCCACAAAAAAGAATCGAAAAATGTCTCCCCAGAACTCTCTGCCAGTAGGTTGCACACTTTTCACAGTTACACCGTTGAACCAGTACAATTCCCGACTCAGCTTCTCGCGTTTAGCGGCCGACTCGTTTCGCGTGAATTCGCGGCGACTGAAAGCGCTGGAAGAGGCGCGAAGAAGAAAAAGAACACAAAGTAGATCTCTCACACTCTTTCCCCCTCTATTATCCCGCGTGCTTTGCCTGCTCTATCCAACGTGTCGGCCGCGAATTCTGAAGTCGCGCGCGTCGTCGTGGCTGCACGCGTGGTCGAATAATGCGAACGAGCACAGTCGTCGTCACGGATAGCGCAATTAAGCAAATAGCGCGTCCCACGCGCGTCTTTCCTCCACCTCTTTCCTCTAAATGTTACTGGGGACGCTTGCGAGCCGAAATTAATTTCGTTCGAGCAAGAGGTGTCCCATGGTTATAGATCCAAATGAGCCTGCCTAGCTGAACAAAACCACTAGGTGTTTTTACTCTTGTTTATTATTAGACAGCGGATTTTATGCATTCGCCACTCACTTAAAGACATCAGACGAATTTAAAAATACTTTTATACAATTTTCAACCTATTCAACGTATTAAGAGAGAAAATAAATTTCTACGTCGCTCCGGATTGTTGCAATTCAGGTGGAAAATTTTCCTCCTCTTGTTCTTTGCGCAAAATAAAACTTGTTTACATCAATTGCAAGAGTTTGGAGCCAAATAGGTATTTAATTCTTCCTTTAATAATTTCAACAAGCTGGGAATAATGGGTTCGCATTCTTAAATCTATTTAACCTGCCTACTGTCTCGATCATTACAAGATTATAAAACAGAAATA
Organism: Lasioglossum zephyrum; assembly: GCA_028455615.1. Lineage (NCBI taxonomy): Eukaryota > Metazoa > Arthropoda > Insecta > Hymenoptera > Halictidae > Lasioglossum > Lasioglossum zephyrum. Next base: position 1,689,351 of record CM052323.1, on the reverse strand, counting down.
CAGACTTGCCAATGCAGAGATCGAATTAGTCTCAACGTCTGGCCGAGAAGACCGTTGGCCACTTAGAATAAGAACGACGCGCGAGTTTTCCCACACGAGACGTTTCCTTGAAAACCGTCAAAATTGTGTGCACCGTGTTCGCCCCATTAGCGTTATCATCGGTCGATCTTTCAGCAGAAGGTGTACGAAGTCGCGAAGTTTCGAGCACTGTACTTCCGTGATTGCAGGTGTGTCCGCAAACAGACTTTGCTCGTTCGGGAAATGCAGGTCGAAGAAAGGGTGTCGTTTGCGGTGCAGTTGTTTCGGTAACGAGAGCGAATTCGGCGGTTGCAAGCGCGATGCAATTGACTCGCAATTGCACCTTTTCCCGCGGTGCGGAATTCCGCAAAGGTGACGGCGCAGCGCAAAGTGTACGTTGCCACCTCTTTCCGAAAATTACACATAATCGCCGGCAGCGTGCCCGTGGGCCGCTCACCGTCAACAGCTGCCCAAAAATTAGTCTAACTGCCAGACATTGTCGTCTTCCGTGTCCAAAAGTGCACATTTACATTTCCTTTAATCCATTTCGATTGCGCTGTACTGTTCAACGTAAATGCACTAGTACAACGGAAATGTACTAGACTTCTTCATGTATTGGAAGAACCAGTGGCGCACCAAGGATTTAATTTTGGGGTGGGTCCGAGTTGAACAGAATCACATTTTTTTGCAAAAATATCTGTTAACGATAGCCAGGACTATTATTATACAATTTTACATGCTGAACATTTTCTGCTCCAAGCGTGGGGCTCTCTTGTAGCATTTGCTACTAATTCGGCCCTGCATATTGGAAGCACCTGTTCTACGGTTTAACTAATTTTCCGATGTTCTATTTACTTTTTCTTGGGGGAAAGGAGCAAGACCCGCTGGTCACCCCTTGGATGCGACACTGGGAAGAACCATAGTGTTAGATGCACATATTTCGTACTCAAAATCCCACGTGTGGATTATTTCGCCGATTTAGATTTTGTTTACGAGACGTCGGTAAGGTATAAGAATTAATGTCGCGTTTTTGGTTGTTTTTTTTGCTTCACCGACGATATCTGCTGTTCGAGTTCGATAACAACCGGCAGGGTAGCCGACCGAGTTTGTAACCTTGTCGTGTCGGTAGTTCATCGAACCCGTTATTTATTGTCGCGTGGGCCATCGTATCCTTCTCCGTATGTCAAATCCAAAGATCGTTGTCCTAACAAATGTTAGTGCGATTCTAGATGTTCAATTTCAAAGTCCCCACTCCTTGTTCCTTCCGAAACCGATAACCCCTCAGACTATAAAGTGCGTTTGCGTTTGTACACAGACTTACTATCTCACGTCTTAGCATCTGCCTACGTCACACAAGCAAGCGTTCATTGTATCAAGCCTTTCATCATCATCATTTTAATCATCCCATTCGATATTCCGTTTCGTATCTTTGCGGGCTTCGCGATCATACTCTAACCTTTGTCCTTTCGGTTATACACTGTATCTTTGCATTTTTATACATTTTATTTAGTTTTGTTAATATATATATATTATTTCTTGTTACAATTTACTCTTTATTCTCCTCGTCTTTTCATCTCTCCATATCCTAATATCTTTCGAGACTCATCTAGTCCCGTCAGTCTAAAATTTATACAATTCGATTATAATGATCTTTCGATGGAAGTCAGAGTTCACTTCAAACTCATTTATAGGAAAATTGAATAGACGAAATTCAAAATTATTGGACAATTTTAAAAATCTAAGACATCAATATACGATTTCTCCTCTATTGAATTAATCGTGGTAAGAAATAACATTCAATTCAGTTTCTTTTTCCTTGAATCGATGCAGAGAATTATTATTTTGCATAAAGATCCGCAGTCCAGTCATCACAAATGAAGTCTAGGCAAATCACCCCGTAATTACTTATTACGGGGGTGTAGATTTCAGAATCGTAACAATCAGATACAGCAATTTGTTCGAAGATATTCGATAAATAATCGAAGGATCTCAATTTAGAATCGCGTGTCCACCGCAAAGATGAGCGAACCAGTGAACTTACAAAACGGACGTTGGGGTGTAAGATGCGGCGCGACCCGGGAAAGAAGATCGGTGTGACAAAGAACGATCGTAGATAATCTGGCTTTGTGGTCGCGGCTCGACTCGCGAGACACCTTTGTGCCTCGTGGAACACGGGCCCGTGAATGCTCACCGCGAAGGAAGAAAGAGGACTCCGACATTTGTCTCCTGGTTCGTAGCTCGCGGATGAACGAGCCTCTGCTTGGAAGACCGGTGGGGGTGGTAGGGTATTTTACATACACACGAAAACAGTTCTACACGAACGTAACCAGGTTATACACGATGTCCCCGGGACCATTCATCTGTTCGCCTGTCGTGTGAACGTGTGCGCTCGCGCGCGTGCTCGTGAACCGTGAATGAATACGGTCGACACTTGCACCCACATGATTCATTGAAATTCAAATGATATCTCCGCAACGGCTATCCTACGACCTACCTTCATCTCTCTCTCTCGTCTATCTTCTCTCTTCTCTGTCAGTCCCTCTCGTTTTCTTGGATAGTCAGACTGGTCCTGGAGAGAGTATACGTGTGTTTGTGTGGCGACTCGTTTGGGTGTCTGAGGCCAGACCGGCTGACACCCCATGGAAACGCTCGTGCTTTACATATATGCTTATTGGCCAGCGAAGATATTCATTATAATAGCGAGCACACACGGCCCGTGTAATAGAATGCAGCTTTGGTATGCTAACCGGGGTCAAAATATAACTCTTACGAGCCGCGGCGAGGAGATTCGTGTCAGACGTGTTTGTCCGCCGAGATGGAGACATCCCCGAATTCCGAGCAGCTTCCTACGCGGACAGCCCTCTGATTCTTGGTGTCTCACCTGTGGACGTTGACTACCGATGCTCTCCTCTCGCGGAACAATTCATTCCCGCTCTGATATTGCTAGCGAGAAGCTAGTGAAATGTCGCTCAACTAGACCCAACACCGCTTTGTTTTTATCGGAGCTTGAGAACCCTGTAATTATTCTCTCTCGGAGTGAGAAAGTAGAGATTATGAAGGCAGTGCTCGTCTCTAAACCAGGATTGCAACTTTCCTTCGAAGCTTCTTAAAATTCGAAGGCTATCAGAATCAGAGTTTCGAATTTCGAACCTTCGTAGTAAATTATTATTACGGCCACGGTAGATACATCGTCGATGGAGAGTTCACCTACCAAAATT
>CM052323.1:1675105-1686015 GCA_028455615.1 Lasioglossum zephyrum | reverse complement strand
AGGTATAAGCGACCCTTGTAGGTAAGGAAAAGGCGAGGACCGAAGTCAGTTACAAGGAAACCTTCGAGCCTAGCACGTCGCGTCGTCACATTGCTGTAAAGAAACCATTCTTGCTGGTTTTAGTCGTAAAGTTATACGCATTCAACTATTCACATCTTAACATTGTACACGCGGTATTATTATAAGATTCCACTTATATTTAATAAAGTCCATCAATATATATTCGATTGTAAACCATGTGATCGCTAATAACCTAGTTGTTAATGTAACCACATTAATAAACCACAAATAAATAATATATGAAACCAAGGGCAAAATAGAATACTTCAAAACATTTGTTTATTCGGTGTGTTGCTGCCATACAGTTCATCGTACAAAAAAAAAGAATATTAAAAGTTATATAAAAGATGTGTTCAAAGTTTCATCTCAATTGATTATGTATAAATAAAGTTTATTGAAGTTTATATAGATTGCTTTGCTTTCACATTTTCAATTACGAAATAATAGCCGGTGACATGTGTGAATGTGAATGTGTTCACACTGTTTAGTGAAAGCATCCTTAGTTTCTCAATTGGGCTTTAATGAGCTCCCATTTTTCGTAATTCTGTAAAACCATAACATCATATAAGGATAGATTGTCGCGACTAGTTGCATCGGCGCCTCAGCATGATTTGCAACTCGCTAACTCATCGTCCTCGATCACAGAGCCGCCGATAAAATTTTTTAAAAGGTCAGACGCGAGAATGCAACTACGAGGAACACTATAAGTCCATCGACTGTATCGATTGCGTTAGCCGTCGACAGTTTCGCAACAAAGCAGCAATCCGCGAGGAACAAACGAACCTCGAAGAGCGTATTCGCCCGTCAATTGCGAATTTTTACGGCCGATAGCGATTGCAATCCCCCGCGTGTAACTGGCTAAACGATCGTTGGCGGTGCAACCGCGCCGTTGGTGCAATCGAAGTGCATGTTCCACGAAGAGGAAAGAAATCGACGGGGGCCGTAAATTCGCCGTTAAACTCATCGATGCAGCAGCGAATATCAAACTATCCGTGGCGTTATCGGCGCGGCTGCGGCTAGTCGTTTACTTCGAAAAATAAACGGTTCGCGGCCCGACGATTACTGGACGGAATCGAAGCGAAATATTCCCGATACACGTGGATCGCGATAATACTCGGCGCGAACACGTTAGTGTCGTTTATCGCGAATAATTTGCATCGCTCTATATTCCTATCAGTGGACTCGATACAGCAACGCATGGTGTCGCCATTGCGCCGCTCTACCATGTACGGTTTTCGACTTCGGATCATTTGCGAGCGCGAACTGAACGAGAACCACAAAAGAAATCAAATGAGAACGAAGAAAATTAATGAACTTATAATTTGTTCTTTCTAATTATCACCACTTTCAAGTATATAATGAAGCAGAACTGAAAAAAGAAGTCACATGAAAATGAAGAAAATTTATTCCTTTTAATCCGGATCACCAGCAGGTACAAAACAAACCACAACCGCAAAAAAATCTTTCTAATTATCATCACTTTCAAGTATATAATGCAGCAGAACTAAAAATAGAAATCACATGAAAATGAAGAAAATTTATTCCTCCTAATCCGGATCACCAGCAGGTACAAAACGAACCACAACCGAAATAAAATCCTAAAAACTAACAGCACGTCAATCCACTGTAGTGTTCGTTGTTCTTCGCAGTTATTAAAAATACAAAATGGACTACACAAAGCGCTGCAAATGGGCGAACGAGCGGATGAAAATAGTTCGCGGAGAAAATGGTTTGTTTTTCGCGTTACCCTGTTGGGTGGCGGTTCCGCGGTTGTAGCAGACACCCACCCCCGACATCTCGATCTCGCTTTGAAGCCCGCGGAACCTTGCACGCGCGGAAAGATCAAGGTTCATGGTTCCGCTCGCGTAGAGAGAGAGAGAAAGAGAGACGGGTTCTCGATGTCAGAGACGCGCGAAACGTATCGTTGATTAAAGCGTACAGACGCGGTAGAACGCGCGAAGCGAGAACAGCGACGGTAAGGAGACGGATTGAAAGGAGAAGGAGAGTGAGCGAGAGAGAGAGAGAGCGAAGGATAGGTAGAAGCACGTAGGAATGAAAATGGAAGTCTCCACCTACTCGGCGAGCGGCGCCCGCGTCTCAGGGATCGCATCCATCATTCCGGTGGGGGCGTACTTGCCGGGTCTTTAATCTTTCCTTGCTCTCGCGGAGATGCTTGTTCCTCCCCTTTCCCTTTCCCTCTTTCCCTGCCCCTTTCCCTAGACAGATCCGGCCCGTTTTTCGAGCTGACACCGGCCGATGTTCGCGCTGTCCGATCTCACGCGCCAAATTTAACCCCGTGTTACCCTCCGTTGTCTCGAGCACTGTTCTCTTTCCCTCCTCTTCCGCTCATGGATTTCAAAGCTTCGAAACCGTAGGTTCAACCCTTCTCCCTGCTGCTTTTACACTTAAGGGGGTAGACTCGGTTTCCTCGGATTGAAAGGGATGTGCCTTCTCATTTCTCGATATTGCAAGGATGGGTTTTCTTAGTGATCAAAAGCGTTAGATAAAGTCTAGGCCACGATCGCCCTGAAAAGTTCTATGTTTACGTTAACGAGACGTAATTTGCATTATTCGGCAGCATGTAGCTGACGTAGCTGTACGAAAATAACTGCATGCTCGTCTGTATGCTTCTGTCGCGTAGCGTACCCTCTGTTCGCATGGTGAACAGAGACTTATTTTTTACAACGTTAAATTGTATTTGAGGCGAGCGTTTGGCCACCAGATGGTCAATTGCAGGGTTTTTACCATAAGGTATTTTAGAGTCGAGTCCATTTTTAGGAACTGCAATTCCACAACTAACCGTCAGTTTACAATACCTTTTTTTTTATTACACGCTACAATCTTTAGTAACGCTACCTGCGTGGGTCACTCGGGACCCGCTCGGTACCCTCGCAGGACCACTCAGAAATTTCGAAGTTTCCGTTGTAAGAACAATCTCTACCACCTTTTTGTAAAGCCCCAGCGTAACAGATAAATAGCAAGAGCGAACGGCAGAAAGCAGCTATCACGAATCAGAATTGTACTAGAGCACAACGAGCAAGCATTTTAATAAACCTAGTAATTGTTACGAGTACTGCGTCAATCAATTCAATACAGTCCACTAACTATCATTTAGTGTAACGAATTTCGGCAAGGTGTGAGTTTAACTATCTCCCGGGATAGAAAACGCACACACAACAGCTTCCGAAAATGCAAATTACCGCTCGTAAACGTAAAAATAGAACTTTTAGTTGACCCAGCGTTTGTCGCTACTGAAATATCCCATCTCTGCATCATCGAGAAATGAGAAAACGTATATCCCGCACCCTTGCAAACACGAATCTACTCCCCTTTAAGGGTTTGCAAGCACTGCTTCAACAGGTGGGATTGAAACTGTGTTCTCTTTCCATCATCCGTGATCGTTTTGTTTCTCTTCGTCCATTTATTTACAGCGAGGAAATTTATAGGTCATAGCATTTTACAACGAATCTTGAATCGTATTCGTTTTACCTTTTTCTTAAATAGTCGCCGACTCGAATAATCTCTCGTGGAGGTTTTACGACCGCTACTGGAGCAATAGATCGTTCATCGACGAATTAATAAAGTCACCGGCGACTCGTTAAAACTGCCTCGCCCTGGGACACGTTCCGATGAAACGACTCGCGTCCGCGGAGGAAGAAGTATGGGTGCACGGTGTGTACCGTATCGAAGAGGAGCGACCGGTCCGATGCAGAAGAAGAAACCCAGTTTCCAGCAAGAAATCGGGCCGAGATAGTCCTGGCAGACAGAGCAGGTCTGTCGCAGGCCGTCGCCCGGGCGCGAACAACAATCTAAATGGTAATCCAACACCACACCCTCATTGCAAAAACAGAAAAGCAGCCGCGGCACAAAAATCTCCACGTGCAGAGAACGGCGCTCGGTGGCCCTGGCAAAAAGCATTAACAAGGCTGCGATGAGCGTCCGACTAATTCTATAAGTCCCGACCCCCCGTTCTTGTCTCCCTCTCTTGTTCTCTTACACGATCCCGCGAACGGCGTTATTTTATCGTCTTTCGCCGTTCGTTCTTTTCTTGCACCCTCCACACACATACACGCAAACATTGGTGTACCTTATTCTTTGCTTGTCGCCCCCGCACCCATCCTAATATCCCCTTCTCTCTCTCACTCACTCCCTTCCATACACTCGTCCGAGCAGCTCTTCTTGAACAAATGTTCCGAGAGGCATCTCCCCGAAGAAAACACCGGGGACGGTAATTATCTCCCGGTCGTGTAAAAATAATAATTAGCTCCCATCGTTGCATTAATTAAAGCCCCTACCATAGAACAACAGCCCCCTCCTCCAGGCTCGAACGCGCCCGCCGCCAGTAATTACGCGTCCCTTATGGCCACTAACCACTGTCCAACAAAGGACGACCGCTTTACACGCCCACGACAGCGACAGCCTTCTTCTGATCGCGACTGTGAAGCCTCGTGATACCGACCACCACGGACGATGCCGATCCTACCAACAATCCGCTCTGCTTATCGGTCAACGCGACGATACCATCGACAACGTTCGCTACTTTACGATCGAGATCACCTGGACTCGCGATAACGATACCGTTCACTTCCCGGAAGACTTCCTTCTTGGGTCAAGGTCTGTATCGACGACCCGGATATTCAGGATTATTCCTAGCGGCGTACTTCGATGTAAGTTTTGAACTCAATTGTTCTACAAGTACATTCAGCAGTCTAGCGGCGGCACACGCTGACATATCTACTTCATATGTGCTATAAATATGTATCTTATAACAAGCTTAATCCTTTAAACACCGAATTTCTATTCCGGTCTGAAATATTTCCAATTTATACGATTTTCTTCATTTTATCGATATAAAACTGATGTAGTACTTCGTGCAATACTTTTAGTAGTTAATTAATATATTAAGTAGGTTATTAATTTATTCAATACAAATTTTTTAGTGCAACAAATGTTTTGAATAATGGTAGAAAAATGATTAGTGATACTTTCACCAAAAGAATGAAGCATTATGAAAAATGCAATACAGAACAAAGCACATAAGTTTGATGATGAGATCTTTTAATTAAAAGATGCTTCTTCGTCAGCCGCGTACCAAGAAAAGAAGAATGGGTCACAATGGAGGTGAATGAGATTTAAGCGATGCACGTGTCTGGATTAATTTTTCGGGTGATCGAATGGCCAGCGGGTTGGATCGCGGATGAGATCGCCGCGGTGCGGTCGGTTTGCAACGAGAGAGGCAGCATGCTGTAGAGAGGTAGGTACTTGCCTGACGCACCTGTTTGAACTGCTCTTCGAAACTCCAGCTGGTCGTCTGCTGGTGATTCGTTCCCGTCGAGTTGTTCTGCAAGTGATTGCTGGTTTCCCGAGGCTCGCCGCCGTTCCTCGCGCTGCCCTGCGACGATTCGCTGGAATGCGAGCTGGCCGACGATGTCATCTGATTATTGCCCATACTGCCGCCCATCCCGGCCGACTGTGGATGATTGTTCTGCGAGTGATGCTGCGGGGTTAGGAACGCCGCTGGCGACGGGAACGAGAACGGCAAATTGAACCCGCCGCCGCCCATTGCCGCATGCAACGCCTCCAGTCCGGTTTTGTTGTTCAGCAAGTCCGCGTCGTTCTACACAGATATCACGGAAACATCCTTAATCGATCGTTAATCCTCAACGATGCGTCGGCTGTTGCTTTCTTTCGAAGGTCGAAGATTTTGAAGCTTCAACGACGATCAATGCGGATCTTTTTATTTATTTATTTTACGTCGCTTTCAACTCTTTGTTAAGGTTATTTCATGACGGAACCTACAGTTTTTAAGGTGACTTCAGAACCATCTTGACTGCGGATCTTTGTGCAAAATAAAAATTTTCTGCATTGATTACAAGAAATAGAGACTATATTGAATATTATTTCTTCCCTTAATGATTGTAATAGAGGAGAAGTCATCTACTGACGATCAAAGAATTTGAAGCTTCGCGAGTATCAGCGAGATCTGAGCCTCTTTGGAAATTTTTCAAAAATTTATTACTCCATCCATACATATCAAAATCAGTATGCAAATGATTTTGCCGGGTTGAACATCGTTCTCTCGCCAGCAAAAAGTTGCCACGCGAGTTTTGCGAGTTTGCCATGCATTCTTCTAGCGATCCGCAGTTCGCGTGGCTGTAGTTACGGTCGCGTTTATTGTAGCTTTAATATATGCGGTTATCGCCGCGTCTAATTCCATTGAAAAAGTGGAAAGCAATCATTTGCAGTAATGTTGAATCCGGAACATAGTACTGCAAGTTACCTGACTGAAGAATATTAAATAGTTAAGTTAGATATTGGTGCTTCAACTACTTCAAATTAATATGAAATGACGTAATTATTTAAACAGCACCGATGCATATTTTTCTTTGAAACCATTCGCGGGCAGTGAACGACAATCTTAAATAAAACGTTCAAAGCTTTGTAGCCTATTCGCGTGCGTTCTAGCGGCATTAAATCCGCTTTCTAGAGATTACGCATAGGGAAATTTCCGTCTGTTTTACTCGGTGAGCAAACACCGATAGTTTTGAAACATGGCGGAGTACAAACAATGGCCGCGAGTCGAAAGCGAGGATCGTAAAAAAATGCTCTCGTAATTGGCTCGCGTAATAAAAAAATATAAAAGAAGTGAATCGACGTTAGGGTAATAGGTGCGCGCGCGTAGTTGCGACACACTCTCACGATTTGTGCTCGTTGTTTTCTCTGTGTCACTCGCGCGAGCTCTTTCCATGGAGTTACCAGTTACGTTTTAAACGATTAGGGTATTACCTCATTTTCCTGCGACGTTTAAACAGTTCCCTGGCTGACTGTAAATGTCGCTGAACGGTAATGCGCGCGTAAACTGCATACATTGTACGCAACGACTGGGCGAGCGCGATCGACGATTAAAAGTTACGAGTAAAATTGAGGCTCGTGTCGCTCGAATCGAAAACGCATACACGCATTTAACGCGTTTCTAGTTGCTCGACTCGCATAAATAATTTCGCATATAAAATACTCCGTGCGACTTTTGATCTTGTAAAACGAAACGATCGCGGCTTTTTGCCGGTTAATAGTATTCATCCAGCTAGTTAATGACTGGCTGGTATCGAACGTGGTAAAATTCTGTTCAATTAAAACATCGAGTTACGCAACCCATGATGAATCGATAATGAAAAACGTCTGCGGCGAATGTCTGCGAGAAATGTTCGATAAACTATTTTCAAAACTATTGCAATTGATCGCATTCCACTTTCTACGTAATTGGTTACATGGAACTTTACATCGCTCCAACATAAATATATTTTTATTCAATGAAATAGCTACTTTAATGCAACGTAGATATATTTGCTAGTGTGGTCGACACCTTCGTTTATGCTTGAAACATTAAATTTAGAGTTTTTAGATTGTAAATACTATATGCGAATAATTAAAAGTGAATACTCTCCAAGTACAGTTATTTAATAATAAATTTAAACGCGCGCGCGCGTTGGTACAAAAAGCTCGAAGCAAACCGAAAAAAAATCCGTGGACTGACCTCCATTTTGATCTTGGCCAGAAGCGGCGAATTGTGTGTGACCATTAGGCTGTTCAAGTGTGTTAATGGAGTAGGTGTGCTGACCAGAGCGGACGCATTGTCCGGTGAGGAGTGCGTGTTACCCTGAAGTGGTTGCTGAGGTAATTCCTCCCCGCTCTCCTCGTCCTGTAGGTCTGGATCCGACAAATCCTCCTCCTGATGCGACTGAAAGCAGATCAATGATTCTGGTTAAACTGGTCGTCATCTTTGTTCTCTCTCTCTCTCTCTCTCTCTCTCTCTTTTTCTCTTTCTCTCTCCCTCAATCTATTCGGCGTTTTTCGAACGCGTGTCGTCAAGGGTTCAACCTACCCCCCCGTGTCTCACGATATTCCTGCCCCCCGCCGATAATTACAACTTATTCATTCCAGCGTGGCCCGAATGCACGCGTGCGAATAATAACGAGAAACGTTTTTGATCGCTTTCATTTTCTCATTTTTTGTCCGCAACGTTACACGCGTGACTCACGCGAACACCGACAGACGCAACGAATATTTCAGTGCATTATAAGCTGCTGCCTGCTGCACGAATTAATTCAGCCCCCCTCTGCATTCCGCGATTCGCCATTACATTCTGCATTCTAATTATCCTCCTTCGGACAAGTCATGACAAAAATAGAATTTTGCTGCTCAAACTTTTTCTCTTGTTTCCTCGTCTCGGAAACCTTCGCTTATCTTCGAAAGAAGAATAAGACTCATCCTACGTTTCTCATTTCCGAATAATTTTGTTCGCATCGTCCTCTGTTTTCGAATCACTTTATTCGAATTCCTGTTTCTGCGAAGAAATGTTTCGTTTTCGAGTTACAATCAAGTCAGAGGGAAAGTTCTGTCGTAATTTAAAGAAAACCTTTGAATCAATTTCTAAAAATGTATGTATAATATTATTTCAATATCGTTTCCATTACTTGTAACAACTTGTTGCCATCTTTTCTGTTTACGTGAAAGATGACAGAACTTTCCCTCCAACCTAATAAAATAGCTCCGAGCGCGAAGGATTAAGAAGTCAATAATAATTCATAGAAAAGCAGACATTTCCACAGAGCTGGAAACCAAGTTATCTCTTTCAATGTTCAAATTGTCGTCAGAATTGTCAATAATACTCAATACAGTTCATTCAGAGTATTCAGCAGTCGTGTCTCCACATCTCCCGAATAAAGATCGGATCGCAGGTGCTCGGCTATTGTGGCCAATAAAGAGGACGATGATCGGTCGCCTTTGGACCGCGCGTGAATGAAGCGTCATTGTCGCGCCTATACATACGTATAGAGGAGCGTGCTCGAGCGAGTGTTCGGGCGCGTGTTTTCGGTAGGCGAACCTACAAATTATTATGCAGTCACCCACAGGTATTCCCGGTGACAGAGACGTGGGAGTGATTCTGTTTCGGAGGGACAGGGACCGGCCGCGCCCACTTGTTTGCTCGGGGTGTAACAGTTTCACCTGGAGCAATGATTTATTTCGTTCGATCAGACATATTCTGAAATGTCTGTTAGGAGTCTTCTAACACACAGATTCTAATGCACTGTGCACCGACAACGCCTGTATAATAAAACTAAATCGGTGAAATATGAAACAGCGATCGAATTAAATGAATTTCAGATCTTCGATATAGCACCAGCTACTTATTAATCTTTCATTTTAACTTGAAAATTAAACATTTCCTTCCAACTAATACCATTGTCTTCTAACAAACAGATTCTAATGCACTGTGCACCGACAACGCATGTATAATAAAACTAAATCGGTGAAATATGAAACAGCGATCGAATTAAATGAATTTCAGAGCTTCGATATAACACCAGCTACCTATTAACCCTTTACTTTAACTTGAAAATTAAACATTTCCTTCCAACTTAGAATAATACCATCGTATATAATTTTTTACACACATTTTACAATGTAATACTGTAAGCTAAGTCACCGGAAAATATTGAGCGATATCGATTTGCTCGTAGTCGTGCGACAACTGACTCTGTGGTCCTCGAGACCCGCTTTTATAGCTGAAAACATCTAAAACGGTGCCGGTCATCGCGACAACGTTGCTTTAGGGTACCATGCCGCAAAGAACGCAACGACTCGAGCAGTCGTCGCGGCAATGTGCTTTGATCGGCAATACATACGCACACCGCTAGCGGCAACCTCTTACAATACTTAATAATGTAAACAATATTTTGAATAATGATACAGCATTTTTTAGTGGTGATTCCGAGTCACCTCTCGACTGCTAAGAATAATGGAAATGGCTGTACTTTTGTTCAAATAATTTTTCAGTGAAATTATGGAAAATGCTCAAGAAATCTTGCAGGTGTGGGTTAAGTATTGCTTATAAAGATTCTGGAAGCGTTCGAGAATGTGTTTGAACGAATGAAACGCTCGCAAAGTGTGTCGCGAAGGCAGTTGCTCCTCGGGTGCTCGTGATTCCACCTCGTTGCTCAAACAAGCCCCTAACACGTCCTGGGTGTCAACTCGGGCACTCAGTTAAAAAAAGGTGAGAAGAGGTCCCCTGCTCCCTTCATGGTCCCCATGGTCAGGTATTCGAACGCCCACGTGCGAGCAGAGAGACGGGTCCTGTTAGAACAATAGCGGCCCGGACGTGATTATCGTAATGACAGCCGGCACAGGACCTCTTGAATGACGCGATTTCTGGTCCCGCGACGGGAATACCTGATGCGAGGACAGCGTCAACCGTCGTCATTCAATTTTCACGCCTCTGGGGCCCGTCGCGACTTTCTACGGGGCCTCTCTCTTTCTCTCTCTTTCTGTTGCGCGCAATTTCTTCGCGGGGAACTTTCACGATTCGGCTTATCGGCCAAATGACTGCGGAAGTTGGCTTTATCGTGACTCTTTACTCGTCGAACAGGGATTTTAGGGAAGCCGCGTTTCAGCTCTCCTGTCACAGCGAACTGGTGGGAAAACTGGTATGCGTTCGATGGATATTGTTGCGCAAAAGTTTAACGAGAGTCGTACGTCTCAACTGTCCCGACTGGCTTCATTCCGTTCTATCGTCGCGAGATACTATCCTGCTTCATTAATCATGAAGCTTGGTCTCTGACCGGCGCCGTGTGTGTTTATGCAAAATCGAATTTCCTGGCATGATACGCGAACGGAAGTCTTGTTGTGCCTGCGATTTTAGCGTGACAACGTTGGGAACGCCGAATTCGACTCTGCATGCCGCGGAAAATAGCAATGAATAACGGGGGTGCTGTTTTATGCATTTAGGATGAAAATGAAGTGAAATTTCTGGGTGATTCAAGTCATTTAATCCTTTGCACTCGGAGCTATTT
>CM052323.1:1536246-1675005 GCA_028455615.1 Lasioglossum zephyrum | reverse complement strand
GTTCTGAGCCATGTGTGCAATTTCAAGTCTCTAGCTCATCAGGAAGTTAGTTTAAAATCAATTGCAAAATTTGCCACCGAACAAACGGACAAACAGACAAACAAGAAAGCGAGCTAATAAAAACGTGGTAAAATAAAGTGCTTTTTTCTATGGGATTTTCTCCTCCTTAAGTTGAGATTATCCATGGCCACAATCGTTAATAGATACAATGATCACTCAGAAATACGTTTTTTTCTCAATTTTACTTTGTTTACACATTTCCAATGGTTTTTCATAAATTCAGAACACTTCCCGGTCAAACACGACGATCCGTATGAAGATCCACAATCTGATTACAAGATGAGACATAAATCAAGTTGGGAAAATGGAAAATTTGTTGATGCCGCGGGATGCAGGAATTCCGATCGGAACAGCGGCGAATGCATTGCTATTTGATTAGGATTCCATCAACCGGGTCCACGGTTGACCACCGTGGAAGGGTCAATATTATCACACGTGCTGAAAGCCGCCGACACAGGCGTCTCGTTTGTATCCACCCTGTTTTTTCCTTCCCCGATCACGATTTCATCCGAGATCGGACGACGCGACGGTCCTCGGTACACCTGCATCCGATAAGTATATATTTATCCAAGTCCGCCCTTTTCAGGTAGGGACTTGCGCGCACGCGGTTAGTGCATTTGAATATATTTGGATATTCGATGGATCTATTTGCATGCCCGGTTCGTAGATGAACGAGCGAGGTCCTGATGTGTCCCAGGGAACGCCCCTCCGAATTTTCTTACTCTCCAAGAAATTATGCGCCGAGTATTTCCTTCGGTACAGATATCGGTGCTACTATTCAATTAATTACTGTGCACCCGAATTTTCTTACCCCTAAAAAACTAAATTTAGTATTCTGTATATAGTAGCCAAATTCTGTAGCTAGTGTCAATGTCCTTACCCCTAAAAAAATATTTTTTCTTTACCCTTCGATAAAGACATCGGTGGTAATATTCAATTAATTCCTGTCCTTCTACAACAAACTAATAGAACGCACTCCACTTGTCAAATTGATCCAAAAATCAACGTTTCTCCCAAGACACGTCGAAGGCAGGCAGGATTTTACACGCCACCAACGCGGCGATAAAATAACTAAAACGACGCGAACAAATATCTAAAAAGTTGTTCCGCCACCTAATATATTTCCCGAAGAGGTTTACAAAGGAACCTAATCAGCCGTTGTCAGTACTCATAACTATCCTGTCCGCAGAAAGTGGTAATAAGTTGTCGCGATATGATCGTGAGAAAGCGATTGCTGGGTTGGAGGATTAAGTCGGTGTTTCGAACCGAGCTAAACACCAAAGTACACTAGAAAATTGAATGTAGCAAAAAGATCGCGCAGAGATTCGATTGGCCAGATTATGGCAGACTCGATCGAGTCGGGGAAATCGATTCGCGGGCACGACGGCGGAACATCCGTTCCTCCGGCGGCAGTTTTACGACGTCCATTTCCGTTCGCGGTAATGTCACTTTGTATAGTTTTATCTTGGCGCACCGGTGCAACGGGCACAGCCGTAAAACACTTATGACACCCGTAGCATAATAATGCCAGGCCGATAGCGTTTATCGCGCGGCGTATAGAGCCGCGACTCATTCGCCATTTTCCTAATTAATGTTTAATGATTCGATATCTGCCCTCTTTACTCGCGATTAGACCTAAAGCGGTTGATAGAGGCCGCGCACTTCGTTCCCAGGCCCCTTATTCCACCCTTATCACCGCGAAATAAACTGCTCGTTCGCATTTCAACAATCCAGAGCCGTGTAAAATCATGGACCCTGAGAAGCCTGTACCTTTGTAATTCTGTCCATTATCAATTTGATAGAGCGGTGAAGATCAAGAATAGAGCAACAATGCTGCTTCAATTTTAAATGTATACGATTAATAATTAATTAATTGGTTATCGATCCTAATTTATCTTCAGGATATTACAAATTTTTATTCGCGGCGCAAAGGTTCGATCATTTACAACAACAATTAGCTATATTTTGTGAATACTAAACGCTGGATTCGGATTTGAATCTTCAGGTTCAAGAACCACGTTAGCTATTAAAATGTTTTAATACGAGGAAAAGAAAGGAGGGGTGTTTCGTCCTAGACCCGCTAGAGGACTTATCAGTAAGACTATCTAGCGGGCCCTGCTTTATACACACGATGTTCGAACTTTTGTGCCGCGAGTAAAAATTTGTAGTATACGATTAAATTCCACAATTTTCTTCTTAAAAGGATAGACTGACCAATTCCTAATTCTGCTTTTTAGACAATTTTAAGTATAAATATTTTGAGCCAACATGAGCTTTCAAAATCTTCGTGACGACATTTCGATACATACTAAGGGAAAAGTAGCTTGTTTGTAAACACGCAACGCACCGCTCCCTTCAACGCTACGCTCAACTCAACTGTAGTTATAGCGAAACGGTGACAATCGAGGATAGCGGTAAGGTGATCATAGCGGCAAAATCAAACCGATGTACACAATTAAATGCGACTATTTATAGTGGAGCAATGACGAGAGCTGTGAGCAAGACAGTGTATAACAGTGGTGCGCATGGAACCAAAAATGTTTGTATCTGACAGCGGAGACGATCGCTATCAGAAATCAACTGTAATGATCTCATTGGAATTATTAATCACTTTAACTTAAAAAATCGTCCTTAAAGATGTCTCTGTCTCATTAGGTTGACTACAAGCTCTATTTCCACTTGCTTCAATAGCAATTTCATTAATTTTACCACGGTTTTATTATTTCTGTACATGCTCGTTGTAGATTTCGAGACGTTCAATTTCCACCATGTCGATAATTGCAGTATGCAAAACGCATTTTTACATTTGACAATATTCTCAGCGAATTCAGTCGATGTTTCAAATGGATTCCAGAGGCTTCTTGAAATACTCTTTTCGTGGATAAGGTTCATTTTCAATAATGTTCCCGGGAATGGCGAATCTGAAGGAACATTTACATATGTATTTCGTACGCATACAAGATTTCGGCGGGAGGATCGGACAACTTTCGAAATAATCCGTGTCCACTGTTGATCCGACGAGAGCTCTGTCTCGGAATCGTTCGAAGGTTGAAAATGGACGGCGCCGGGTTATTTATTTTCCGCGCGATTAGTTGGACATTAACGTCAGCGGATATGAAAGAGGACTCTCGATCGCAATGGATCACGATCAATGGACAGACGTCCGGCTTATTCATGGATGAATAAGGTACGGAGACCATGACCGAGCGCGACACGCCGCGCCGAGTGAAGACACATAGAAGAGGAGGAGGAGGAGAGAAGGCTTGTGAGGAGATACTCTCGCGTCCGAGCCGCATGAAGACATTTTAACGAGATTTAATATATCCTAGACACGACAATAGCTAAATTTACCGGAGGCCGGGCACCGTGGCACCGCGTTATCCCATCGGATTCACGCGGCAGATAACCGTGAGCCCCGGTTGTGATTTATCGCCGCGACGCTGCAGTACGATTGTTTTATTGTTTATACCTTATAGTTTGCACGCTTCGCGGGTGTACCCGTGTCTCCGTTAACAAAGACCCGAACGCGACCGTGCGTTCATGCGTGCACGCGGCCACCGACGCCTCTAAATCATCGCCTAAACGCTTCAGGCGGCGAGGACCACTTCGCTGTCTCGAAATATTCTAATTATTAGACTCTCTCTCTCTCTCCCGCACTCGTTCATTTTCAACTTGGTCACGGTCCGGCCAATTCGCAGTCTCGCTGTAATCTGCTCGACGCGATTTTCGAGCATTATTTTCGCGCCGCTTCATGCATAATGGCGGTTATGAAGCTGAGAACGTGTCTTGCAACCCGCTTGCGGACCATTAGACATGTTCTAGCAAATTTTCAACGTCTCTATATCGTGCTAATTAACTCCTTCGCCTGCCTATACAGTGTGTGTGTGTAAGTGTATACACGAAATTATTAACGGTACACGGATTTTGAAAAGAGCGAACTGGCGATTTCTATGTCCGAAAAATGGAGGAACAAAGGCGTCAGAGATTCCGCAGCCCAGAGACGAAATTAAACGAAGTGAGAGGCCTGACCGGCCTCGAGGCTGGTGGGTGTCTTCGTGACGAAGTGCCGGGTGCAAGCTGGTACGCAGAGGGGGGTCGAAAAATGAAGAAACAGTACGATTCCGAGCATATTACACGGACGATTAATTTGACCCCACCTCGAGAGGCCGAGAAAGAGAGAAAGGGAGAGTCGCAGCAAGATATATCGTGCGGCTAGGACACCGCGTCGCATCATTCGTCGATTATTCAACGCGACCACCTCGATGATTTCGGCGACACGTCTCCCGATATAAATTGCACCGCTCGCCAACGGCAGTCTCTCTTCCGAGGCTGAGATCGTTCCTGCTAATTTCAAGGATTAACGGAGCACACCATCATTTTTCCTCGCAAACCAAATTCTTTTGCAATCACTGCAATTAAACCGCCCGTTCCTCCTGCGAATATAAATTTGTGTGGGCCAACTGGTGGAAACTTGTGTCAACGAAATGAAAAATTGACACAGTGATAGCAGATCGATAAAACAACAAAGTAAACAGTTATTTTTCAGTTATGTGTTTTGCATTAGGAATATAAAAATCACAAAGTTTCGGACTAATTTACCTATCATATACATAACAGAACAATTGTTTCGGGAAAACTGTGTCAAAGTGACACAAGGGATGGATGAACCCGCCGTATAATTATAACGGGAGAAACTGTGTCACCTACGAGTATTACTAATTTATCTATCGTTAAGATAACAATAGGTTAACTACTAGAGCCTATGGAAACGCTTAGCATTATCGAGGAGAAGACGACACTCGGAAATTGGAGCCCACATACGACCCCCTTTGTCGCAGGGATCTTTACGAACACCAAAGACCCCTCCTTCCCGTTCGCGACTAATTGAAATGCATAAAATTGAAAACCCCGATGAGCAACGCGACCAACGGACTGTGTTATCGCCAGCGTTATCGAACTCGTTTCCTCGAACAGCGGGAAAGAACGAGTTCATGCTCGAGTTCATCGAGCAGAATAGAATCTTTTTTCTAGCCCACTTTTGCTGCAACAGGAAAATATGTATTTACTTCCCATCCTGAGGATGCTCCGAATCGCTCCTGAGGGCGTGGCTACAATGCTGTCAGAACATAGAGTACCTAGGAGGCGTGGCTTCCTTGAACTTTGTGGCTAGACTATCCTAAGGGGCGGGGCTTATTTGCTCTTTGAGTGCAGAGTTCCTTCAGATGCGTGCCTATACTGCCGTCAGAACATAGAGTGCCTAGGAGGCGTGGCTTCCTTGAACTTTGTGACCAGAGTATCCTAAGGAACGTGGCTTTTATTTGCTCTTTGAGTGTAGAGTTCCTTCAAATTGTGTGGCTTCGTTGCTCTAACAGCGTAGAGTGCTTTGAGAGTTCGTACTGCCATCCAAATTTCACTGTAGAGTGCCTAAGAGGCGTGGTCTCGATGCGCTCAATTTTAACCAAGTCCTTGTCTGTCTATACCATTGGTAGTGATTCAACGTTTGCATCGATACAATCAATACCAAGCAAATTAAACTTTCTTTGGGAAAGAACTCACAGAGAGACGGACTTCAGGCCGATTGATCGTAGGCAGGGGAAAAACGTAACAGCGAACCAACTCTCTCTCTCTCTTTCTTCTTTGTCGTTCTTTCTCTGCCGTGTCCCGCGTATAGTATCGACAGGGAAGAGTACCGGTGGGCGCGCAACGATTTAATGAATGGCCCCGACGTTCATCCGCGCGCAATAAAAACGAAAGTTTAAGTATCTACACGAGTTCCGTTCGGACCCCCTGCGGTGCTCCCACGTAGAGATCACGGCTTCATCACCAGATCTTTCCCCGTCGTGTGCACGTAGAGGGCCCAGGGCCAGCGAACGAACGAAGAGAGGACCGCGTCCCACACCGACCTCGTGGCGCTCGTGAAATAAATTCATAAGTGGCCGATGATAAACAGCTCCGAATCGAAGTCGTTTTGGCAGATCGATCGATTTAGATTGAGAGATTACCCCTGGCGGTCTGGGTCGCGGCGGGGGGAACCGAGGGGCGGAGAAACTAAGAGAGAGAGAGAGAGAGAGAGCGAGAAGGAGCGAGAAAGAGAGGTGAGGGGGGGACGAGATTTATCGGCTCGGCCAGGACTTTTGTCAGGTATATAAATTCATTGACCATCGGAATCGTCATCGCTGTAATCGCCTTTATTTATCAGTATCGCCGGGAAGGCGCATCGATCAAACCTGTCTATTTAGTTGAAGCTTCCTGCGGGACACCTCCGACCGGGTACACGTCCTCGCGATACCTGCCTGCCTGCTCGGAGCGGACCTGAGGTCCTGCGAGCGGAATTCGATCCGCTAAATCGACCCGAACAACCTCCCATGGACGATCGCTCGCATTTTTCACCCCGTTATGCGACTCCTCTCTCTGTTCTCGTAACTCGGTTCACTGACGTCACGATCCACCTATACTACTCGAAGCTAGTCCACGAATCCCTAATTTCCTGTACGTAATAATTAGACTGCAGATTTTATGCATTTATAACAAAAGCAGACAAGTGCAGGGCAAAACTTGTTGAAATTATCGACAGAATAAAATTATTATTAGACTGCGGATTTTTCTGCAAAATAAAAATTGTCTGCATTATTTTATTTATTTATTTTATTAATTTTAATAATCTTATCAACTTGAAAACACTAGATTGGCGTTATCAGACCATTCTAACTGTTTCACAGTTTTAAATAGCAACCACACATTTTTGCCATAAACGCATAAAATCCCCAATATAATCATTATGATCTAACTCCTGCCTCCCAAGATCAAGGCAGAACATTTTTATCTTGTATAAAGATCCATAGACTTGTAGCATCGTATGATTGCATTTTACACCGACCTATTTGCATAGATAAACAATAGGGTTTCACTATAACGTTGCGATTGTTTTCACAAATTTTATGGGTTCGAATAGGCGGCGTGCCTCGAACAGTTCGCATAATAGAAGCTCGAAACCGTATGCAATTAAGAAGCTAATATCAAGCAGCCGATACACACTGCAACTAGAATCGATCGTAAAGACTGCTCGCATCCACGCCTTCTGCTGACAGACACTCTTACCTCCCTCCCTCCCTCTCTCTCTATCTTACTCTGATCCCCACGTGTCCACCAGATTCGAGATCCCGAGACGCTCATGGTAGGCACGAATTATTTTTATCAATCTGCTTGTCTTATGCAACTGCCGCCTTGGCAGGGGGTGGCTTCCAAACGAGAATCCTTCTTGGATTCGACTGGAATCGCGTGGGTGGTAGCGCACCAGACTTTTTCATCTCCTGATGACGATCGAGGGGATCTTTAAAAATCAAGAACTGCGAGAGGAGAATAGGTATCCAACGAACACTAAGATTTGTATCATTCACTGATTACAGTGTTAAAATAGAGACTTGTATAAGTGTTCCAGAATTTTTTAAAAGCCGAGAACAGTAAAATTAGTTTGCTCCGCGTTATACGAGAGTTTACTATACTAGATTGAATCTCACCGAATAAAACGGATGCAGTAAGTCCTCGACTTACGCGGTTAATTCGATCCAGCGCTTTCCGCGAAAGTCGAAGAATCGTGTAAGTCGAATAGTGACCGAGCGCTTTTAATACGATCCGATTTTGAAAATTCTGAACATTCAAATAAACCAACTATGTTCGGGGAAAGTTTATCACTGATAAACAGCTGAATGCCTGCGCGGTACCCTAGCAAACCCTTATCATCGCTTCTATCACATATGTATCGACAAAGCTTCCGGTTTGACAATCAAGAAACGAATTTCACAGTTCAGAATTGGTTTTCCCATTCGCTTGTAAGAATCAAGAGTTGAGGACTCACTGTACTGCAGTATGTAGTCCAGGATACAGAGGGGAAATTTTCCAGAAAACGGATGGATTGAGCATAGTTGAACAGTCCCGCCCTTTCGATCAAAGACCAAAGGACCGAAGCAGCATGGTAAGCAGGGAGGGTAAGCAGAGAGAACCGGGTACGATGTCCGCGATTTGTTTGAAGGTGGCAGTCGGTTTCTCGTCACGAGGAAAGGAAAGCTGTCTCGATCGGCTCGCAGAGCGCACGTCACGGCTCGCTCGCTGGTACGTATATCCCAGGCTCCGAGGGCGGTCCGCAAGATCAAGTTCGGGGAAAAGGGTCCCCATCGCGAGCGAGAGCCATATTTATAACCGTAGCGCATTTCGTGTAAAGTAAATCGGAGACGCGGCGGAAAGACGGACGGACGATGGCTGCTCCGCCAGATTTAATTAATGACCCGCCGAGTTTGATCTGCCGCTACAAAGACCGAAGACGCGAGAGAGCTTCGAGATCCCTCTCCCTCCCTCTCGCTCTCTCTCTTGCTCTTCGAGCGGTTGTCGCGGCTCTCCTCTCGAGCAGGAGAGCCGAGGAACGTTTATTTCGGTCCGCGGACCCGAGCGGACGCGAGAGTAAAAACGAGAGAAAGGGCCGGCCTCCGCCCTCGCTTAGCTCCCTCAGTCACTCTTATTGTTGTTAGAGACCTCCGTATACACCCCTCGCAGTTTTATTGCCGCAGCTCGACAAATTGCCAGACCGAAATTCGACTCCCACCCTCGAGAATTCGTTGTCGGGTATCGAACACATTGTGGAACTTTGAACGCGACTCGAAACCGCTCCGGCGTTTTTGGTTCTCGGCTCCAAACGGTCCGTTCCTCCCATTTCAGACGTCAGGTTGCAAAAATAAAGGGGAGGAAGTTTTTCAACGTGTTTCGGCGTTTCTAACACTTTCCATTTTTAACGCTAAACTTACCGCCACCGATTCAACGACCGGTTCCAGAATTTTTGCTTCACAATCGTTGAAATTATAACGATATTTTCGCGGTACATCGTTAAATAAATTTATGTAGTGGAGCGCAAAGTTCAAATAAATTTGCGCATTTTTGATCGCGCGGATCTTACTTACATTAACGTCTTTGTATTCGTTCACTTCGCAAACCTTGCTATTTTAATAAGGCGAGATGTGTCGGCTACTTGTAAATCTTGTTGTCTACACGTTATCAAATAATGTTTAATATAAAAGCTCCGCAATCTACTTATAATGTTTCTTTACATTTTTCTTGACTCATACAAGATCTGAAAAGACACAAGGGCCCATTCTTCGGGTTACGTGAACGACCACTGTCATCACAGCTCTGTGTATCTATATCGAAGGAAGACATTCTGGAGAATCTTTTCGCAGACATTATCGCGAATTCGCGTATCCCTGGGTAGTAAATGAGCGGCGCGTTCGCATGGGACCACGATGTACGGAAATAAATCGTGTCCGTCCTCTGTGGATCAGCGCCGTGGACATTCCTCGTGGACGAAGACGCGTCGCGTACATAAGAGACGACCCTGATCGATCAATCTACTTCTCTCGACGCCTTCGACCGTCGAGAAAAATACGAGAGAGCGAGCGTGTCCGGCGCGATGGATCGAAACGCGAGTCGCTATCCGTCAAACAGCGGTTCCGGGGAAGCTAGGTGGATCTGGGTCAAGTTCGAAATAACTATACCCCGGAGAGAGGAGAGGGAGAGAGAGACTGCTTCTTAGGCCGAGGCACCGAGAGTCACGCGGCGTTTCGTCGCAGTTTTCGTGTTTACTACAAACGAGTGCAACGAGCTATCCACCGTGTTATTCGCTTCTGCTCCGATTCGAATCGGACTCGCGACGTCCGGAACCTCCGTTCAGTGCCTCTCGATCTTGGCGCAAGGTGTTTCAGATTTTTATGTTACGATTATTGAAGTTATAAAGACGCCTTCATCTCTATCGTGGCACAAAAAGTTTCAGATTTTTATACGACAATTATTGAAATTATAAAGACGCCTCCATCTCTATCTAGGCACAAAAAGTTTCAGATTTTTATATGATAATTATTGATATTATAAAGACGCCTCCATCTCGACGTTGAGCGAGAGGTTTCAGATTTTTATGTGACAATTATTGAAATTACAAAGACGCCTTCATCTCGATGTTCACCGAGAGGTTCAACGAGAGACAGCGTAACTTTAGGCAAAATAAAAATGTTCTGTCTGAATTGCATCACACTGGAGTGAAATGGAAATTGATTTATAATACAACAGTATTTTTAAATTCGTCTAATGTTTTCACTGTTTTCAATTACACCTACTCATTACACCTGCTCTAGTTATAATTATGAAGTTATAGAGATGCGTGAGACGCGAGACATCAGCAACAAGCACAAGCTCTATCCGGGAACTCCATTCAATAGATATCGATGTTGGCGCGAAGGATTTCAGATTTGTATGTTCTAATTACGAAGTTATAAAGACGCCTTCACGAGATACGAGACATCAGCAACAAGAGCAAGCTCTATTAATACAAGCAAAAAACGATGTGGAATCCACAGAGGAAATTCTTGACGCTAACGAACGCAGCCAACATTTAATTCCGAGCAAAGTTGCGCGGAATCAGGTCGCAATCCTTCCCGACAATGCTCGTAGCTCTTGCGGAATTGCCACGATCCTCTTTCGGAGCCACTCGGGATACTATGTAGCCGACGATAAACCGCGAGAATCCGGTGTCTACCGTGAAGATGCAGTTCTATCGTTACATTTCTAGTTTCGAGAGTGATTCTTGCTGTTCGCGCGCGACAGCGGTGCAATAATTGTCATCTAAATCCACGCGTCTCGGTCCATGCGAATTCCATGGTGGAATAGATGTTAGGCTTGCTCGCGAACGCGGGGGTGGTGTGGGCCGTCGCCAGGGGGAGGGTATACAGCAATATTAATAGCGTGGGTGGTGGTGGACCGTCGTCGAAGATATTGTTAGAACTCGGGGGCGGAGGGGCGGCTGCGTTACGCGGTCTAGAGGGGAGCTTCTCGCTAATGGGGTTTTAATGACGGCCAGCTGTCCGTCCGTCACACACTTTTAGACAACTATTCGGTATTTCTGTATCGCCATCTCTCGATCCGATTCTCGACGAGCGATCGCACGCGCACAAGTGAAAGAACGAGAGAGAGAAAGAAGACGGTCCTCCCACGCTACCCCGAGGATCTCGATAAATAACGGCGTTGCTCGATGGATATTTAGCGTCCACGCGTCAAACAGTGTCGTCCGGTGACATTGACGGATACTCGGACTCCTGATTAATTTATCGACTGCTCTACCAACCAGACCTCCGATTCACCTTTAGTTTGCTCGTCCGAGCAATTAACCCCTTGGTGTCCATGGGCGAAATATCTCGCGAAAAATCCCATTCGTACGATCCCACGGATAAGATATCCCACTAGTCTGTTTTTCTATGTTTACAGCTGAATGTCATTTTCCGGACAGCAAGGGCAATGTATGTATATTGTACCTGCGTGGAAAATATTTTTAGTTTGAAATTAGAACTTATGGTATACAGTTAGGAGCATAACTGATCGTACACACTTTAAAACAGAATAACTTTTTTATGAATTGACCAAACGACTTCAACTTCTCTGTAAAGCTAGAAGAATTAGTTTAGTAAATGACGTCTAATAAATATGTTGAGAAATGCATTTGTGGTAAATATTGCAATTTTTCATGACTTTTATGGCTTAGTCAATTAAACAATTTCAATGAAATTTTCAGATCGTGTATAATTTATACGAGCTTGCAAAACACATCTTTGAAATTTTTGAAATTGACCCAGCTAAGGAAGTTGTAAAAATGAATGTTTACTACTGTTTTTCGCAATTGTAGCCTTACAGAGAAATTAAAGTTGTTCGGTCAATAAACAAATCATAATAAAAGTTATTCTGATTAAGCGTGGGTGATCAGTTATGCTGCTAACTGTACACTGTAATTTAAACTAGAAAAAAATCTTGCGAGATACTACGTCCGTGGAATCGTACAGGCGCTATTGAATCGCGAAATATCTCGTCCGCGGTAGCCAAGGGTTTAAACGTTGGGTGTACAGACCGAAGCTGTTGAAAACTTTTGGGTTTGGTGTTCTTGTTTGCTGGATACAGATGATTTTAAGTTGAGGAACGAGATTGTAGCGAGAACGAGCCACCGGTGGAGCGCCAGACGACCACGTGCTACCACGGCAGTGTTAGTATAGAAAAGTGGCAGACCGCGGAGCGATTTTATGGTCCATCAACTGCGCGCGCCGCCGCCGCGGCTTGCAACGCGGAAAACTTTTGCCACGTGTTCGACGAGTGCAAACGCCGATGTGCACAGTAACGTTTCTCTTTGGTAGAGGGGTCAATTTTTTCGAAATGCGTCGAGAACTCGACAATGTGATAATTTTCTTTGATAATCCCAGACGGACACTCGATCTGCAAATAATTATATACAAGCTGTGATTCATCTGAAGTGACTACCTTGATTTTTCTATCGCCATTAGTCACGCAGAGAAACTTTCAGTAATATTTGTTATTCTAAGAGAAGCAAAACAGCAGCAGTTCTAGTAGTGGACGGATCGAACGGAAGACCTTCGGGATTTTTAAGAACCTTCGACGATCCTGACTACCTGCAGGACTAATTACGCCAGGCCCAACGGTTCCGAGTATGCTCAACGAATGACTCACTACCGATTGGAGTTGATGGTAGCCAATGTGTCTCTTCCAGACAAAAGAACGTCGGAAAATATAAGATTCCCGATAGTATGCAGGGAATGTCCATTAGAAAACCCTCTTCTGCGCCCTTGTCTTATCTGCGGCCTTGTTCGCGTGTATCACGAATCGCCGATTGAGTTGCCAGTTCAAGAAATCGCTTAGGCTCTAAGAAATACTCCACGGTGGCGCCTTGTGCACTTGTTGCTGGATTGGAATGCGCTATTCTTCCAGGAACGACGATCTTCCACCAAGAATTCCATGAAATCGAAGTAGTTTGTCGAATGGAATTAAATGTGAAAAAGTCAATTTTATTCTCAGCACTCCAAACTTATGAATTCAAGATAACGATAGCTCTCAAGTTGACACAGTGGTTCAATCCCAAATACTTACAAACCTGGACAAATATAATAATTCCCAGAGATAGGAGACGGTGAGCTCAACGTGGATTAATTAAAAATGATATTAGGACAAATTACAGGTTCAATCTGAAGTTCAGAACGTAATCAGTAAAAATTTCAAGTTAAATTTTAAAGTTAAACTTTTGAATCACTGTAAAATTTTTTATTTGAAGCATAAAGGAATAGTGCGACATTCTACCGACAAGGATCGTGCTTTTCCGTGCGCAGGTCCGGGCAGAATAGCAATTAAGAAGCGAGTCGTTAGTATAGGCACCGAACTCAAACCCAAAGCAACAGTCCCTCGGCTCGAATAAACGGGAAATCCCGAAAATCTATTGTCAACGGACCGGGAGGCCACCATCTGCCGACCACATGATCGACTCTCGCTCTCTCAATCTCTCTTATTTTTTCTCTCTCTATCTGTCTCTCTCTCTCTCTCGCTCGTTCTCCTCTCTCAAGTTAGTCTCAGTCCGCCCTCTCGGTCCTAATCCCTGATTTTCCTTCCGCGAAAGCGCCTCTGTCTTAGACCATAACCTAGAATAACCGAAACGCTTGTGGACTCTCCCCGTAGCGCCTATAAGAATAGAACGAATCGTTGGAAAACCGTTCGAGGAATTTAACGAGTCCGAACACGTTCCGCCATTGTTTCGCAGCTGGACTGACCATGATCCTTCCCTTGCATCCTCTTCTCTTATGGATTTACAAATGTTTACACGCGACGTACCCATCCCTGTGGTTCATGGTTTCATGCGGGTTGGAGTACTTATTCGTTCTTCTTGGTACGATAAACATCGTATTATTCTGTTTGTATAATCTGTATTATTGTATTATATTATCTGTACCGTTATGTCCCTTTACACTCGGAACGACGCGACTCTGACACGCCACTAAAAATTGTCTTAATCTCTACTATTATATTATTATCTGTTATTTGGACGTTATTGTATATTTATACAGTTCGAGTAAACCTCGAACTATAAGCTTCCAGCTTGATTTGATTGTTTCATTTTGATTAGATGTAGCTATTGCACGATAATATTTGAATGTAAAATTAAATATATACATATACTCTTTAGATAATTGTTGGAAAAATGAGATTGAGAAGTTGTGGGATGTTTATGCGGAAAAATTGAAATTAGAATTTCGAATAAAAAATACAGGATACTTTCTCTACATTCGAAAGAAATTGGTAAGTACCATTTTCATTTCATAATATTGGTCCTTCAATAAAAAATTTAATAAAAAATTTAAATAAGTGTCCGGCGAGTTATCGGAAGAATGAACACCATGTAGATACGAGTGTAGTATAGTGAAGAAAATAAAACAAGAGCCCGGGAAGAGCGATTTCCAAGATCGACGTCCACCAGAGATTGGCGAGGGTGGTGGGCCCCTAATCTGCGCGTTTATCATCACCAAGAAAATAAAATAAAAACGGTGTCGACTCGGAAAGCAAGATCGATTGCCGGCTGCGTCGACCCCGGGACGACCAGGACGCGACCAGCTCTCCGTTCTGAAATCATGCCAACGACATCGGATATCGGAGGAATTTTTAACGAACACCCACGAGGGACCTACATATATCCAACTCTCCCTTCGAGGGAAGCAACGAGACACGGAGACTGCTGCCTTCGTTAAAAACCATGATCTATCCTCTTCATGCCCTCTCTTTCCCTCTTCGAATACTTTTTGTATCCTCGAGCGTCTAAACTGGCAAAAAATGTTCGATCGTGATCGTTGAACAAATTATTTTCAAAGCATATCACAAAGGAATTATTGTCTGTATTAAATTAATTTTTAAAAAATGTAACAGACATATCTATTGTTCTGAATGTTACCGTTGAATTCGCTTTTAGTGTAAGTGAACAGCTACGATGATGAATAGTTTGTTTAACTGAGTAGGTTTTTAGATAGGGTTTCGAATTGCGAGGAAAGTAGGAAAAGAAATCGAATTGATCTCTCCGTGTTCGGAATGGAGACTGAAAGCGAACGGAGGAAGCTGTTAAGTGTTCCCGGTGTAATTCTTCCGCGGTTATCGCGCCACCGACACATTCTACGATAAGGGAACATCGGCGACAAGCATTTTCCACTCGGCTCGCCGGAAAACATCCCGCTGCCGGAGAGATTACCACCCTTGCCGATAAAATGCACCGATTACCTGCTTCGAATCACCCTCTTAATCATTCTCAACGATTTTCCCTCTCATTCGACCCTACTGTAATTTTTAATTAGCACTTGAAATATCCTTGAACGTGCTGTACAAATGAAAATTAATATAAAATAAATAATATATAAATAAATAAAAGAACATTGAATCGTTTCCTCCATTTTTTCGGGAAGATCTAGAGCACGATTCCATATACTCGAGAGAGGCAACAGCTTTGACCTTGGATCACAGTTGACAACGCCGTACTCGGACGAACTTTTTAAAGTTTGCCATTCAGAGTATACATTGGTGAATAGATTTAGAACGTATAACAATATATTCGACGCATTTGTATCTTTGGCTTCTCGAGCGCGTTTCCGGTGCTCGAGCTGGCAAAGTTCGGATTCTCGGAATGCAATCGATCGGGAATAAAGACGGACAACATTTGATGATCGAGCGCCAGTCAGGCTGTTCGCGATTTACGACGCGAACGAACGAGACGAGGCCGTATCTCGCGGTTGATCGCGACGCGGAAGTTGCGCAACCCCGTCGACCAGCAATAAATACAATTTTCGCGGGTTTAGTGCTTCCTGCGCGTAACGGTGCCGTCTTGCAACGTCTCGAACACTATCGTGGCCATCTACTAGGTCATCCCGTCAGCTCTGCGGTTCCTTATATCCTATTGCATGTATGAACTTCAATATTTTCGCTGTTGAATTTACCAATTTCGTGTAAGTGTATCGAATCGCACTTGGATCAGATTTTTTCCGGATACGAACGATGAAAGATGGCAGGAGATCATCGAACAAAACGGAATATATTATATTAAAATAAAATAAAATATATAAATAATTATATTAAATATATAAAATATATAAAATAAAATAAAAATATATTAAAATTACTCTCTTGCCAACCAAGTAGCTTCGAGTACAAAAAATGGATAGAATCATTTGCTTGGATCATACAGAGTATGTCTGAAAGAGTTCCCAGCAGAAACGAGACCCAATTACGGCCCTCAACGGATAGCTCAATCTGGGCAGGTGAGCAACGAAGAAAATGATTAGCTGTCCGACATATTTCATTTTAATTAATTTTTTTTCTAAAGACATTCAGATCACCCCACTTTTAACGCGAGTAGGTTAGAAAAACAGTAGAAGGACACAGGGTGCGAAGCGGCTTGGCGTGATCCAAGGTCGCAGCTCCCTAAGAAAAGGGAGAGGCTGGCGAAGGGACTAAGGGGACGACTTTCAACGACGAGACGACGACGATCGGAGAGGGCCCGGGGATCGCGTGTCCGTTCTCGAGAGAGAACGGGAGCCGACAGTGGCTCTTTTGGCTCCTTGAATGAATAATCGGCCGGTGCTTACCGCTCTCGGGATACACACACGGAAATCTCAGCCCCCGAAATTACGCCTCCGCGTAACCGTTTATTTAACGTTAATTTAATGATACACGAGCCGGGGCCCCGACAAAACGAGCATCTCGCCTCGGTATCCGGGCCCCTCTACGTTCGCGGAACGGTCCCCTCGATACCGAGGAATTTTTTGGCAGAATTTCGCCTCGAGCATCCCTCGACTAGGCCAGCACCATTCTCTCTCTCTCTCCTTCTCCCTCTAGCGGCACCGTACACGAAACCGTTCCTGCGCCGGGACAATTGAATACCAACGAGTAATTTACGCTCCGACCGCTTTCGACGGCCCAACGAGCCCCATTACGAAATCTGATTTGCCTGGCGACGATGCAGACACTCCGTTAGCCCATACTAACGTGAACTAGGAACATTTGGAGCAACGAATTGTAAGTTCTCTTCTTGTCATCGCTTCTCCAACTTTTTAATTATGGGCTGTTATTATTGGTATGTAGTCCCACCTGCCCCTTTCCTGTCACTTCTCCAAGAGACACCTCCCATCATCGTCGATAAGAACTAAGAATTAGAACTATTGAATTAAAATTATTGAATCAATTTATAAAAATATAGTTTAATATTGTTCAATGATATAATCTCCATTATTTGCAACAACTTGTTAATTAACTAATCAGGGCATATAATAAACTAAGAATATGTTATCTTACTATTCTAAATTATATTTATTTTTCTGAAAATGTTCTTTTAATTTTTTAAAATATTTTTCTCTTAAACAAAACACAAAAACTGACCTATCTTCAATTTTTTCATCCCGATTAAAAAAATCATGCAGCGAAGGATTAAGATGAGATTCAAAAGATGACAACGAGTGGATCATTGTCAAGAATTCTCGAGTTGGAGGTGTCTTTCTCCAACGATCGATGGACATAAATTAATTTCACCGTCCAAAAAGATAATCTACATTAAAAATGTCCCAGTAGAAGAAACTAAATCTTTGGGGGGGCAAGAGTCACTAAAAATCCGCGAAATAAACGAAACGAGCGCGTTTTAATGGTACGAAGTCTGAAGCCTGAAGCTTATAAATCATCGTGTGGGATCTCGAAGCGAGTGGTGTCGTTCCCCGATGATCGGTAGACAAATGAAGGAATCAATCGGCGGGATGGATAGTGGTTGCGTTAATATAGCCGCGGCGTTTCTCGCGAGTGGAACGCGCGTCTCGTTCGAGAGACACGGGGGGCTCGATAAAAGGCGTTTCGAGAGATCGCATCGGGAATCGACGACCGCAGGCGTGCACCGCGAACAGTCAAACACATGGTCAAAGTAGAAAGAGGACGAAGCGAGAAGAAGAAGAAGAAAATGACGAAGAAGGAGGACAACGAGAGAGGGCACGGCGCACACAGTGTGGAAGAGGGGCCCCGCAAGCTGGACGGCGAACCCGTCGCGAGCGCGTTCGAAGCTTTTCGACTAACGCAATAAACGCGCGCGCGATAATATTGCGAATAATAAATATCGGGATGTAAATCCGTTGGCAAAGGTAACGTCGGGCATAAATCAACCTGGCCGGAGGGGCGAGGGGCACGACGAACGGAGGGCGGGGGGACGACAGGACGTTCAGTCGCCGTACGTCCGTCCATCCGTTTTGTACCCTCGTAGAATCGCGTCGTAAACTCGTCAAACTCGCCTCGCGAAATAGCATTAACTACCGGGATAATACAATCGTCGTTCGCGCATACGCGGCCGCGAACCACGCTGGAAGCAGATCGT
Organism: Lasioglossum zephyrum; assembly: GCA_028455615.1. Lineage (NCBI taxonomy): Eukaryota > Metazoa > Arthropoda > Insecta > Hymenoptera > Halictidae > Lasioglossum > Lasioglossum zephyrum. Next base: position 1,656,701 of record CM052323.1, on the reverse strand, counting down.
GGTCGCCCTTGGTCCTCCGCAAAAGGAGCACCGAGTCATTGCTGAAAAACCCGGTGCACAGTCGGACGAATATACGAAAACCCGCGACATTGACTAATTTTTGAAGTTTGTTACAAAGCTTTGTTGACATACACACTACCGCAAAAAGATTGGGATCACGGTGTAAACATAAGAATATTTATACGAAGAACGGAATGCCTTTAGAACAACCAAGGAAGATGAACTTGTCGAGTTAACTTACGAGCAGTATGTTTTACATTTTGTATTATTTCTTTTTATCAAGGAATGCGTATTTTTCTCCAAATTGCTCTTTCATTAAAAAACCGTCTTTATTTTTAATAACAGCATGACATATTCAGGGCATCCTGGATGAAGCGTCCGAGATATCGCAAGTTCGTTTTTGCCGAACTTCGCGGGGTCGTAAATCCCGCTTCACCACTGATATATATACTATGGATACGGTATTGCCATAAGCCAGCCGTACAGCGATTGAAACAAATTGAAGAAGGACTTTAGACGCCACTGCCCCCATCGAAAACCAAATGTACTACAGTAAATGGCGCGAAACTTGAAAAATATGGTTTATAAGAACGCCGTTAATTGAGTAATGATTAATAAAGTTAGCAAAAAGTGAATTTGAACATTCGTGTCGCGTCGGCGCACTGATATTATTTCAGTGGTGCGTCTGCGCGTGGCGAAGTGAGGCAAAGCGTTGAGCTTCACGGGTGATCGCGGGGCGAAGGGAAGTACATAGTACCATTGGTTTTCGATAGCGGCGCATCATGCCAATGCCAGCAATGGCGATTTTGAATTTGTTTCAAGGATCTCCTATCCATAGAATATATATCAGTGCGCTTCACTTGTTCGCGACGATATTCGGGGCTTTATCGATGTTACAAAGTAACAGCGACTAATGGAAATTAAAGATGGGAATAAACACTTTATATATTTAAATAAATACTTAATTGTACAGAAATAACAAACGTAGTAAGAAAGAATAGGTTTTAAGGTGATGTGTATTCGTCCAGCGAATTTTGTGTTCTGGTCTGTTTCGTCGTGTCTTGTCTATCGTCAACTTAGCTTTTTTCTGATTGGATGTTTGTGGATTCTAAGTGGGAAAAATTAGCGTTTGCTATTGGACGTGGGTGCATTGGGAGGAGTTTTTAGTTGAGGAGAGTGGGAGACTGTTAGAAAATTTCTTAGTATTGTCAATGGTGTAATTTATGGTGGAAAAGTCCGTTCGTCGTTTTATCGGTTCGGTCGCACGTGCTGTCCATCTGTAAGGGTCGAGATTGTTTAATTGGTGGTCATAAAAGATTTCCTCGGTCAGGTGCAGCTGATTTGCACATGTTCTAAAAAACCTAAAAGATCCCTTCCAGTTATGTCCTTTTTACCTGTAGGACCGGGGTATGGTACGGTCGTACAACTCAAGTTCGGTCGACGTAAGACCGAACACTGGAAATTAGTTTTTCGAATGTTTCTAATTTGATATTTTTCGATGCTTCTTGTAGAAATTGTCAAAGATTGCAAGGACCCCTAGGAGGTTCAGCCTTGAGATCAAGGCTCACACAAAACCTGAATGTCGACCTCATTCTTCAGCTAATCCACCAATATTATTTCTAAAAATTCTATTCTTGGGATTGACAAATGAGAGCCTTCCAAGTATGCAAGGGTAGTTCGAGAAGTTATCCTCCATCGATCCTGACACCTCTGATCGTAAAAGGAACCAGACAATCTAGGTCTGACCTTCTGAAGATTCTACCGATCCAAGTTTTATTTAGAAAAACGAAGGAGGTTTTTACTATTATCCGAGCCCCACTAAAAACTCCATCAACGATGGGTGGCGACATTTAAGTGTCCGTCGAGGGCCATTCCCTTTCTAATCCGCAACTATTTCTGCGATTCCATTGATCTCGTTCAATCTTCTTAAAAAAGCAATTCCAACTGCTTCGGAACAGATAAATTTTCTTCCGAATCTTCGAGGACCAGCCATGATCTAGCTGTAGCGTCGATCAACCGTGTAGAATAGAAGAGAGATTCTACTCGAAGAGGATCGGTAATGTTCCGAGGTGAAACTCGGCTGCTAGTGCTACCTAGAACGGATCTCGGGGTTAGATTACAGGGATCGGCTCGACAAAAAACGCTAATTAATCCAATTATCGGGGACGCTGTACCCCTAAACACACGGGGATCAAGGATGATCCTTGGCGCGGGGTTATTATGTATACCCGGCCTTATACTTCAGGAAGATCTGCAGTCACGCAATGTCTCGATCAAATTCCGGGAATAACTTTATATACGGAAGGTAGTTTAGCCTAGCCGTGAGAGCGGTTCACCGCGGATCGACTATCAAATACGGCTGGCAGTGTGGCCACGGGAAACATGATCGAACACGGTATGCGAGTTCCGCGTGGAAACGCGATGTTTACGAACATGGTCGATACACCGTTTGCCGATCCAGCCGGTTTTGCACGGAACAGACATTCTTTTACGATACCGACGTAAACATCTTCTTCATCCCATTTTCATCCTTGTTTTCTTTAAACAAATACGCATTTTCAACGGTCCTTCATCTTCTGTTTTTTTTAACCTCCACAGAGTACTGCGCAGAGTACTATGCAATCTTTTTTTTAACACTGTGCATATGAAATTGAACCTGTCTTTTCATACGACATTTGAATCTTTAGCAATTTATAGAATACAGAAGAATTTAATAATCTCAAAGCTGTTTCAAATAATTATATGACAATTTTCACTGACGCCTGTGGTGCCTGTACGAGTGAGTTTGTGGAGTGTACAACGAAATGCACGAAGGAGAAAAGGGTCTTTCTTGACCTGAGTTTTATTGCACTTTTAACGTTGCTGTCCCCTTACCCGGAGGAAATCGGCTATCTCAGTCCTTGCCGGTCTACCGAACCAGTCACAGTTCTCGAGTCTCCATCACACCATTTATTTCAGTGTCACATTGTGCTATTTGCGATTAATATTAAATTCACACTGATGTATTGTACGTTAATTCCACAAGCGCAGTGGAGATTAAATAAACCCTTATTAAACATAAGATCCAGGTTTCATCTTCCAAGGAAAGGAAGTTAGCGAATGAGGGTGAGAAAAGACCGCGAGGCAATTCGGCGACAGGTGCGTTAGCAAAAACATTCCCGGGAAAATCAATAAAATCTACAACAATATTGGGCAAATTAAACTGGACCAATATTAACATTCTATTAACAATCAAATGAAGAGGTCTGTTTCGACCCAGTATTTCAAAGTCATTATCTAACCACTAAGCTCCAAGTAATTGACTTCAATTGGATTATGCATTTCTCTGCAATAAGATCAATGGATTCAGATAAAAGGACACAAAAATATGATTAGGATAATAGATGAATAGCAAAGCCAGCTGTGCAATTAAAAATTAAATTGGTCGGCATTCTCAGTGTACGGGAGAGTTTTCTATCATAATGGAAGATAATGGAGCAATCAAACCAGAGAAATCATGTTAATGGAAATGGATGTCGGATCGCGATCATGTCCAGGTAGCACAAGAAGCGTTAAATTGTACAACATTTGGATCGTCGATGTCGAAATTCCGCGCACCGGCTCCGCAACGTGTTAGAGATCGTTACGTTCCGCAGTGAGCGGCGTTCAGCAACGGCAATTTGACCGGCGCAGATAATTATTCTCAGATTGCACTGCCCGGCGTAGAGAACCACCGTAACGTTGACTCGCTATATTGTTCGAGCTCGTTTCACTACGCGCTGTCGACTGAACCCCGACGATATAACTATAAATCACCGGACTGATCAATAGAAAGACAATGTTGACCTCTCGTGCGCGATCCTCCGGCGTCTTTTAGCAGTACTTTCTAAGAGGAAACTGCCCCCTCCTAACAATTCATTGGACAAACTAGTGGAACATTTATGCGTTTTCTGCACGCTTACCAGAGGGAATGAGAATGATAAAGTTTACTACAGGAAACGTGATTTTCCCCAATTTTCCTACAGAGCAAATTAATGGTCGGGCCTTAAACGGCGTGCAATCAGATCCCATTAGGTTGGCCGAATCGTAAACATACTTTTCTATTAACGATAATTTCAATGGAACGAGGGAAAGCTTAAATTCAATTTAATTGAGGAAGAAGCTCATTTATTTTCGGGAGGATCTCAATCTTTTGTAATGACGCTGCGAACAATTAGGGGAACGTCGCTCAGCTCCTCCACGTTTGTTGTATGATATTAATAATTCAGTAACCAATTAGACCCTCGCCCATTCGTTCAGCTATCTTCTCGTCTCAGTATTGTGCACGCTTTTAACGCTTCTACAATTAGAATTAATTTACGTGTCACGCTCGGATTTGTTTGAAATTTAACCCCACTGTTTCACGTATATTAAATAAATATAAATTAGTATGATATTCCTAAAACACAGTTATCCTGAACCGAGCCGCCCACAAATGTACATTTCGAATTGAACGAAAATAGAAAATGGAAGATAAAACGTGCGATTTTAATCAAGAAATGTGTTTAACCGATAAGGACCTCGCTCATTCGCCCAGCTATCTTCTCGACTCACAATCAGTAGTGTTCATACTTTTAACACTTCCACATTTGCAATGAATTTATTCTGCATTTTCATATATACTAAATTAAGTTGAACGAACAAAATAATTCTGGAACACAGTTATGCTGTACTAAAGAGCTTACAGATATACATGTGAATTGAACGAAACGAGAAAACGGGGGATGAACGTGCGATTTGAATCAATAAATTTTTTAATCAAGAAATGTTTCATCGTGTTCGGGAAGCAGCCACCGGCATCGCGCGACGAGACGCAGTCTATAAACTACGTTTTCGCTCGCGGCCCGCGTAGAAGATATGTGAGAAACCGAGAGAGAGGTGACATATTGGCCTGTAAAAGCTTCCAGGGCGCTGTTGATGTTGCCACGTCAAACACAGGCCGCGGACTCGTATTTACGCGGGTGGATGTAGAACGCCGGGACAAACCGGCTGTTGCTATTTTAACGATGAAAGTATTCGGCCGGAGGAGTAATTGAGAGAACGAGCGAGCAAAGACCGAGAGAAAGAGAGGCGGAGTAAAGCGGAGAGGATATAAGTGACATTTTTCCAAACATCGAGAGCAAGAGTGGTGTATTTCGGAGCATCGAATCGGACGTTCCTCGGCCGGCCAAGCAAATTAGCGGGAATGCTTTCCGCGACGCTAATTGCTGCCGAGATACCCGCGCGCGTTCATTGTATTCGTTTTGCCGACTTCTTCCCGCATCGGGCTCAACAGCTTTTGTTAATTGGATCTACGAGTGTTAATAGGCTCTTCGCGCGGAAAATAAATCTGGTTGCCATCGCGAGAGATAGAGAGAGCATTTTATCGAATTAGCTCCGACGCTGTTGGCTTCGTCTTTGATTCTTCAAGTTCTTCTCCCAATTCTGAATTCTTATAATTATAAATTTGAATGAATCTGAATGATTATAAATTTGAATGAATCTGAATGATTATAAATTTATAACGAAGTCTTGTAATAATCTTGTAAAATTATGCAGTTCGACTCGATCCTGTTATTCTACGAGTTCAATTTCTGCTGTTTCGAGCAGAGTCCAGCATCAGTCGACTAGCATTCTTAGTACGAGTGATTTAATGCTGGCAATGCGACTCGGTTCCGTGTGAACGATATATCCTGATTTTATAGACTCGAAGGGGTTAACTGTGGAAGAAAATGGCGCGCTTCAATCTTGCCGCAGTCGCTAATGAAATTCGAGGAATCGCATTTTCACGCGTCGTTCAGAATGCAGTTGGAGCGGTGTATGTACACAGCTCGATGGACTTCCACTCCGTGGATTTAATGAAGACGGAACGTTCTCTATTCGCAGGCTCGCGTTAATTACGTATCGTTGCCAACTGGATTCTTCTCGGATAAAATGACTCGTTCCTATGCGGCTAAGATAAATCATCTAACCCCTGTAATTGATACAGCCTCGGAAATCTATCAACTCCAATTGCCGATTTTACTAGTTTTCCCGACTGTGTACACTCTGCGTAATACTAATCGAGTTTTTCACGCTGATTTCATAGAATGTTTTGAAAATATAGACTGACAGAGCAGTTCTAATTGCGGGTGGAGGGCGAGTGGTAGATTGCGAGGGGTTAAATCAGACGTACAATTAGATTGTAAACGGGTCCGATTCCGGTAGCGAGCCGTGGCGAGTTTGGTCGCGGTTCTCTTTGAAAATCGGTCGCCTTGCCGGCGAGACAGATTCGTGGCTAAACAATCTCGAACCGTTTCCAAGCTTCCCCTTCTCGATCGGTGCACGGTGCCCCCCGTAAAATCGGCGGCGGGAGTGCTCCGTTCGCCTCGCAACCCGTAAAATCGAGCAATTAGCGACTGTAAAGCTCCGAACAGCGAAGCAACAAGATGCTATTCATCGTGACGAATGCGGAATGAACGACGGCCGAGGAGAGCCAAGGAAGTCGTCGATCACATACAGAGCCTGTCGAGGAAACGGTATCGACTTACTCTAGGATCCGAGGAATAATGTTTCAGCGAACAACGATCCTCACCACTCAACCACGTTGTTGTCAACTGAAGACGTTGTCGGTCAAATCTGTTTTCAATGGGACGCGTTTATTTCTACGTACACGTAGAGAGAAAGAAAGAGGGAGAAGCCCCTCGTGTACCACCAAGCGAAAGAAATCGTTTTACTACCGAGAATTAACATACGGAAAATTGAATTATTGTCATCGGCGTGTATACGCCGGAAGATTGTACGAGTTCCAATCGGGGCTTATTATGGTTTCATTCGTGCATCGTCGCCATCATGGCTGATGATGATCGGCGTGGCGAACGCGGTTTGTTCTTCCTTTTTGTTTGTTTGTGCTGTAGGTTTTGCTCGGCGAGGTCTTCGTTTGCTTCTTTGGTTATTAACCCTTAACTCTCGAGTGTTAACTCTGAGGTATCACTGATTAGTAAAGTAATTACTACGTTATTAAAAATTATTCTATGTCGAATTAATTATTAAAAATTTGCACGAGTTAATTGCATCAGTTTAGAATAAATGTTTAGTTTTCCTGTTAAAATAGCTTCCAGTGCTAAGGGTTAAGAATTGCGAGTTATTGTCCACTGAGAAACCTTACGTGTAAAGGGGGTGAAGAACGTGATGTCGCCTGAAAATTCAGCGAGGAGATGTACAATCGAGGGTAAGCTTGATTCTCCGAATATTTTGGCAACGCTATAATAATAAGTATAAGACAGGGTGGGCAGACTCGGTGACGCGACGCGTCAGCCGACGCGAATTCGCGCACGGGGTGCGAACAAGGTAAACGAGAAAGAAACGGGATACACCGCAAACACGGGGCTTCTCGCCGCAGACTTAAGGTCGAAGCGAGTTGGGGCGGCTGTGGTGTCGGAGCACGCGACCTCACCTATGTGCATCATGCGAACGAGTTTGCGTGCGCCTCCGGGCGCAGCCCTCTCTTCCTCTCGCAGCCTGCAACGAGACTCGACTGCACTTTCTACTTTGTTCCCCCTTATTGACGCACGTGAAACCACCGATTTTTGATTGTGCCTTTGCATTTAACCATTGGGCACCTCGGAACTTGAAAACATTCTTCAATTTTGGTGTACATCCTTCAATGTACATTCAATTTTTATACATTGTATACATTCTCCAGTGTCATTCTTCAATTTTCATCCATGTTCTTCAACGTGCAGTCTTCAATTCGAATGTACACTCTTCAATGTACATTTTCTCAATTTTTATGTACATTTTTCAATGTACATTCCTTAATCTCGATGTACATTCTTCAATTTTGATGTAAATTCTGTAATGTACATTATTCAATTTTGATGAACATTCTTCAATGTTCATCGCGTCCATACTGCTGAAATAATGTCTCGACAGTTTGAGTGGCAGCTCAGCGCTCTCGAAAATGTCATAAGATGAAATCTATGTATAAAATTCATTTATAACCGACAAATAACTACGTCTTCCAATTTAACTAAAAAATAAATCATTACTTCCGAGCCAGAATAATTCTATTCTACATGATTTTTTCATTTTAAGGATATGCAATTGATAGAACACTTTTAGTAATTAGTTAGATTCCAACGTATTTAATAATGTAAACAATATTTAGAATAATGATACAACAATTTTTACTGGCGCCTCAGAGGTACTCTAAAGGTTAAACATGTTTGAAGAATGTTCAGATAATATCATTTGACTGTTCGATGGACTACAATGTGTTGAATGCACGCGTCCAGACATGTGCCGGTAATCCTACACGACACAGACGAAGGAGAAGGATCGTGAGGCACTTCGGGGGCCATCGATGACTTCGAGGATCCACCCCCAGTCGGCACATCCGCCGGAAATAAACCATTCCGAAGCCGATCCGCTGTCTCCCGTTGCACCCGCACGTGGTCTTTCGTCTTCCTCCGATGATCCCGACGAAGGATTCTATTTTTACAGAAGAACTCTGCCACCCTCGTACCCCCCTCGACAGACTATCTATCTTTGTTGTTTGCGTGAAACGTAGCGTAGCTGTTCGATATTCGCTTGAAATGAAAAATCCCGAGAGAAAGAGCCAAGACAGAGCTCTGAGGTAGGTGGTAAGGGACTTAATGGCGGAAATTTGTCAGCCGGATCGGCTCGGATAAAAGGAGCACACCGGGAAGAAACAGTTTACAAGGATGATATTTTTCCGAGACGTCTCTCGACGGTGGCAATACGTTTCCCCGGGCCGTAATTTACGTTCGATTTACGAGGTATACGCGACCGTATACACCTAACCGCATGGGTGCAGCACGGTATAATATTTCAGCGATGATCCAGATGCAGAAAATCGTGCTTCAAGTCCGCAGTGTTATCGCACGTCCCGTCTTCCGCTGTCCAACTTGCAATAATAATTTTCATAGACTATTCCAGATTTTATTTTTAGTTGAAACGTAATTAGAACTGTGAGTATCCGAGCAGTGAAATTAATTTTTACATTGACTTTGTAACAGTAAATGAAGAAGTATTGAATAGCTCGGATGGTCTTGGGAGTTGATTTTTTAGGGATGCGATAACGTAGTGCAGCTAGAACGGTAGAATATCGTATTGTGCGGTGTCGGTGGTCGATCGAGGGCTGACAGGGAAGAAAAGGCAGCCGTCTTCTTCGTTTCTCGGCCGGGTAGGTAATATCAAACGAGGCGGCCTTGTACGGATTCTGTTACTAATATGTCCCGGTACTGCAGGAACCCCTGCGCTGCATATTATCCGATACCAATAATGCGACTAATCGAGTTAGCCCTGGCAGTCTTAAGCTGATATGCAGCTTTATACGAGCTCGAGCCTGTAACGATTGCAACGCGATGCGCGCCGCGCTCGCTCGAAGAACACGATAGCCCACAAATTCTCCGGCTGACAACACGAGGGGCCCCAGATTCTTCCGCTAGAATCCACATAAACCACCACCGGTCATTGGCAGGTACTAGTTCCGAGCGATAACGCTGGCGAACACCGCTCCGAGAACGGGAAAAAGAACGCAAAAGAACATCGGAAGAGGGAGAGAGAAAGAAAGAGGCATTTCGAGCCGATTCTACGCTCGGTTTTGCAGTCCAAGGGAGATATTGCAAAAAAATCACGATCCTCGGACCAAGAACCGAGGACACGGCAGCTGCGCCACGCTGCTAGACGCATGGTAATTCTCATTGAACGGGTAATTACATTAATTGTCGGCTTTCGAGCAAACAAATTGCGGCTTTAAAACCCGCCGCTCGCCGAGTAAGGCCGAAAAACTTCGAGAGCGTTACTCGAGGAGACCCTATGGGCTCACACAGCTGCTCCGAAATGCCGCTGGGAACGTGCTCTCAGACTCATACTTCCCGTCGAGCTGCCTCAACTTTATATTGTTCGTTCAGAATTGCAATACCTGTAGAGATTTTACTACACTACTACACCGCAGGTCTCCATACATTCATATCACATGCGTGTACACAATCCAACGAGTTCGAAAATGCGTGCATTAATCAGAACTAGCATTTTAATTCCCCTTTTTATCAATGATTTGCAGTGTTACACTCTGTCACACATGAACGTGTTGGTGATATCTTCGAAACCTAACACCCAACAAGGAGGAGACAAGGATGATGTTAACAATCGCAGATGTCTTTTATACGCCTTGGCTGAACATTTGTCAGTTTTGTTTCCGACAGTGAAAAGAACAGAGATGATTCTTCCGAGATGATTGCGGTGTACGCAAAATCATCAACTTGGTACCAAATGTAAGCGGAAACATCATCACCGTGCTACCTTAGCCATCCCAATACCCTAATGCAAACCCAATAGAAAATGTGTGGTACATAATGAAGGTCAAGCTGAGAGTATTCGGAAGATATGGAGCGTACGCCGAGAAATTAGTTGAGAGTATGAGGAGACGGTGTCAAGCTATAATTGCTAATGGAGGATGTTGGACCCCTTACTAAGTAAGAGCGTATTAATGCTTGATACATAAATTCGACTCGATTAAAGCTTCTTGTTACAAATGTATAAATATTTACAGAAATATCGTCGACACATACGTATTACCATTTCGAACGCGATCAGAGCGCTCGTCGTTAAAAAGCGAGTCTGGTCTGATAAGGGAGGTGAAGCGAGAAAAAAGAAAGACGTTCATCGATGAACAATGGCTGGCTCGGCTTTATTTCCGCTGGAGGGTCGAGAGGCAGGCGTTCAGGAGGGGCCGGGTACGCGCACATGGAATTCGGCTATTAAGCCAAAACCCCGAACGGCCTATAAAATTCGTCTGGTCTCGCGTTGTCTGCGAACGTGCATTAAAAACGCTTGCGGTTATAGTCTTATGTGCTGGGGCGCAGGTGTCCCAGGGTGTAGGCCGAAGAGAACAGGCCGAGGAGGAACAGCATGGGCAGGTTGCGGGCTGAGCCTAGCCAGGAGACCTGAACGATCAACCCGGAGAGGATTTACTTTGCGAACAACGTCTGTTGTATCGCGGCGAAATTATAGTTATCGACGTTGAACAAAGTTTCGTTCCGAGGAGAGTAGCGCGATGGAAAAATTTATCCTGTTCTCTCTTCTCTCTCTCTCTTTCTCTCTTCCTCGTTTTCTCTGGCAGAGGCGCGAGCGGACCTCTTCGACGCTTTACGATCTCTAATTATAACGATTACGCTGATCTTTTACGGGGCGAACTTTTGTTCCTGTTGGCTGGATGTCCTGCTTCTGGGAAATATGGCAGAGCGAAAGAGAGTAATAGAGAGAGAGAGAGAGAGAGGGGACACGCAGCGAACGGATTCCGCCAATCCCCGCTCGAATCCTGATTCCTGCGGCCACGTACAGCATCGCGTCGGGATCCGGTCTCTCTCAGGGCGGCGCACGATTCGGCTGCCCCCCCCCCCCAGCGATATATTCAAAACGATCCTCATTCTCCCTTCCATGGTCTCGATCCCTTCCAATCCTTTTCTCCTGCTCCGAGGGTCCATCTTGGATCTATCTATTCGCGGTCCGCCACCTCCACCTCTCGCAAATCTTCCCAAACCACTGGAATTAGAGATTTGCGGTTCCATCGCGGCTCATGGTGCCATTTCGCCAACCGACCGCCTAGAATTCCCATAAAGCCAATACTGAACCCCTCCAGACACAGAATCTTAGGCAAAGTATGTTACTTTTATGACACTGTACACATTGAAGTAGAATATTGTTCAATATTTCTGTTCAGAATTTTCATTCGCAGAATTGCAGACTTTTAGTTAGATCGAGTTAATTGCACGTCAAAATTGGAATTTGTTCCAATCGTTTCCGATCCTTCTACATCCCACCGGATCTTGACTTAGGATAAGAATGTCGTAATGAGACTGCGGATCTTTATGAAAGATAAAAATATTTTGCAACGATTGTGGGCAACAGAAGTCATTAAAAATTCCGGTAAACCCTTAATCGACTGTTTACATTGGAAACATCATGACTGGACTATGAATGTTTATGCAATTTTCAACACCAAATTCTATCCAATTTTACGTTCCAACATTTTGGAAAATTTTTAGATACCATAAATAACAATATTCTTAGATTTCAACATTTTTAACATTTTCAATATTGGTACAATAATTTTGAGTGGCGCCTCAGAGTCACCACCCGTTTGCTAAGGGTTACACCTTGAGACAATGCTGCACAACAGTTTCGGCCACAAAAAGCGGACTCCCGGACCATTGTGCAACCGGCCGATGCAGTCACGGAACTGTGCATCGACCTAGACGCGGTTAATAGCGCTGCTGTGACTGCGAAGCCGAAGATGCATCGTCGAGAGAGTATCATCCCCGGGGCAAAAGTGTGTTACGAGGTATTACCAGGATTGCAGTTCGCTTCCGAGAAGGATAATGCCCCGGTCAGTCAGTCAGTCAGTCAGTCACGGAAGATTTATATTTATTTGTTGTGCAGTATCGGTATATAGGGGTCTCTCTAGCTCTCTCTCTCTTTCTCTCTCTCAGGAGTGAACCTAACCGAAGAGCCAGAGAGCGCACACGGTTCTCGGTTCGTTTTCGTCGATACGATAATCTTCTTCGCGTCCGAAAGGGAAGCCGTTTAGCGGACGCTAATCATAATAATAATGGTAACAAAAGGTGAACGACTCCGCGGGCCGCTCGCAGAAACGCGAGGAGAATCGAAAGAAGAGGACGAGGCCCGGCCAGTAGAGAGAACACTCTTCTCACGGTTTCGATCGAAAAGGAAAACCACGAGGGGATCCGGCCGGTGAAAGAGGTTCCGAGAAACGGCCAGCAGAAGACCAGACGAATAAATGATACATAATCGGAGCGAACGATCGCGAACAAGTCCGTCCGATCGCTCTTTCAAACTTCGAATGCTGCGCGTCTAAGGAACGAGCATTCAGCGGTGCAACCGTATCCCCGGGGCTCGCCGCTGTAAAACGCTTCGACGATATATTCGCAGTCGACTCTACCACGCTACACTCGATACAATTATACCTCGACACATCTCGAGCCTTGCTGCTATCAACGTTTCTCGATCCGCTTTTTCCGCGGGGAACGTCGCACGAACCGCGGCAGCTACTCGCGTTTTCAAATCGGCCTTGAGTTCGATACTGTCATGTATTTAGAAGACACTTTTTTTGGGTTTGTAAGACACATATATTTATCATATAATTACTAGTTACACATTCAATATTTTCACATACTGTACAATTATTCATATAATAACTGTTCATATAATACTGTACAATATTTCTTTAAAATGTGACGCTATAAATGAAACGTAATGTGTTCATGTAACGTGTAAAATAAAAATGGTTAACTTGTTATCCTAGCCTCTTTCATGCAGCTATTTTTCAGGAGCGTATGAAGTTTAACTCGCGCGATCCGCGAAAGCGCCACATACGCCGCTTAGAGTATGTAGTCTAAATACGTTTAACTGTCTCTACAACAGATACATCACAAACGTGCTCCATGGATTAGACTAGCGCAAGATAATACTTCGCGTTTTTCTCGGAAAAAAAATTGGAAATGCTTCGTACGCCCACGCGATCGTCGTCAAGGTTCTTGTTAGAAGGGTTGAAGAAGCTTTGGTCGGAGCCGAAGGAAGAACAGGTAGAAAAAGATCCAGCGGTGAATCTTCTGGTATCGGGAAATATTCGTAATTCTCCGAGGTCGTGGTAGCAAATACTGTTCCGGCGTGGCGGCGAGTACCTAAGCTCTGTCCGTGCAACTTCTCTGGCAACTAAATCCCGGGGGGCAATTACGCGGCGCGCCATTATCGGCTCACGAGCGGTTTCCTCGGCTCGCTTCTGATAGCCGGTAGCAGTCAGGTAGGCCCGGCAGCAATAGCAGCTCTCGCAGTAACGTTTTTCGAGTTACGAGTAGGTTACGGCTGCATTCCGTAACGCGACGGTACCGGCCAATCCGCGGTAAGAAACAGGCGACGCGCGGTCCGTCCGTCTCGGCCAATCCGCTGATAATGCCGATAGACATTGCTGCGAGAGTGCGCCGAGCCACTACAAAGAAGTCTCTTTCGAGTTATGGGAGCCCGTTATAAGCATTCTGCAGATAGCGTCCGCGAACCGAGCCGAGAACGTGCCGAGAACGTGCACACGACCGAGCAACAGCATCTGTCTGTGTACGTTGATGCGTTGTTCGTGCTCGTGTTCGTGTTCGTCGGCAAGGTATGTACCCGTCCAGACACACCGGTACATAAAGCCTAGCAGAGGAGAGCCAGGAACGAAGGAGGATGCAACGGTAAGTACATAGGATGAGACGTTTATATACCCCGGACGATGTCTATAACGCCTCGAGTTACGAGACGCCTTTACGAGCGAATGCAACTCGCGCCAGACGTCAAGAGCCGAACCCCCGTTCTGAAGTTTGATGGCGCGACACGGGCCCCCAGAGCATAACCTCCGAAATATCTACCCCTCCTACCTCCCCTCATTCGTTCTGGAACATCGACCGCCACCCTACAACTCCCTCTTCTCCTCCTTTTTTCTTCTTCGCGAACCTCCAACGATTTCGCCTCGAGATCGCCTGCGTACATCCACTTTCCACCCCGTTCGCGAGGGCGTTTCGTCTTCGATCTTGCTCCTCTACATGAAAATGAGTAGATCAATCACTTGTAACATTTTCTTTGTAGATGCAACGATTAAAACGTCTTTATTTACAAAATTTATGTATTTTGTATGACTACATTTATTTCAATGCTTAAATATCGATTGCAGTCGAGAGGTTATGTGTAAATGATTATATACGAAGACGGTGGAAGAAATATATTTTAGTGTAAGAGGGCCTTGTCGGAGGTGTCCACAGGACGGGCGCACGATTAGAACTAAACGTAAAAATGTACCTTCATACCTGAAGGGAGGACGGCATGCTATAAAAAGATGGGGAATTAGGTATTTCCCAATATACCTAGGAAGTGAAGTTTTCTACAAAGTACAATAGAAAGCAGGCATAAAGTTTTACTGTGACAATTAAAAACGAACCCAATTTTATTTCATTTAGAAAGAAGCGCGCGACATTCGTATTTGTTAGTCTTTGTTGAGATCTTAGTCACGAAGACTTGAAAGATTGTTGCACTATTTGAAATTCGTTAAAATTATTACAAAAAGAAATGAATGTCTACGCAGATCTTGCAAGCTATTGCAGAGAATTTTGATTTTGCATAAAATATTCTGCAGGATCCATGAGAGTCTCCAGTGAGCCCTAACATCGAGCAGCAACGAGGAAGCGGAGAAGCCTAATTAAATCATCGGAAGCGGTATAAATAGGGGAATGAACGGTGCGTTAACATTAAAAGGTTGGAAGATTCGTTTGTTCCAGGAAGCGAGGTATTCGCGTTTAGAAAGTTTCCGCGATGGTTTCCACGATAGATCCGAGAAAAAAAACATCCACGTGAAAATATGTGACGACCGGTGGACGTTATCGTGGTTGTATACGCGGCGCAAACAGGTGTCCTTAACGAGAAACGTCGACGGTGTACATTGTAAAAGTATTGGCGGGTTAGCTATCTCCGGAAACGCGTGCGATCTAAAAGAAAACGACGTCCGCGTCTAGTCGTCGCGACGCTGAACGAACGACGAACGAGACACGACGGTGGTAGCAAAACGCAAAGTGGTTTGCCGGAGGGGAATACACAGAGAGGGGGCCTCGGTAATTTTTCCAAGCCGAAGAGAATTTCCATCGTTCGCTTCCCGTAGTCGTAATTCCCTCACCACGGTTCTCCCTGCGAGCGTTTAGCCGGGCCGGGTCTCTCTGTCGGCCATTAAATTAATAATTTGTGGTCGACAACGGCATTGTGAGATCCGATGCAATCGTTATAATATGCAGGATTTTATTATCGGCCCCGATGGCGAATGCTAATTTACTGCTAATTGTATTCCGCGGGCGACAATGATGCCGTTCTTGCCGGCAGAATGCAATCTCGAAACGACGGACTGCCAACAGACTGACTGCCAGCGGACACAATGCGGCCGACGCCATTCGCACAGCCTGTACCGTTTCGCGATTGTTAGAATCCTCGGACACACGGAACGCAATGATCATTTTCACTCGACAACCGTGAAACATTGCCGTGTTTAAACACCTTGCCCTAAAATCACGTCTACTCGCCGTTGCGGATTTCGGTTTTGGCTCGGCCGAGTTTTCAATCAATTTTCACAAAAATTAAGAAAGTGTCCCAGAACAGCGGTTTCCAGCCTTTATACAGACGCGGCCCAAATTGTAAAAGCTTTAAAGTACAATACAAAACTGAAAACTACAAATTAATTTTTAATTAAAATATTTTGATGCTTCCCAGGTTATAAATCGTTATAAATCCTAATAATAAATCCTATATATAGTTAAATTTATAAAAATCGAAAATAACAACAGAATTGTAAAATTACGATCGCCAACGAATTGGGAAAAGACAGATCGAAACGAACGCCCGTGACAAACACGCCTATAAAGCCAAGAAAATAAGGACAACAAACCAAACTATAACAGAAAAGAACCTAATTCTTACCTTAACATATTATTTATTTATATTTATTTTCCATAAGAACTAAAGACTCATCCCTCTGGTTTGAGATAGAAATCGGGTCTATCCCTGGAAGTGAAAGCCAAGAACATGAGTGGCTGGACTCGGGGAAAATGTCGATTGGTGAATCGAAGAAAGGGCCCCCATCGACATCCTCCGAGAAAAGAGATAGTTAGGAAGAAAATCCCTGCTTCGGAAGGAAAAAAAAAAAAACACGCCTGTCAACGATTGATTATAATAAATACAGCTTTTCCTTACAATATTATTTATTACATTCTTAGCTATTAAGATTTTAAAGGGCCAACTAGTTGAGCATTGAATTCAACCCTAAAAATACCCGTGAACTCAGAGTAACTCAATTAATAAACACCGATACCAGTAAAGTAAAATTTATAAAATTCCAATATCACAATACAAAATGTACGTCGTGTTATTAAGTGAGGAACTACGAACGATGTCTTTGCGTCTACACTGTCGGATATCGAGAAGCTTACTGCGTGCATTTTCTTAACATGCATGTTATCGCTTCGCAAGGTTGTATTATGTATGACTTAATGGGAGTCTATAGTCCGGCATGCGTGTCTCGCGCAGAAAATTCGAAATGAAGCCACCTGGCAATTGCAAACAACGATGAATTGCACTCCATTTACTCGAACGATTTGAAAAGTACCATATGCGGCGAACCTGTTACTAAAGTTCAGAATTTCCACCTTTTTATTGCGAATTAACATTTCACGCGTGAATTTTAAAGAAACGCCAATTGTGCGAACAGCTTCTCACGAGATTAGACGATGGAGTGTGGACTGAAAAATCGAAATGTAATAGCAGTTCATTTATTCAAGAGCAACTGTATTCAACAATGGAAGAAAATTCCAACGAAATATTTGCCTCCTTGTCGCTCGATTGTGACGACGACGGCTGTGCAAAATGTGAGAATATTTATCTAATAGAAAGCCCGTGTTTTCGCGAAATTCTTGCTCGCTCAGCGATTTCCGCTCATTTCTCCGACCCAATATTTACATTATTTTCTCGTTGCAATTTCATAATTCACTTTTCACGATCTTCCTGTAGACTCAATTTTTTAGCGCTGTTATTGAAACAGCTATCGAATTGAAAAAAATTGCAGAGATGGAAATCTTGTGCAAGAGGAAGATGAGTTATTAATACTATTATTTTATGCTGGGTTAGGAGGTCGTGGGTGGCTCCAATCTTATCGATAGAATTCCAGGAGCAACGAGAACGGAAATTGAAAGGTTCCTTTCGGAAAGCATCGGGAAGAGCTTCGGAAACATACGGTCGGCACGTGCGGCCGCCCTCTCTTGTTGGATACAACACGACCCACAGTGATTCTCATCTTTTCTTCGAGTATCTTATTCAAATATACATAAAGTCCAATCGCGTGGTTCCATCTCTCCACCGATTTCGGCCCGCAGGGACAAACTAGTATTATTATTCCATCGAGTATCGTATCTCTAATCTACGGAGACGAAGACGAACAAACACCACAGAACGTATTCGAAAAATTAGATAATGTGCCTGTGCACAGTATTTTCCCCATTGAAAACCGCGAGCAACAACAATTAATTTACGACTCGACTACATTTTCTAATCTCCACTGTAAATCAAACTTTGCCGCACCTGCAAGCTAAATTGGTCTGGCACCGGAAAAATTGTATTTCACAAAGTATAAAGATTAGAAAGACAGTTACGAATAAATTTCCAAGTAGTCGGTGTGTAATTCATGGTTCTTGCGTTATTCTTTCGTATATTCCACCTGAAAGAAAAAGCTCGAACACCGCTGCGTTCAAGTAGTACTCCATTTCCGCAAGCGATAAACTTCTTCCTCGCCACTACCGCTAAAACTTCGAAGAAAATCATTCCTACCGCTTACAAAAATTCGAGTGCATTATCCAAATACCACTTAACACACCTACCAAGTTTGACCTTGCTGTAGCCAACATCTTTCTTTCAAGAAATTCGCGAATGCACAGCATTTCAAGCTCCTCGGACCAACCTTTTGAATAAACTCCTAAATAAACAAAGCGTCTGCAACAAGGACGGACTTGCATCCCTCGTACGAGGGTTAATGAAAGCAAGTAAACAACGAGGATTAGGGTTGAAGAGGAAACAAGGAGACGGTCGATTGTTATAGGAGGGAAATAACGGGGTCCAATCCTGGCGACCGTCTTAGGACCCCCTACCGCGAGGGTCTTTCGATCGATAATCCCGAGCAGATACGAAGGCTCTCGGTACACAATGACTATCGATATCGTCGTCGTTCATCTCGACTCTACGATCGTGCCCATCGCCGTGCCGGGGAAAAAACGCCAGAGTCGAACAGGCCAACTTTGTGCAACTCTTCCTTTTCGAAAAACCTACCCTCTAACGGAACCTCCCTTGACTTATAGTCGTTCGATGCTAATTCTACCTCGAACCCTCGTACTTTCCCCACTTCGGGTCTCGACTTTCCAGGCAAAATTTTTTTTTACTGCCAAATATTTTTCCATTGACATCGTAAATTATTTGTGAACGGTTTATTGAAGCCTCGTACCTCGAATCTTTGAAATCGCAAAGGGTTCTGTTTTATGAGCAGCCAGCGGAGTTTATGACAAAAACGAGTTGGCGTGATTTAAAACGGAAAACCACCAAAGAAATTTCCACTTCGGTTAAAAATATTTTATGATAAATGAATTCGAATAAAAATTGATTTCCCTTATTAACACTAAACCTACAATCACCGGTTAAAATGACCGATACTAGATTTTTTATTTCACGATTATCGATATAATAAAGTCTGAATAAAATCAATCTTGTCATTTTTATAAGGGAACATGTACCAGTTACTTTTAAGCCTCGGTAGGTTTAGCGTTAACGACTTTGTTATATGAAAAGCAACAACACAGCATTCTTAAATTGTTTTAATCTTTTACTGTTTTATATTTCGCCCAATCAATGTCTTCATAAATGGATAAAGAACTACAGTCTAACGATTCACATAGTTTTTCCGAGTAGACCGACAGTCTTCTATGCTAAAAATCGTATGCAGTTTCTAGAAGAATGATAACGAATAAAATAATAAAAGACAGACTAGTCTCTCGCACTAGAATGTAATATCGAACATCGTGGAACATCTCGTGGATCGACAAGTGCGTGTTTTTGCAAGTAGTTGCGGAACAACATTGTGGAAATTGCGAGGGAATGACGTTGCAGCTAGGGGAATTGACAATCGTACAATTATCGGGCGTTTCCTGGAAAATCGACGACGTCGTCGCGACCTCTTTCAGCGGTTCGGTGAAGCAACAAAGCGTTGCCAATACAGAAACGGCATAATTAACGAGGAAGGCGTGAAATCGAAGTGGCGCGGCGTGTGTCCTCGTTCGGAGATATTACTCGCGGCGCTAGTAATCCTCGGCTCGCGCGAGTACGCTTCGCTATCCCATTACGGAAAAAACATCAGGCGTTGGCATCGAACGATCAAACGGATTTGTTAAGAGGAAAGTAGGACGCTCGAGTGTGAAGCGGGGTCCGTTCTGGACGCGTGTACACGCACGGATACAAACTCACCGTGGAAAATGCGATTATTATATCCCTCGCGTTGGAAAATCAATTGAGGGTAATAAATATCAATAATGATACGCTATCCTGCCACCGGGAGCCAGATCCGTGAGGATAATTATTACAAAAGCGCCAATAACATTTACGCGCGCAACGGCGTAACACATTTTACTACCGTTACGGGTAGCTCAAACACTATGCCAGATAACTTTCGCTGCTGCACTGCTGCATAGGAAATCTGGAACAACACCGTGCGTCCCGGATGCACCGTGCAACCAGCCCTAGGATTATCCTTTCAGCTGGAAAATGAATCCTCCGGACGACTGGATCTTCGGATCAGCTTAAATTGTTCCGTATAAACCGATCGTAAAACGATCCTGCAGGTGCGGCTTCCGCGAATCACGATCAGAACGCAGGTGCCAGCTAATTGTCTCCCCCCCAAACCCTCTTATACACGTCGACTCATTAATTGATCGATTCTGCTTCGAATCGGTATTACTTTTCCACAAAATTCGATCCAACTTGAAATTCTACGAGAAGCTACAAGAATCTGTTCACCGGATGCTGTGATAAAACAATTTTTGTCGCGAAGAGAATAATATACATCGAACGAGGATAAGGTTAATGTATAGTGTACACATCGATCAAGGATGCTATAAAATATGTATATGTAATTAAATGAATCGCAAACTCCAAATTCAAAGATTTTTTCATCTAATAGTAACTACATATTTGACTTACTTAGTATTACAAAATACACATCTTAAATTTTCCTTACAGGGTTGGATAAAAAATTTAAAAAACGTGACGCAATCGCGACCAATAACAAGTTGAAGAAAATTATTTGCTGATTAGCTAAGAAACTAAGTAACGTGTCAAAAAGACTCGAGCTGTTGCGTTCAATTTTGAAAAAGTTATTCGTTTCTAAAATGTGTACGAACACCATGTACACCCTGTACACATCTTCATTTTACAATTTCTACTTCATTCAATGATTTATTTTGATTTTATGGAACATTTGCACAGCTGCCTGTTCGCCGGTCAATTTATTAGATCGACAACTTCGAAGATACTGGAGAACAATCACAGTGCCATCATAATTTTCGCGGAGCGGAACGCTTCGGTCGAGATGAGGATAACAAAGGGCCCGCAGAATATTACAACAGTAACAGTCCAATGTTCCCCCAGACAGGGGGACAATAAATCCATCGAAAATTTTCAAGGTCCCGGCGGAGGAAAGCTAGTTACCAATTGGTATTTCGGGACCGAAAGAAATGGCGGAGGTGCTTTATGGCGCTACCTGATCTCGGGATGAGACAGCGATGATGTCAGATGAGAAAAAGGTAACACAAAGAACGGATGGGTCCGGAGTTATAAAGTCATCAGTCTGACCCAACTGGCGACAGGGCAGTAGCTTTCTACGGAATAATTCCTATTGTTTGAACGAGCGGTCGAGAGATGCGGAAATGTTGCACGGATGAACGTCTCATCTTCGGGGAATACCGATCCTCGAAGAGATGCTGTTAAAAGCTCTTCCTTCCAGCCTCTATTTTATCCTTTGGATCCTCGTGGGTCGTAATGGAAATACGAGGGTGCAATTGCGGATGGTCGTATTTTCGAAATAATCTGACTGTTTAGGTCTCTCGAATTGTCTCTCGGAGGACGAGCGTCGAGTTAAAAAGTTACTTGCACCGTTCTAGGCGAGTTCGAAGAGAGAGAGAGAGAGAGAGAGAGAGCGAGGGAGAGAGATGGTAGGAAAAAGGATTGGAGTCGACGGGCTACCGTTAAGCGGAATTACAATTTCGTCGATCGGCGCTCCTTTTTCATCGACATTCCCGCGAGAGATCGGCCCCGATCAAAACTACGCGAGAGAAACAATCGCGTTCTCCGGTTAGGGTATTTAGGTTAGCGGCCTAACGCGATCCCCGATTAGGCTGCCAGGCACCGAGCATTAATAGTCACGGAATAGAAACCTTGGCTCGGATCGTAAAAATATAATTGCGCCGATTGCAACAACGTTAACCCAGCACCGTCGCGGATAATGATACGTGAATGGGCGAGTTACTGCGTTCTCTCTCTCTCGCTTTCTTTATTTCTTGCAACAAACTCCCTCTTACTCTGTCTTCGTCTCTCACCCGGCATATCGTGCGTCCAGAGTCTCGACACGTTCGACTGTGCGAGTCGATTTAAAACCGGCGAGCACGCAGCCCGGCAGCGCAAAGTGCATCGGTTGCACACAACGCCATTTCGATGCGATCCGACCGATCGACATCGTGGGACTATTGTGCGCCTATTCAATCTCTTCGACAACGTTACTCGCACCGTAAATCATCCAACGGGATCCCCAGTCGACCAGAGTCGTTCCGTCGCGAATTGTTTGCAAACCTCTGTCTGACCCTATCCAGCTTTTATCAGCAGTTTTGGCAAATAGGATGAGCCAGTCAAATAATTACTACTTTTGAATAAACGATTAAATGAAATGAAGGACTGGCGGAGAGAAAGCAGCGTGGATTTGAATAAGCAGCGCACGTGATCTGTATAACGGCAAGCGACTCAATATAATTGGAAACATGTGATCCGCGAGAAAGTCTCGCGCGACTGTCCAACGGTCTCATCAACACTAGAGCAAAACTACCCGGGTATCTCATGAGATAGCCGAGCATCCAGGTACCCGGGTATCTCATGAGATAGCCGAGCATCCAGGTACCCGGGTATCTCATAAGACACAAGTCATACATGATTTCGTACAATTTAAAACAATAACGAAATTAAAAGAACGTTGATATATTAATTTAAATTTATTAAAATCGTGCAAGAGAATAAGTAATCGTAATATATCGTCTACTTTTTCCTATTGATGCAAACGATTTTTATTTTGCATAAAGATCCGCAGTGTATTCATGAGATACCCGGGTAATTTTTGTTTACACGAATACCCGGGTAATGCTATTTACCCGAGTATCTCACGGGTAACTCGGGTACCCGGGTATCTCATAAGTCACAGCTCTAATCAACACTAAACGTACCAAACAGCTAAAAATGCTGTTCCTTATCAACTTTTGCAACTGATAGAATTATGTACCTAGAATCGTTATGACTGAACTGCGGGTCTCTATGCAGAATAAAAATGTTTGCATTGATTGTGGGCAGCAGGAATAAAATAAAAATTAAATTTCATTTGCTTTGAATCTGTTATTGTTTTATATCTCACCCAACCAATTTCTTTATAAATTCATAAAGATCAGCAGTCTAGTTGCGACATTTTGGTCTCGGCGAATCTGAGAAAGATCTTGAAGATGCTCTTCGACTCGAGAAATACTGCAGTCTAACCCAGTTCCCGCTGAACGACGGAGTCTAGACCGAAGAAGGAACGGCGCGAGGAGTTTCTGGGACGACGCAGAGACCGCAGAGACGTGGCGACACGAAGAGAGGTCCGAAGATTTCACCGATCCCGTCTGCCGCGGGATCGTCGATGGAATCGTCTGTTGGCACCGGTTCATCAAACAGGCACGAAATTAAATGAAACGACTCTCTTTCCGTTTCTCGCGCGCTTCCACGAACCGGCCAGGTAAAGAAGTCGACGACCTGACCGACCTGGAGGAGGCCGGTGTACCGAGAAGCCAGAAGATGAAGGCTCTGGACGATGAAGAGAAGACAGACACAGTTGGTCGGGGAAGAAAGGAGAAGGAAGGAGAGAGAATCGTCGAAGAATGGTGTAGAATGAACGGAGGGACGGAGAGAGGGAGAGAAAGAGAAACGAAGAGGCAGAAGGCGCGAGTAAAGTTGAAGAGTCAACAAGAGGGTTCGTGGTCGGTCGTGGCACGTCTCCGGCTCACGGTGTTTGCACGAGTTCGACGGTGAAACCCGTTTCGCCTTTTTCCTCCGCGCCTTCTTCTTCGTCGTCGAGCATGCACGGAGACGGACGCACGGGTCCGCGGAGAGTCCATCGGGCCCCGGGAGTTTACTTAGGACCGCGCGATACACAAGCTGGCTCAAATTAAATATCCCAACCCGAGAACCGATGGAGCGGACACCCAAAAATACGCACGATTTCCCTTTTCGAGGCTGCCGCCAGACTTGAAATCGAGCGAATCCGATCGGACCGGCGATTTAACCACCTCACGACAATTACGAGACCGTTCTAAGTACCTTTACTTCGGGGCCGGGTAAAGTGAAAATATACCAAATATTTAATCGCAGTGACACCGAGGCGCCACTAAAAATTGCTCTACCATTATTCAAAATATTGTTTACGTTATTAAATACATCTGCATCTAATCAATTACTAAACATTCAGGCATCGAACAAGGTGTTATACCAATTTCATATCTGTAAAATTTTAAGACATCGGAAGAATTGTTCAATTTTCATGCGTGACACGAGGGTCGACGACTACAAAATTGCTGGAAACATTGGTGGTTGTGTTAATCGTAAACAATTGAAGAGCTTGACATGTGCAGAGCTTGAGAAGCGAAGAATTGCAACAATGATCGGATTCAGTGTTTGATCCTCCGCCGATAAACAATTAGTAGGAAAGAGAAAAGCACCGAAGATGGCAATCTCCAACCCCTCAGACAATTTCCAAAGGAAGCTGTCAAGGATTTGGTGGACCGTTTATTAATGAATTTCTCGGGCCAACCGTCGTTGCGATTCGTTCCGGGATCAAAGGGGACAAGGTAGAATAATAGAAGCGTAGAAGTATCCAGAAACATCAGTTTTCTGGAAAGTTGTCCGCGTGAAATCGGCTTAACCATGAAGGGCTGTGCTCGCTGGCGCGTTATAGGCGGTGCGCGGTGCACAGGACCCGACACAGGAGAATCGGTAGGCTCGTGCCGGGCCCATTACCTGCATGGGGTCTCTTTTCCGGCTACGAGAGGACCCTGCGACCACCTTGGTGCCAGTAGCCACCTTATAAGTCTTACCTAATGGTCCCTCGTACCTTTCCCTTCGAGGCAGAGCGAGGATGGGGTGCGATAGCCAATTGGGTGCTAACCTTAGAAAGTCCCACTTGACTCGGGACAACAAACAAACCATCCGACCAACCGATACAGACAGCTCGTTCCTTCCTAAAATCTGATCTTTGGCGCCGTTCACCTTTTTACACGGATTCCACCGACACAGGTGGGCCCCGTTGCTATTCGGCCGACTCCATTATGCTCGTTTCAGGACGCACGAGCATGACAGATAGCGGACGGAAGCGTGCCCCGATTAGGGCCATTCCTCGCTCGATTAATTTATTTGGAGCTTCCACATGCTTTCTATTATACTCTAGTTCTACCTTCTTCGTTTGCCGCAAATAATTCTGTGGTTGCAAGGAAACACGCCGCGTGTCACAATTTCAAACCATTCGAGTTTACGCATTAATCGAGCTTCATAGTACAAGATTTACGTATTTGCCAGACAAAAGTCACGAGAACAAATTCGAAAGGCTGAACAAAATAATGCAATCGATGTCCTCTGTCACTAGCGATCAAATATTTAAACGACATTATCTCGAAAGTGAAAGACAGTCACGGAGTTTTCAACTGCACTAGACTTGCACCCGGCTCAGTCTCCGTCTCTTGCATTTATGCAGAATAAATGCAGCATTTTGCATAAGAATCCACAGTTTAGACTGCACTGGATTTTTACTGTTCTCTTTTACATAATGCAACGGTGCAATTAGCGGATGAAAAATCGTGTGTACTTCGGGAACGGTTTCACAGGCAGCGACGAGACTCCATACGATAATTTCGCGAAGATAATGAGTTCGACGGGAGGGCAGCGTTGATTTTTGCCGAAGCCAGATAGCGAAGACGCGGAGATAGCGGGATTACCTAAGTCTTCAAACAGTTACGTCAACATACATCAAATAATTATCAGTTTCAAGTTGCATAGTCCATTCCGAGGTTAACGTTCCTTTTCTTCGGAGCACGTTTAGCTTCGCGTATCTTTTTCCAACCGGTGCTGCAGAAAGTACACAAGGAATTTTTATAATGTAGTTGGCTGCAAATAGATTCGACGCTAAATGTTGCTCCGCGTATTTAGAGTGACACTAATCTTTCGCCGCGAACACACGCGATCATAGTTCACACAGTTTCCTCAATCGAACGTTATTATGAAAGGGTCACCTCTGGCAAAGCCCGCGAGAACCTCATGCTAATAGATCCAGTTATGCATCGAATTATAGATACGTGTAATCGTCGACGCTTCCCGCGTTAATTGTCGCCGTTCCAATCGACGTCGCTCCAATTCGAGTCCAAGGAACCGGCGTTATTGACCATATCCCGGACAGTCCGACGCTCGTTTTCAGCGACACCAGGGCGTCAATTTGTACGCGTCGCCGTATCACGCAACATTTGAATAAGAAATGCACACAGATAACCCCATTTTCAACGGTGCTATCGGCCCTCGCGAATAATTAATACTTCGGAAACACCATCGAGAACCATCATCGACCGGCTATCGAGTCCGAACGTACTTAAACAATTTCTTATCGATTCCAACTAACTAATTACCGCTGCCCTAACGCTCGAAAACAATTCGCTGTCGGCCACGACTGATTTATTACACCTGACAACCGACCGCCCCACGTCGAATACATAAAAACTACAAAAATACAAGATGCTACACAGGTGGGAGAACATTTAGAGAACTGTTTTGATGTTATAGAAAATAGAGTTTTATTTCCATTTCAAGGAAATCGATAACACACGTATTTTACATTTTCTCTCGACTACAATCGAACACCTCGAATCGATAACCGTGCAGAAAATAATGGAACAGCAGACAAAGCCGACGGTAACAATGACAATTACGGCCGTCAGTGGCAATAGAAAACGCAACAGCGATCGCCGGCACGTACAAAGTGCGTTTCCAAGTATCGGGGATCGGCTGCCATTGCAGTTTCCCCACGATCGTTCGTTTCATCGAAATGAAAATTGAATAAGGCAGTCTATATTATATCGTCGACTCGGTTCGATACGGTCGAATCCGCCTCGCGTCGTGGTGCAAGTTGCAGAGCTTGTTGCATATCGGTTTGGCGTCGCGTCGCGAGCTGTGCGGCGCATAAATAAAAGC
Organism: Lasioglossum zephyrum; assembly: GCA_028455615.1. Lineage (NCBI taxonomy): Eukaryota > Metazoa > Arthropoda > Insecta > Hymenoptera > Halictidae > Lasioglossum > Lasioglossum zephyrum. The sequence goes on along the minus strand of CM052323.1, from coordinate 1,629,560 downwards.
AGGCGTGACCGCGCCGCGAGCGTAGACCAATCACGATTCAGCCCGGTCCTCCGCGCTTCCTTTTTTTCGCTTTATTTCATTGAGCTGGCCGGCCCCACCACCGGAACGCGCGCACCCGGTCCCGCACTGATTCCCCACCATCCTGGCCTTTTGCATCGCGCGCTGAATCGCGATCACGCGCGTTGCCGTTTCGACGAGGAATGCATGCGCGCATTGCATTGCTCGATCCCATCCCGGCGCCAAACGCGTTGCGCACCGAGGAAATGAACCAGTCCCTCTCGAAACGCGTTGTCGCCAAGAGGACAATCATGAATTTATTTTGAAAATAACATTTATTCGTGAACAATCGCCATATGAATAGATAACTGAGCATCAACTGGATAAAACAGTTCTCTTTCGTTACTACTTGACACGTAAAACAAAGTCCTTATACAACGCATTGTATACATGCAACGAATACATTAATTAAGCTTTTCATAAGAAAGGTAAATCATCAATATGACACATCAGTAAGTGTTTAATCAAATTAAGCGATGTCATTGAGGACAGAAGAGCTTTTGCAGGCAAAGAGAATCGCGAAGTCATTTCGCTGAATCAATTAATAATTTAATGATATACGCATGCATAAAAGAACAATAGAAATCGCCGATTAAAAGATATTCTGCGGCTGACGTTGGAAAAGTCGAAGAAATGTCTATTAAAGAAGATTCACTGGTTAAATCACAACGAAGGAGTTAAACCTTGACGAACCTTTCGGAACGTATGCAAAAGAACGAATCACACTTTCAGAGGATAAAGAAGTAGCAATTACGATAGCGAGAACCACTTGGTAAAACGAGGTTGTAGAAACAAATGAAAACCGCGGTTGCTTCTAAAATAAGACACGGATTGTAATCTATGTCACGATTCTAGTTCAAGGGATCTCTGTGCTCTCTGTAACGTTGTAATGGCATCGTATCGGAGCGGTTTCGATCGGTTGCAGCACCGGACAGGATATGCAGTACACGTGTGTGTCATCGACAGGCGATACAGTACATGAAACAGGAGTACGCGCAAAATGCTCGTGAAACTCGATCCCGGCGTTAACCGGCCTTCCGTTTTAAGCATTGCCTTATCGGCAGGCGCCATAATGAGTTTTGGGAACGTGCGCGCAACACGTTGGTGACTCACTAATTTGATAAAGAACCGCCACAGGAAACACGAACGGAAAGAAAATCGTCCAGAGGAACCCATGGAAAATGGAAACCACGAAAAGAAACAAACTTGACGTTCTTTTCCAATTCTGAATTTTTAGACAATTCAATCAGAGTTCACGCCGCTAAGCACCGGAATTTCTATATGCAACATTGCTGTACACTTTAGAGTTAAGAAAGCATTGACATATTAACCCTCTCTCTTTTAAACATTTCTTCCTAGCCAGAGTATTTCCATTGAATATGATTCTTCTCATTTCATGCATATAAAATTGGTATAGTACCTCATGTAATACTTAAACGCTTAGTAATTGGACTAAGATTAATCCTTAGCACTCGATTGGCGCCAATAAAAATTGCTATACCCTTATTCAAAATATGGTTGAGGTATTACATCAGTTCTATATGCTCAAAATGAAAGACTATCATTCAGAATGAAAACATTATATGTTGGTAGGAATGTTTGATTTACAAGTTAAACCAATTCCGAGTGCAAAGGGTAAAAATCCGAATGAAAAGAAGACTGATTCGTCTGCTCGGGAGACTGGAAAGTGAAAGAAGAGTTTCAGGAAGATTACTGCACAACGGAGTGGCAAAAATATTTTTAATTAAGTCTGGTTTGAACGACGCTGGTAGAAGAAAATTCGAGACAACAGAAAGAACGTCCATCCCGATCTCGGATGCAACCGCGAAATAAAAAAACTCGTAGGAGGATGAGAGAAGAAAGGAGATTGGTGTTTGCAATTTTGGGCCGGGGCCCTTTTCTTCGACGAGACCAAGGGCCCGGCTCGGGCAGGATATTACCTTCGAAATCTAATTATGAGATTTTTATAGGGCTATCGTAAAACGGCCGAATAATAGTTCGCAACTCCTCGGAAGAGAGAGAGAGAGAAGCGCCGAGACTAGGCCCGCAACCTCCGGCAGGATAATGGGGAATAGCACGAGCAGACACTCGAAAAAGAAACAATGGGGCACTCGAAGCCGTGCGCTTCGACACTGTCAAGGGCGTTCTTCTTCTTCTTCTTTTTCTGCTTAGAGAGAGAGCGAGAGAGAAAGGGCGCGGTTTCGGACTCCTAATCAAACCCCCTAATATCCGATGTAATTAGACAGTCACAAACGGAGGAATGGTAATTAGAGAACTCCGGCCAACACCTCCGCTATATTGGTCAATTATACTTGCTTACACCGACCGAATTATCATACGTGTATGCAACTTAATAACCGGAGAACTCGATAATGGGTGAATCTTCGGCCAGTGTCACTCAAGATCCGCGGCACACTTTTTCCTCGACCACCCTGCCGGATTTATGCGGTTCATTTAAATAACATCATTCGCATATCGCGCGTCCTTCTTGCCCATCCCGTTCACTCCCAGTAATTTAACTCGGAGATGTCTCGTTTTATTGCACTACAAAGTGTCGCGCAGAATGCCTTATAAAAACGCGCGTAACAAATTTATTATTAATACTTTCAAGTTATATAGGCGGAGTCGAAGAAACCTCGTATCCGCAATTATCCGGCGATGTGTTAGCTGCAGTCAATATACTGAAAATTTGTCTGGAAATATGAACAACCAGAATGTATAAATCATGAAACAGCTCTATTATTTAAAATAATTCGTACAAGAATAGTGTGAGATTATTAGAAGAATATATAAAATCCTGGAAGGGAACGGAACAATTGATTCCAGCATTGCTTATTAGAAAATAAGCTTCACCCGCAGCTCTATAATAGTACACCTTGGGGTATCATTGAGGGGTTAAATCCAACCCCTGTGTGGACAACCAGAATGTGTAAATCATTATACAGCTTCAGTGTTTAAAATCTTTTGCAGAAGGATGTGTGACATAGACGTATCAGTTGTGTGAGGTTATTAGAAAAATGTACAAAAAATTGTGGAAGGGAATTAGACAATTGATCGTCTATTGAAATGGCGAGCGACGGAAGGGGTTAATAAACGTGTCTAACGAGGGGAGACTTCGATAATGGATGAATCATTGATCGGGAAGATCGCGACTAAGTTCGGAGTACTTCGTTTTGCTAATCGCTGGTGAAAATTGCTCGAAAGAATGGAGGGATTGTGGAGGGGAACGCCACCCTCGTTGCAGGGTGGCGCTCGATGCACTGCCGGAACAATGCATGCGTTTTACCTGGTCCCGGTGTAACGAGACGTGACGTCACGACATGGCGTCTGCAGGTGAAACAGCTCTGCCAGCAGCAGCGCAAGTGAGCGCGCACTCGCTAGCCGATCCGATTGGCCGAAAGGGGAATCCCCGCCCTTGCGCCGCGCTCTGCACATCGTTTCACTGACGTTCGACCCGTTCTTAACCCCTCGCCCCACTTCTCGCTCTCTCTTTCTCTCCCCCATCGTCCTTCTATCCATCTCTATCCTTCTACACACACGTTTATCGCTCTACCTTTCTTTCCTCTTTTTCGCAAACTTGCCCCACCGAACTCGCCTATCTTTCTCTACCCGTCTTCACTCACGTACCGTGCAACATAGTATCGCACTGAATAGAGATTCAATTCTAATCATGCACAGAAATCGCCAAGTCGATTTTCATGGCAGAACAAGAGAGTTATTCTCTCCAGAAATAATTCGAAACCATCCGTTCATCCGAATCTGAATTTCAGACCGCTGCTGTCCCATCTGATCACGCATAGAAATCGAAATGTTTCTCTTGGCACAAATACTGCTCGCTTTGATCTTGGTCCGTTCCTCTATTTTCATTTTCTTACAGGCACATTAGCGATCCGAAGTGGTTCTTTTCGTATTCTTTGCTTCTTCCGATCGAGCCTTTCCGAACTTCAAAGCTCCCCTACAATTTCTGTCAAAGATGTTATCTCAGGATTGGAACAGTTTTTAGCGGATTTCTTCATAAAACCACCGCCTCGACAGGTATTTAAATCATAACAGTTTTAGCAATATTGAATTCGTCTGTATTCCATGAATGGCAAAAAGCTCCACCATTGCACGAGAAAATAGGTTCAATGTAGAAAAGATTACATAAAATAAAAATTATCTAGGTTTTTTTTTATTAGAAAATCTCGTATGAGATTTATTTCAACATAATTACAAAAAAGACGAAATACGCCACATACAAAACAGAATATAATAATTACAAAATAGAATGTGGTATATTAGTGATACAAAGATATTTTAATACAGACATATAATTAGTTGGAACAGTATAGACAAAACTTATACTTTAAGACCTACTAAAAATTGCTGTACCATTATTTAAAATATTATTTACATTATTAAATATGCGAAATATTGTACGAGGTATTATTATTACTTTTATATCCATAAAATGACAAAAATCATATGCATAGAACGAAATGATTCTAGGTCGGGAGAAATGTTTAATATTTATGCTCCGAGTGCAAAGGGTTAAGAAATGTCTTGATTTTGGAATGAAAATTGCGTGGAGTGCAAAGGGTGAAGAAAAGGAGCTCGCGCACATCGTAAAACGAGGAGGGGAAGCTCTATTGCCGGGAGCAATCGTTCCTCTCGTTTCGTTACTTTCGCAGCGCATCCCCGCTAGGCCTGCGTGCAAATACTCGAGAGTGCAATAGAGTGCAACGAGCGCATCGAGAAGAAGACCGTCGAGGAGAGGAGAGGAGAGGATCCCGTGTTTACACCTCTCTCGTGAGATCCAAGCCGCACCCCTGCGAGGGCTGCGAGTCGTTTGCTTCAAAGAGGATCCTCCTGGACGACATCCTCGTTAACCCTGCCTTATCTACGCTGTTTACGCTGCTATTATCGCTCGGAGAGTGCCGAACGACTTTTTTCCTTTTCGCTCGCATCGGCCCGCGAAGAGCAACGAGAATTCGACGGCCCCGCGAACACCGAGGCCGTTACGTAAAATTTGTTAAATATACCGGGGCTACCCGTGGAACGGGCTCTGTCGCGTATCGATGTGTATTTTTAGAACGGACATATCGAGGCAAGGATCGAAAGCGCGACGCTTCCTAGATCTCGGCCGAATGATCTATTAGCGGGAAATGGGCGCTCGACCACGGATACAACAGCTACGGGTTATTATTATTCGGAAACTTTTCGGACACTGCGGAAACCTCTCGCGAACAATTCGAAAGAGATCTCTGGGAAAAATAGACTACCTCTTCGACAGGGAAAATTCGCGAAACTTGAAATGTAATACATCCTGTATTACGAGGGTGTTTTCTAGACTATCTTTATCCTAAAAAGCTCTACTTTCACGTTTACGAGTCGTAATTTGCATTATTCAGCAACATGTAGCTATTTTCATAAAGCTACGATTGGTAAAATGAAAGTACAAATTGTTAACATTTTGGGGTCCACCAGTACCTTTTTTTCGGAATTGGACATTTCAAATGCCAGCTCATTCTGAAAAATTACACAGAATTGCAATTTCAACCGGTTGCATTTTAGAGATTCATTCAGCTTCAATTTGAAGAAAAATCTACAAGCTGATCGAAGAATTTGTGATAGCAATTGTACCTATGTCGTGTCATATAAAAATGCTGACCTGATCTACATTCAAATAAAACCCTACAACATTTAACACAAAGTACGGAATTATTTTTAAATGAACTTGAAACGTATTCCTTCTGGATGTTAATCGGCCAACTTGGTCTCTGTAAATTGCTGAAGAGAATGACCGAGACAAAGTATTAAAAAAGAACCTGAGAGAATACATACGTCGAAGACATGTTGCAATCTCGTGCTACTTTGAAAATCCTTGCCGATTCCCACACAAAGTGATTATTTTCATCGGAACCGGCTCACCGATCGACACCTCGGGCCCCGGCAGCGCAAACACTGGGTTTTGCATATTTTTCGGATGACGTCATCAGCCGAGAGGAAAATAAGAATACAATCCAATCGCGATATCGGCCTTCTGTTTGTCGCTAATAGACCCGTGACGTCACACGACTGTTCACGAATATTGGTGACGTCACGGGATCGAGAATATTTCAATCGAACGGAGACCATGGATTCTCGCTTCAACGAGTGCGATGTTGTATCGTGGCTGTTCTAAATCGGCGAACAGATTTTCTCCGATCCTGTTGACCAGTCGCGCGACTGCCATTACAAGGAACAACACGAGAGTTAATGCCACTGGAACGAGGATAGCAGCGAGAGAGACGGGCCAACGCTGTCATCAAAGGGTGTCGTTCAAGACTAAATCGACCGCGTACAAACGTGCCAACAACAACACCGCTAATTCTGCTGGGAGAACGACCGATGTCTTTTTATCCGGTGTAACTTTATATCGCGATACCCTCTACCAAGGATATCGTTATTCTTAACCGCCGAAACAGCTGCGATCTAGGATCTGCCGAAAACCTGCCCCCACTATCCATAGAACAACCCTTAATTCATTTCCACAGCAAATAACTTTTCCGGATTCGTCAGCCTTTTACACTCGAAGCTCCTTTTACTTCAAAATTTCTAACTGTTCATTAGATCCAAATAAAATTGGCAATCTCAAATTTGAGAAGAACCTAGTCGCAGTCAGAGCCTATAAGTTTATTTAAATATAAAGGTAGCTCTATGAAACGAATTAATTTGTTAATCCTATTTAATAGTGTGTTTTAATCCTCTTTCGTGTAAGTATAATTAATTCTTCGATCTCGTCGAACCTATTTAGTAAGCAATAGAACATCGTATTTGGTATTGCGACGAATAGATTTGCCGAAGCAATGTGTGTGTGTGTGTGTGTGTGTGTGTGTGTGTGTGTGTTGATCGTTTTTTGGAACTCTTGTACCATCGTTCTAAAAACTTTCCAGTTACTGTGAAATTTTTATCCGAGAACTCAGGGTCAAGATCACGATATAAACAAGCCGAATGTGACTTTTATATCAAGAACGGTGGGACACGTGCATAAAATTCGTGGGAACAAGATGTTTGGGAATAAAAACGACGTGGTCAGCTAGGCGATGAGACACGCCGTGTTTGTAAACTCTGCTGCCCTTCTGCTGTGTCGCTTTCGATTCTGTCTCCAGTGACAGCAAAACTTTGTAAACAAGATAAGTCGTTCTTCTATCCACGCGTAATTTTATCGATCCTCTCAGTTTTTATCGACATTATTATTCTGGTATTTTCGCATTTTCGATTTCATTTGGAACTGTACTCGAAAGAACCTCAATTCTCTACTCACGCAACAGTGAACAGTACACATCGTTCACACTGTGAATTGATAAATTAATCTAATTCGATTCAGTGCTAATCAAATTTCTCTGTTAAACCGAGTGACGTGTTTGATCTAACTTAATTCACGTGTTTAATCAACTTCGCGTGCGATCATCTCTCGAGCACTGCATGAAAACGTGAATAATAATTCTCTGATGAAATTATTGCATATATATTACTGATAATTGTGGACAGCGTATCTATTACTCTCGCCGCCATCTTTGATCTACGCACTCGAAAATACCGAAGCGACACGCACGTTGAGTATAGGTACAAGTTTATCACAGCTGTTAAATTTATAACGACAGAGCGCTACGTTTGAATCGATCTCCGATTATATATGCCTACCAGCATTATTATTAAAACGACAGTTCCGTATCTAGCTTCGGGATATAAGGGAGTTGAACTTTCTACTATTCCTATTGCTAGCAACAACATTCCGCGATGCGCAATAAACCCAGTTATTAAAATTATTATAGCTCGTGTTTCTTCTCATATCGAGAACAAAAACCGGTGGTCCCGACACACGGTGTTTGTACACAAGATTCGTGGTTCGAATCGGTCGATATCAACCGTTGATTTATGTACATACGAAAGCAAAGCAAAATGCCAACTACTTTTTCCACTCCGAAATTCTTTAGCCAAATTATAAATCTCTTTTCGTTACCGCGAGCAATACGAGCTGCATAATACGAGCAATAATGTTAAAATGTCACTACACTATCCCGAGAAAGTTTCAAATCGCTTTCGAAATGCAATCACACTATACAATTTTCAATTTAAAAGCTCTACTATTCGACGACCAAGTGATCTCAAAATTATTCAGAGGTGTATACAGGTTCATAGTTACTAAATACAATTTCGTTTTATATTAAAAGCTCAAATATTCGGTTTAGAAGCGACTCGAAAACTTTCCCGCGATAAAAACAGTTTGCAAACACAATATCCCGCAGATTCGGCGCACTGGCGGTAAATTCAAATGCTCGGAATAGCCAATTAGCCAGGAAATTCGATTTAAAAAGATCAGGAACAAATTGTACGAAGTTTTTCGTAAATCTTTTACGTAAATACTCCTTTAACTCCTTGCCGTACCACATCTTTTACAGTTACAGTGATTTAAGTTACAGTATTTGTTACACATTGTAGAAATCTTCAATACGAGCCCGTCTAGTCGAAATACGGCAAGGGGTGAAAGAAATAGCGGGAATTGGCTTGAAATTCAAATTAAAGGTCCGAGCAAAGAGTTCCTTTGAAACTAGCAGTGTGAATCGCTTGAAATCTGCGGTCTATGGGGGAGATGGTATAAAAGGACTCACCATGGGGCTGTCTGGGGCGTGTTGGTGATGCGCGATGGGCATATTGGCCATAGCCACCCCTCCGCCGGGGTTGCCCATGTCCTGGTATTCATCGCTCATTTCCATCGCGTAGGATGGCAGCGGTTCTCTGTTCTTCACCCTAATTTTGGCTGTTTTACCGCGAAAGCGGTTGCCACGACACGAGAGACACCCCCGCAGCGGAATACGCTGCCAAAACGTTCGCGTACGATCGCGACCGTTGAACAAACAACGAGGGAAGAGTAACAAGCGCGTAGACCGACAACGCTGTTAGGTTCGAGGAAGACGGCACGAACGATAAAGTCCTGGCGTTCGTGCAACGATTCACTTATTCTCACAAAACTGTCGCGAAGATGGTCCGTCGCGGCTGTGATCGACAATTGATTCGATCGGTTGGTTATCGATGCGAGACGCGTCGCTGTAGAGTATCGCGTATCATCGAGAGATAGTGAGAGAGAGAGCGCAACCACTGATTACCGGTTGCGCGTGTCCATGTCTGTCCAGTTCAACGTGATCCACAGGTCAGAAGTTCGTCGATCATCGACGTGAACGAGCGACGAGATGCACACGCGGCGGTCCGATGGCTGGCATCAACGCTACCGAGCGGATTCCTCTTGGTCGCCGGATAACGTGGCGAATACACAATACCGAAAACGGCGCAGATGGCCAGCGTACAGAGGAGACGATTATAGAGGAAAAGGTGGAAAATGAGAGCGCCTCGCGAATCGCGAGAACTAGAGGAGACGGGAGAAGAGCGCGCACGCGTGTATTCGACACGATGTTAATGCGCGCACACCGCGACACTGAGAGGGACTGATTCTCCAGGGAAGAAGGACGGCAGGCAGACAGGCTGCCGGGAAGGAAGGAAAAAAGGAAGGAAGGGCGGATTGTTCGGAGGAGTGGGAGCAGGGGTGACGCGAGCGCCGAAGCCGTGTGGGAGGGGCGCGGAAACGTTGGAGGAATCAGGATCGAGAACGAAGACGGGGATGATCGCGAACGCGGTGTCGTGCCCCGCGGTTCACGCGGTCAACGCAGCCCCGATCGACATTGTCTAGTCGATCGCCGACCGGCGAGGATCCCTTTGCGAAGTAGAACTCGAATAACCGATGGTAAACAACGGCGTTCAAGCGACTGAAGACGGAGCCGACACGCGCACACTGGCGTCCTCTTACGATCTGACGCTCAGCCGCTCAAACTTCTTCGTCATCCCCCACCACCAAGCTCGCGCTATTTGACAGAGCCCCGCAGACAGGTCGAGAGCGGTAGGTAGGCGGCTGAGAAGGTGGGCCGGGCTCCGACACGCCAACGCCTTCGCTCGACACCGCGTATCAACTGCATAGGGCGGCTCCCGATAAACACGCCTATCCCGACACCTCCCTCTTAATCTCCCCTCCCTGTTCCTAACCCTGGTTACCCGACCAACTCTCTCCCACCATCGTCCCGTTACCCCTCTCGCGGATAGATCTCTCTTTCGCCCACCCTATCGGATAACGACCCCTGCACGCCGCGACCAGACCGAGAGATTTTCGATGCGTTCTCGCATGGGATTTCCCTCGTTCGACCCATGTTCCTGCTTCCGTTCTGACCTGGCCTATCTACTCGCGATACCTGCGTCCCAACAGTGCGTGCACTAACCATACACTTAGCCTGCCAACGCGACCAACCCCGCTGCTGATTTTTAGTGGACGATTGTCCTGTCGATTCTTCCGATCGCGTAGGAATCTATTATTCAACGCAGACATCGACCGATAAGAATCACTGGCTTATCTCGTTTTCCATGTCTTCATTTCTTGTTGTACACAGGGTTGTCAACTTGCAGGGTGATCGATAGGGAAATCTCCTGATTGGCGAAAACCATTTCATGGTTAGCACGAGTTTGTTCTTAGTATTTATCTATTGAAGCTCTAGATTTGACTGGTGCGTTTTACTTACGATATCGATAGAACGCATCTTTTAATTAGTCCGTTTTTGCTAATCGTCGGACGCGGCAGTTCACCGCGGTAATTTTATTTTACGCGTTTTCCAATGTTTATGCATGCGCATACTCCTCGGTGGTTCCCTTTGTGCGGTTTCTAATGAGACCGTTCCGTATAATAAATAAATGGCCGAAGAGATCGCGATTTCCCTTTGTCGTGTTTTCATTGGCGTGTCGTGTTCCATCGGAAGGATATGGTGGCATAAGGTCGCCGGTAATTGAGCATGATTGCCGCGATCGTTCGCCGCGATACTGCGCTACGAAAGATTCTTCTTTGAGATCGTCACGACAGCTCCCTTCGCCCTCCGTAAGATCTTTCGATAAAAATTGCGCGCTTCGGCCGGGGAAACGCGAGCGACAAAAAACTGGCGGCTCTGAAAAACGAAAGTGAAAGACTGCGATTAACGAGAATGTGTCTTAGATGAAAACAGGAATTACATATCGCGATATGGATTTGAGATTATTCTGCGACGCAGGAGCGAAAATAGGCGTTCGGAAAATCTTGCTTCGAAACGAGAGACTATACGAGACTGCAATCCCGGCCATTTTTAAAGTAAGGATTTCTTTCTTCAATCCAATACATATTTAATAAAAAAACGGATTCCATTTAATAATCATCTTTAAATCTTTAAACTCACATAAATGTATCAAAATGTTGGATAAGTTTTTGAATGATTAATGAAATTAAAGGTTGCAAATAAACTGAAATTGCGTTTTATTGGGGTGTTGCATCCGCGAATTCTTTTTAGAGGGACCAAGAAAAAAATGATAAAAACACTAGGGTATCATTGGAGGGTGGTACATAAACTGAAATTGGGTTTCATTGGGGTGTTGCATCCGCGAATTCTTTTTCGAAGGACCAAGAAAAAAATGATAAAAACACTAGGGTATCATTGGAGGGTGGTACATAAACTGAAATTGGGTTTCATTGGGGGTTGCGTTCGCGAATTCTTTTTCGAATGGACGAGACGCCAGAGTTCCGCGGTCTATACAGTAATAATGGCAAGCGTTTCGAGCATCGCCTACCTCCATTTTAGCCGATGCCAAGTGGAAGGAAGTGAGCGGGGTCGCAGGGGTGGAGGAGACGAGCGCGCCTACTGGCAAATGGTATTAAACCACAGGTTTCGGCGCCCGTTCGGTTCTGTTGGCGAGCATGGGCAGTTAACACTCCAACGGCTGTTTGATCCCGTCAGTAATAAGACTCATCCCTGTCGGTTTCGCTAGATACAACCATTCTCGCTCTTTTCCAACTCCTCTTCTTCTTTTACACAGCTTCAGGGTCCCTTTAGCGTGCAACGTTTTCTTCATCTTCCTCCCTGCGGTCTCCGATCTAGATTTCCGAGAACAATTTCACGATAAAGTAGGTAGGCACATACAAATTCCAAGAAGACAAAGAATAGACAATTCGTACACCTTCCATTTTGAATACGTCTGCACGTTCATTCATTCAGACATCGTGTAATTTCTTGTTCCGATGTGATCTTGTGTAAGTGATTCTTTTAATAACGCTTAATGGAAGCACGGTAGCGGTAGACCAGCGGTTCTATTAAATTTTACAAGCACTTGTGCAACTGGATTTTCATAGTCCATCTTGGTTATTCTACTATTCGAACGCGCAATAAACTCATTATTATACGTTCCGTGCGGTACGAGTCACGTATTGGCCATTCCGCGGTGACGCCATCTTTGTGGCCGCTGAAGACATTCCGTATAGGCTGCAGAAAAACCTGAAAACCGCTCGTAAAGACGCTCGAGAAACGTGGAAAATGAAGAGGAAAGGTTGCGCGAAAAGGTCCGCAGGCTAATTGAGATGGAAACAACGTTGTTTCCGTGATATCCGAGCAACAATTCGACCGATCAGCGTCTAACTTCTGTAACCCCTTCAACAATCTCTCTTTCTCACCCTCTTTGGATCGCTCTCGTTTCTTCTTTCGGTTCTTGTTTTTCTCCGCGCAGCTTCTCTCCACTTCCAGTTTCGTCTCGTCCTCCCGCTTGCATCTGCATGCACTCCACGTCACATATACAGGCAAGATGGCGCATACGGTGCTCGTAGTACAAATTGCAGGTAATTGCAGCCCGCGGAGAGGGCTCTCCTCCTTCTCCGCAGTCCTCCTCTTCATCCTCCTCGTCCTCATCCTACTACTCCTCCACCGAAGCGAAAGAGGCGAAGGGCCGGCCGAAGTCCCGACCGTGTGAAACTGCGAATTTTATGATTTACAAACGTGATTCTTTATAAGGGTATATGGATCTACGCGGCGAACGAGCCGAGCCGCCGTTAAGGTCCGCCCATCGGTGACCTCGCGGACCAACCGCGAGATAATTGCACGCCACGGACGATGCGCGATTTACTCCTGCGATTTACGATTTCGCTCGCTTCGACCGGCCGCACAAATATCGACCCGGACCCAGGAAACGACTCTTCATCCACGGAAAGTTTCCTCAACTGTTCAACCCTTTGCACTCGTAGCAGTTTTCAATCAAAAATCAAGACAACTCTTTCAATCCAGATCATTTGTCTTCCTTTTTACATTGTGCACAGCGGATTAAACCCGTTTTCTCATGCAACAGTTGGGCTCTTTATAATTTATAGAAGATTTATACAAATTTGTGATATGCCAATTTTTACTGGAGCATCAGAGTCACCATTCGAGGGAAGGGCTAACCCATTGCAATCGGTGCTATTTTAACTCGAAAATGAAACATCTCTTCCGGCCTAGTATAATTCCATATTCTATATGATTTCTTCATTTTATAGATATGAAATTGGCGTAATACCTCATACAATACTAAAGAGTGAATAATACTCTGAATAATGATACAGCAATTTTTAGTGGCCACTCTAAGCCGCCACTCGAATGTTGAGGGTTAAGAATAATTTATTGATTTAACCCATCTGATTGTTATTCATTAATATTTGATCTTGTAACTTTATTTTTGTACTGAATGGACGAGTTTACGAGTTCACCCTCTGCAGTCGAAGCTAGTTTAATTTGAAAATTAAACATTTCTTCCTCGTTAGAATAATTCTATTCTATACGATTTTTTTTTTGTTTTATAGATAGGAAATCGATATAATACCTCGTACAATACTTAAATGTTCAGTAATTGATTAGATACCAACGTATTTACGTGTTGACTTTAAATCGCCACTCGAGGACTAAGGGTTAAAAGTTGTAGTGCTTAAACTGATCTAAACACGTACGTTTGAAGTTGAATATGCCAGGCCCACATTATTTTCCGACCTGGTCGAGAAACAACTTGCTTCGAAGCAGTCTTTTTGCACGGAAATTTCTTCGGATTTGTAGATCGAGATAAGGAGAAATCGTTAAGAGGCGTTTACAGGCGGTCGAAAACGGTTAGGCCCAAGGATTAATTCTCAAGACCATGGTTAATCCTCCAAGGCCAATAGGCGAGGCTAATGTGCTTGGGGATTCCATAATGCGACGAAAGTCGGTACCCTCACGGCCAGTTCGGCTTTCCTGCGACAATTTCTTGATTACGGTTCTGGGCATACGGGCGGACGCGCAGGAAACACGTGCGTCCAACATGCACGTTGCTCTTCACGTGCTCTCTGCCGGTTCTCGAGGCCCCGGCATAATTACAAGCGTTCTATGCGAAATTGATAACAACGTGAGCCACGTACAAAATGGGAGAGAATGTCGGGGAGGCATTAGCGATATTGCAATAATTAAGTCGGGCTGGGAGAGTCGTACGCTGCGAGAATGTGTAATGGTCGAGTTGAACGGTCGATTTTCGCCGGATGCGAGTTACGTCGGATGGAGGACAATTATTTATTTCTTTTATTTATTTATTTTGTTATATTATGCCTAATCCAGACCTAACACAAACGTATAAAATATTTTTGCGAATATCTAAAGAACTAAAATAGACCACTATATTAGTGTTATATGTACCTATAGAAAAAAGTTCAGAATTAAGACCTTGAATCATTTATTTTTTATTTCTCTCTTACTAATTGTTATTGCCGCTCGTCGTAATTATACAATTTTTACTCGACTTGTTATTATTTTTCGCACAACTTATCCGACTGAGAAACATCGATAAATGCGAGTGGAGGATGCACGAGAGGTTCCAGCTGAGTGCAACATGTTTTTGGCTGTCTTGTGCGAATAGGCCTGACGGACCGGGTCGGTTTTATTTCCTTTAGGCAGCCTATAAAATTTTGAAAATCGTAACGGTTATAATTGGAACGAGCGAGGTCGAGGTCGGGGACTACGAAGGATGGTCGACAGGTCTCGTGACCTTCCGAGAAACACCGTAACGGACAATAGCTACCCACCGTGTCAGAAATTCACCGATAGGTTTCCACTTGCGGTGCAAACGACCGAACGGCACGGGGATGTCTTAATATTGGCGACTCTCTTCAAGTAGCCGATAAAAACTAAACGTCAACGGTTCGGTAAAAGCTGTCGACGACGAAACAATGGCCCCGAAGGTCTCACAAATCATCCCTTAGCTAGAACAGCTACTTTAGCAGATGTTTTAGTTTAGCACAGTCTCGCTAGAAAGTGTACGTTCGAAATCTTGTTTATAGCCACAGGAACAAAACTATGCTGATACAAGACTTGGAAAATATCAGGTAGAAAATGTTAGCCCCAATAGTTCGTTTCGCAATGTTTCCTTGACGTTGTTAGGCAACACGAGCGTGTACAAACGACGCGATCATCTTTTTGCTAATGTTTGACCATATATTTCCCCAGCTTTCATTTATTTCACTAAAGTGTTCGCTGGATTTAAACACTAGTGTTAACAATTAATTAATTATTAATTAATTGGTTATCGATCGTAATTTATCTTCGTAATTTATCTGGATTCGGATTTGAATCTTCAGGTTCGAGAACCACGTTAGCTATTAAAATGTTTTAATACGAGGAAAAGAAAGGAGGTGTGTTTCGTTCTAGACCCGCTAGAGGATTCATCAGTAAGGCTGTCTAGCGGGCCCTGCCTTATACACGGGATGTTCGAAGTGTTAACTAGTGTTAACCCTTTGCCCTCCAAATTATTTTTCAATTTTGTCGTAACTGCCTACTATCTGAAGTGTTTTATTTGAAATTTTCCTTCAAAGGACAGATTATCGAGTGCTACTTATTTTAACTCAAACTTTTTGAAGTATCAAATACATATAAGAACCCGTTGTCTTTCCATATTTATTTCTCTGTTGTCAAGTCACATTCGACAAAGGAATGCAAAGGATTAGTGAATAAATTCAGAAGAAATTGAGGAACGTTATAGCGTTCTCCAGGACGATTCGTTTCTCGGTAGCGATCGGGCCAAGGTAAGGGTCTTCGTACGATCGTTGGCAAGTGTCGAAGACACGTCCGAGGTTCTATGTAGTCGAGAAACGTTCGAGCAGAAGAAGGATGTTTGTGAAGCCGCGCCTCGGGACATTCTCTCGTTTCTTGGCACCTTCGATTGACAATTCTCAGGCCTTCGTCGCAGCCACGGGCCTATCTATTTGCTCTTCCTTGCTCCGTTCCACCTTTGGAAATCGTGCTCGACGCTGCTCGCGTACAACTCGTAGTCTCCACGAATCTTTCTCTCTTTCTCTTTCTCTCAAGCGATCTCCCATTTTCTTCGGCTCGTTCGCTCCTGCGAGCTGTCGTCGCTACATAGACGCACCAACACCGGCAACCATCGCACAAGGATGTGCCTCGAACGCGAGTTAACTATTACCCGGGCCCCCCTCGCAGCTTTTATAGCCCATCTGGGTGGCGTGCATACCGCCGCCATCTTGTTAGCCACGATTAAATATTGATGCAAGAACGGATATCCAGACTGAAAAGGTTTTCTGTTCGCGGAATCGGTCCGCGGGAATCTGGGACGGCGACGCTCGATCGCTCTATGGTCGTCGGCTTTTTCGCCGATCCATGAATCACCTGGATCCAAAGTATTTCCGTTTCGCGCAAAGTGGTCCCCCCCACTTCAGCCTTCATCAGTATCGAGTAAATTCAAGCAACCTCTTTACAAAAATTTATTATCCTTTTGCACTCGCAGCTATTTTAACTCGAAAATTCAACATCTGTTACGACTGAGAATATTTCCGTTCATTAGGATTTTTTTAATTTCATAGCCATGAAGTCGATATAATAACTAGACCGTTATGCAAAATAAAAATTTGGTACCTGAATTGCAACAAATTGGAATGAACTAGACTGTATTTTACAGTATTCTTTTACAGTGTTTATAAATTTTTCTAATGTTTATTATTTATGTAGTAAGTTTATATTTACTAATAACTCGTGCAATACTTAAATGTTTAGTGATTCATTAGATATACCAAGATGTTTAAATAGTGTAAACAATACTTTGAATAATGGTAATTTTTGGTGGCGCCTCAGAGTGCTCAGAGTTAAAATTCAAAATTTTGTCGCACCTAGACGTTCGATTACGAAAAACATTTTTATAAATAACAAACAGTTAGATGGAGAACATTACTTCGTACCGCATTGATATTTTTACAAATTGAATTCCTACATCGATGAAATGGTTTCGTGGACCGCGTTCTTGTAGAACCGCGATTCGCCAGCTCGCGGGTTAGCTTCGAGAAATCGCGGTGCCGTACGTGGAACGCAGCCAGCCATTAGAATAATGCAAATGATTTCGGTTTATTATACCTTCCGAGGCGGCGCGGCACACGGCCGATTCCGTTTCTCGACGAGCCCGCTTCTCGGAACTCGATCGATTCTACTCGAGCCAGCCGCTTCCCTCGGTTTTTCTATTTCTGCTCGCTTCAGTCCTTTTTTCCCCGCTGCAAACTACTGCAAACTAAACCGAATCTTATTTCGATCCTCAAGAAAAAAAGAACAGCATCCGTATTTTGCAGATTTCGTTCAAATTTTTAAGTTAAATTCTACTTTCCCAGACCAAAACAGATCTGAAAAGTTGAACGAACAACGATTCCGTAAGATTAACCCTTAGCACTCGATCGGTGACTCGAGTCAATGTTGTTCACATTATTAAATATGTTGCTATCTAATCAATCAAATATTTAACAATTGTACGAGGTATTATATAAAAATTACATATCTACGAAATAAAACAAATATTATAATGAATTCATTCTAGCTAGGAAGACATGTGTAATTTTCGAGTTGAAATAGCTCCGACTGCAAAAGGTAAACTCACGAATATAATCGGTCATCTTGAACGTCGTCCAGTCAGTAAAAAAAACAGTTATAAGATCAAATAATATTCAATAATAATTAAATGACTTAACTCGATAAATTATTCTTAACCCTCGGCACCCGAGTGGTGACTCAGTGTCGCCAGTAAATATTGCTGTACCATTCAAAATATTCGCATTATTAAATATATCCACGAAATAAAACAAATCATATAGAATGGAATCATTCTGGATCGGAAAAAAATGTTTAATTTTCGCGTTGAAATAAGAAGGATCTTTCTAAGAGAGCATCACGATTGAATGAAAGATCAAGCCTATTGCTAGACAACCTGACGTAGAAACAAGGCTATCAAAAGATGATCGAAGAGTTTCGCAGCCGCACGTTCGCAGACGCGTCGGATGCAACGTATTCTATCCTTCCCGCTAATTTGGTGTCCGCCGGTGCGTGTCCATTATTGTGCAAATCGACGAGCAGATTGCGGGCAAAAGGTTGTTGACAATGGAGCCGATGGTTTCGTATAGTCTCCGCGGTCCCCACGGGGTGTTGAACCACCCCATCGTTAGCGTGCCGAATCAACCGGAAATTCCAGCTTTCGTCGCTTCCGTATTCACTGGCCTACGAAAGAGAGAAGGAGGGAGAAGCGACGAGCGAACGGTTGTCGATCGATCGGGAATAGTTGAGGACCGAGCAACTTGCGTTCGAGGAATTAGTCAAGGTGAGATAATGCCGAGGTGTCTCCTGCTCTCCTGTTTCGCTCGATTGTCATGAAAATACTAGTTTATCCTGGGGTAAGGACGAGGAGGATGGGGAGGGGGGGACGAAGCGTTGCCTCTTCCCTGTTTCCAGATAATTAGAGATCGACGCGTGTGAAGCAAGACATCGTCGCGG
Organism: Lasioglossum zephyrum; assembly: GCA_028455615.1. Taxonomy (NCBI): domain Eukaryota; kingdom Metazoa; phylum Arthropoda; class Insecta; order Hymenoptera; family Halictidae; genus Lasioglossum; species Lasioglossum zephyrum. The sequence goes on along the minus strand of CM052323.1, from coordinate 1,610,844 downwards.
CACCTGGACCGTCTATGCAAATCCTTCCGTGTTCCCCTTTCAGGACTCTAGAAACACCTTGGTTCTCTCGAGTCCTGTAATCTTTTGACGCGACCTCAGGACCCTAGAAGCAATGATGGTCACCTGGACCCCTGATTGGCAGCAATAAAGATAAGCCAAAAGACAGCATTGTCCGAGAGAAACCCTGAACTGGATACGGCGTCTCGAATAGACGTAAATTGGTATGGTAAATCAGAGGTTGTCCGCTAAGTAAGGGTAGGTACGACGATTCGAATGATCGCAGAGTTCATTGGTTGGCATCGAGAAGCCAACCGATGATTGAACTCGTCAGAAGACGCCGAGGAAAGAACACCCCTATTAATAACGAGGTATACGGCGCTTAGGCTCGTGATTGAATACGTGGAAGGGAGTTACGGAGTCGTTCGTCAGTCATTCGAGCGTTACGGGATTCCTCGACGACGTTATCGCGATCTACAACGTTTCCTGTGAGAGGCACCGAGTTCCCGGGGCGCAATTAAGTAGATACAGGATTGTTCGATGGCTTGAATCAGCTGGATCGCTTTGATGAACGTGCTGGTACACTTACAGTTAAGTTGTGGATGCATTTACCAGAGATTCAACGGAACGAAGTTATCAGGATCATTGACTGTTCTTGTTAGGTCCAACAATAAGATCAAACGTTGATCCCTAAGATCTTATGCATTTCTGACAACAACGAGTAGGCGTAATTTAGAACAGTAACAACATTAGAAGAAATTAGAAACACTGTTATTCTCAACTTATTAAACATATTAAGAAAGAAAATAAGTTTCGATTTCACTCCACTTTGTTACAAATCAAGTAAAACATTCCTAATTCTGGTATATCTTGACAGCTGACTAACATTTAAAATGGAATTATTCCAGGTCGGAAGAAATGTTTAATTTTCGAGTTAAGAAAGGATTTGTAAAATTGAACGGCTCTAGTGTTGAATCGATAAGGAAATAAATCGGTTCTTCGAACGGTTTCTTAAGCTAAGTAGAATCGTTTTAATCCGCAAAGAGGAGGACTAAGACGAAGAGAAGGACCCGGGGCGGGGGCGGCGGCGTTGGCGAGCAAGACGGAGAAAGATTGCCCCGAAACGAGACAACCGTGAGTAGATCGCTTTCGGGATCATTAATTATCCTAGAAAGTGCGAGAACGAGCGGGATACATCGTGAACCGCGGGGCCAGCTCATGTTCGAGAGAGAAACGGTTAGGGTAGAACGTCCAAGGGATGGTGGACGAAGAGGGGGCCGTCAAGGAGAGCAAAGGAGACGGCGAATGTCGCCACTGCAAACCGAAATTACCGTCGAAGATTAATGATCGCGAGCTTTATTACAGGTATTTATAGCCGTGCTCTAAAATCCTCGCTCGCGCGCAGTTAACCTTTCGTTAATAGGAACGATACCACGCCGGTACGGCGGTGGTGCGCCATCGGAACTTTCGGAAAATTCGTGCTACCACTCCGTGCTCTGTTCATTAACCATTCCCTATCTAATAAAACTTCGAACGACCGTCTATAAGTAGTCCGCCACCTCTGCGAACATCGAGCTGCTCCCTTCAGTCGCCTTACTGCTTCGCGGAAGAAAAAGCATTAACCATTCACGGGCAAATTAGAGTCTCGCGAACGTGGAATTCATTGGACCAATAGAAATGTTCGTGTGTTCATTGGAAATGAACTTTTACGTTGCTTGCGTTAGTGTAGCTGGACGGAAAACTGTTCAACCCTTAACTACAAAGATGTTCAACGCACTTTAATGTTCTTTTCAACGCAACAAAATTTTCCCTATGGTGATTCGATCTAGATCAGCGGTTTCCAACCTGGTGAGTACGGACTATTGCCAGGGGAGATGCCAAAATTTAAAAAAAAAAATTGATACTCATACCATAATATAAAAGCTAGGGAGACGGGGAAATAATTTTGTTTGGAAATCGCTGATCTAGATGCTAGTTCATACACTCCAGTCCATAATTCACCGGACACTTATTCAAATTTGAAGGCAGACGATCTTTTGTTCTAATGTAAAGAACATGCAAATTAAATCTGACCAAAATATCCTATATTTATTCTAAATTTTAATTATTGTTCGCAAAAGACGGTTCGAGTGCAACAGGTTTTCCTAAAATCGACACTGCTGCGACAGGAAGGGTATCGCAGAATTCGGAAAACGTGTCGAGTTCAGACAAGGAAGCGTCGTCGGTATTCGCGATCGACGATATTTCACGCGGCGCGGCGGACCGTGGTCGTAGCTCATCGCGCATTAATTAAGTTTAGTCGGAGCGTTCGCTTTTGCGCGCTCGTCGAAAAGAAGCCTGATAAAGCGAGGGAAGCGCGAGCGAAAGAGAGAACGAGAGAGAAAGAAAAGGAAGAGGACAGAAACGAGAGACAACGTACACACGTGCATTCGTTCCTTAAATAAATCGCTTCGAGTGACGGATTGGGGAAGAAGATTAACGAGCGCCGGTGTGTCGTTCGATTCGATACGTCGAATTAACGCGGGACAGGAACGAGGCTCTCGGTATCGGTTATTAATGACTGGAGCCTCTGCCAATGTAAACCTCGCTCACGTTACCCGGTACTCTGCTCGTGGCACTGAAAAGCTTCGATTAATCGCGGCTGATAAATGCCCGCGATCCACGCGAATAGGCCGCATTATACCTGGCTGAATTGCGGTTAATTATCGTCAACCGAGTCCGAGCGATGCAACGGAAACGTTCGGGAATTAAAAGAGATCCGACAAAACGACCTAACGACACACACATATGCCGCGCTTCCTACGCCATGTTACATAAGCGCACGGAAACTGGCGACCCGTAGTATTTTTAATGTTCGCTCGCCGTGACTTTTGTTTCGTCCCGGTCGTTCTTGCGAAATTAAACGAATTCCTGGCACAGGACCGGCCGTTCTCCTGCGTCCCACGCGTCCCACTCTTGCACGACCTTCTGTACGACGAGGGGATGAAAAAAAAACAAACCGTCGTCCTCTCCTCCTGAGTGACAGGTCCGCTAATATCTACCCCAGCTAGCGTCGCCCTTCTACTACTCCCTTCGCATCGTTACCTGCAGATCTTGTCACCCGCTAGTTTCGATGATACACCCCCTTGGACACTGCATTCCGAGCGGCTGGAGGCAGATCTCTCGATAAATAGTGTGCAACGGTAATTGATAAGCAAGTTGCACCCCTCTTGTAGATTCTCAGACTACTAGGCCCTACAGCTCTCCTACAAAGGATGTAAATCCTTTTGCAAGATCACAGGTTCTAATGGAAGTCTCCAGTCGAATCCCCTACACTTTCGGAATTTCTGATGAAGTTAATTAAGGGAGTGTTGCGTTAAGCAGAATGCTTTGAGCACAGAGTGCGCCGTGGGGCTGATTGCCGTCGGCTGTTTTTTTAATAACGGTAGTATCCGTTCAATTTATGCGGGCGTTGGGAAATTCCGTGACGAAAGAGCTGGTGGGGATGAAAATGAGAAAGGGGATGGGAAACCGACCTGCGAGTATACCCGAAGGCAATACCGTGGAAGCGTCGAGATCGTTAATCTTGCAGATGGTAGGTTAGTGGAGGTGTTTTCCACGTGTATCGAACATCTACGTTGTACACTTGTAGATACCGAAGTAGCATTAGCGAACACCCCTGCATGAGTCGATGGTTACCACCCCTCTCTTCCGAACCCGGTAAACATTCGCAATATCTCCTGCGAATTGCTGAGTATGTACTGTAAATACAACTATGTGTATTTAAACGCGAGACTGTTCAATAATCGGTATCTGATAATTATAGTATGATATACATATGTCCTAGAACAGATAGGTATGTCAATATTGGAGATCGCGGTTTTGAACCTATAATAAACTACACGTGCACACTTAGGGTATGTGCGGGCCGCCCGAAAATCGGGCTCAGACTTTCGGACGGGCTTGATTCGGGTGTGTGATACTTCATGAGACATCGGGCGGCCCGATAGTAACTCGCTTCCTCGGACGCGTTCGGAAATAATCAGACAAGTTCGGACGAGCGAGTTATCGCGACACCCGAGAACACAATTGATCGGGTACAACAATTTGGATTTTGCTATTTTATTATGTATTATCTTTTAAAAATTTCTGTCAGGTTAACGATAGTTAATTAATAACAGTTATAGAAATAGATATTAAGTAACTTGAATATAACTGTTAATAAAAACAGCACTCCTTACAAAGTTGTCATAATTTACCTTATTTTTATACCTTCTAGGTGTACGTCACTCCGTAAGGATATTTTAATGATATTATCGACACATATAATATGCAAGTTCATTCGTAACAAATTCATCAGAATGCCAGAAATATTGTAGTTAAAATTTTTCACGTGTAACGTGCATTATTTCAAAATTTAATACAAATAAAGATTATGCGCATGTTTTCCAAATATAACTACTGTAATTATGAAAAAAAAACAAGTATATTAAAAATTACGTTATAAGTTATGGAAGAATACCATTATTACCATTATCTATTTCATAATAACGTAGAGTTGTTCTAGTTGTGTTCTCGGGTATCGCGATAACTCGCTCGTCCGTACTTGTCCGATTATTTCCGAGCGCGTATTATATTATTCCCAAAAGTCTGAGCCCGACTGGAGCCCGATTTTCGGGCGGCCCGCACACCTCTGCACTGCACACGTAAAGATCCACGAATACGAATCTGTGTACACGGATCCATGTATACAGATCCGCTCGGGACGAACTTATGTTACTACGTTTTTATTAGCTCGCTTTCTTGTTTGTCTGTTTGGTTTTTTTTCTATCGAATTCTTTTCGATCCTCTCAAACGAAAAACCCAACGGATCTGTATTTACATACACGTGAAACAAGAATCTCTAATCAATATGGTTTGATATTCTCATGGATCTAGTTTCAACATTTATTATTCGCTAGCGTAGAGGGCGTAAGAAATCGAGTTGTTGTCTCGTAGGTGACTGTACCTATGTTCGATAAATAAACACAAAATTCGGGTAAACTTCCCAAAGTCAAATCACATTAAGCAAATCACATTAACTAATTAGTTCTGGGTTGCATTTGGATACGATTACATTAAAATTTGATTAAACGAAAACCCGGTGAGGTAGAAAACGACATTAAAATGATAAGAATCTGTTTTAGAGTCGGCAGAAAAAAATCCCTTTGGAAAACATGTTAATGCAAAACGCACCTGTATGCAAAATTTGAGCTAAATGTTAATACAAAATGAATAAATAAGCAAAATTTTAGCTGAATCCAATTTAGCCCATTCTCGGAAGTTCACCCGATAATATTTACGTTACCACCAGCGGCAATCCAGGAAACGACATTACCCTGAATAACGGTGAAGAATCGCACTACTTCCTGCGCAGGCGTAGTGCCGACCTCGTCGAGCACAATGCGACGAAGCTGTTCGAAGGGGAGATCAGATAGAGTGAGAGGAAGAGAGCAAACCAACAACGATGAGGATGTTCGAAAGGGGGTGTAAACTACTCGACACTATGTCGGTATTCTTTCCCACGGTTCAGTGTTGTTAACGTGATGTGACCTTTCGAGACGCCGACGAAAACTTCGGATAGTTCCTGAAACGAAATCAACCAACAATAACCGAAGATGCTAGTCGTACGCGTCAGTACTGGCAGAATCGTCGAGAGCATAACCTGGTTGTGAGGTTGCTACACTTTCGTACTTATGTAGCGTCTGTTTGTCATCGTCAGCCCACTTTTCGGACAAAGGCTTATCAACGCCGTCGCGTCTACTTATTTACAGAATAATTTTTCTCGTACAATTACCTACGACAATCTTGATTTCGAACGGACCTGCTATCTCTGGCGTCCATCACTCGCTCCATCCTTGTCTGTGATTTTAGATTATCGGCAACTCCGAATCGCGGCAGTTCTACGACGTTAAACAGCAAGATCGGTAGCCAAGCAGACAAGAATAATGTCGTGTTCGAGCGAGCTTTCCCAGTCACAGGAATATCTCAGCTTTCGCAGCTCCGTCCCGCTGAGGAAAATCGTCGTCGATTCCGATGGCACCAAGGTAAGATCCCTGATTGATTGTTACCGTGATTCGTCTTGATTCGAACCATCAACTCCACAAGATCTCCCGTCGACAATCGAAACTCGAAACGATCGCTATCGCCATTAAGTATTTACCCTCTTGATAGTCTTGATCTCTCGGTCGAACATTGCGAGTCACTACTCTTTTGTTATTCACTCTTTGTACTAGGAACTGTTTCAACTCGAAAATTAAACGTTTCTTCCGAACTATAATGATTCCATTGTCTATGATATTTGAAATTTCGGGGATATGAAATTCGTATAATACATCATAGAATATTTAAATATATTAATATATATTTAATATATTTTTTATTTCATTTAATATATATTTCATTTATATATATTTAATTAATAAATATATATTTTTAAGTGCATAAAATCGTATTGTAGTTTCGCTATTCATATAATAATTTTTTATTCAAATACCTTCTTTTAATAATAACTTGATATAACGAATAATTACATATAATATATATGTATATATTTATGTAGTTTTTTTTTATATCTATGATTAACTGAAAACGGAAAAAAATATTTGAAAAAATAATTAAATAAAGTGATACACTAAGGAAGAGCGTGGGAGAAGTAAACTGAACACAAGCCGTGATTAGGTGCAAATAAATCTCTCTATCGAGGCCGTGATTGATCCGTAGCGAAATGTTACGAGCGCCAGACGTTTCGGATTACGCGTGTTTGTCGTTCAATTCGAATAATAAGAAAGTCACGGTGAGAGGAAAAAAGAACTTTCTAAGCAGGATTTTATTAAATATTGTTAGAAGTATAAGTATATATTCGTTTCGTATTATCCCGCGTTCCGGTTCATGACCCGGAAACGGAACGACGCGATCGATATCATCCGGCACGCGATTTGAACGGAAGTCAATGTACTCGTGGTAATGTAATTATTCAAATGCTCTTTTCCAGGGATGGAAGGTGTACGATTCCAGCCCGAAGACAATAAAATGTCCACTAGTGTGTCTTCCACCGGTTAGCGGCACCGCGGATGTATTTTTTAAACAAATATTGGGCTTAGCAGCTAGAGGATATCGCATTATATCGGTAAGCGGATGAAATAACTTATTAGAGATAAATTCTATACTTTGAATTCACTGCATCCACTGTACTCATTAATAAAGTTTTTGTAATAAATAGACTGCGAAAATGGCTACCACCACTGGAAATAAGATTCTAATTTACTTCATATCCTTGAGATTCGTCTACAAAAATTTAAAATTGCATAAACATCCGCAGTCTACTAATAAGACCGAAATTCTGTGTTCGTTTGATAAAAACAAGCTTGTAATAATAACGAATCACTAACATAATTCGAACGGATTTCATCTTACACATATATCAATATTATTATTTAAATATCACATTTCAGGCAGAACCACCGGTGTACTGGAACGTCAAGGAATGGTGTGACGGGTTCAGAAAGCTGTTGGACTATATGGAATTGGACAAAGTGCATCTATTCGGCGCCTCTCTAGGTCAGAACTCGCAAATGAGCCACCATATTAACTCTTCGAGGTCTAGACTGTGGATTAAAAAATATTTTATATATTGTATTATGTCGTCATCGATTTATTCAAACTAATACAGCAAGAACATTTGTACCGATACAATGATCTACAGTCTGGCGAGAATAGAAAGCGCGCTGCGGATTTAAAAGTTTTTATTTTGTTTTGCAGGTGGTTTCCTCGCACAGAAGTTTACCGAGTTTAATGCTCACTGTCCCAGAGTGGCCTCGTTGGTACTTTGTAACACGTTTACGGATACATCGGTGTTTAATTACAACGATTCCGCAACGGTGTAAGTATACATATCGATTTCTGGTGAAATTGGAGTTGGAGGAATTTTGTTCGGTTTCGTCACCCAGTTCGGAGATAAGCGAACGAATAACAGAATATGGCGATACGTTATCTGCTCGGATGCTCTACTCGCTATTGCGTATAATTGATCTGGATCGTAGGTTCTGGATGCTACCGTCGTTGGTCTTGAAGAAGATGCTGATGGGAAATTTCGTCACCGAGAAGGTGGACGGCGAGATGGTGGAGGCCATAGACTTTATGGTCGAAAGGGTATTTATCATCGTTCATTCGTGCAATATTTATATTTTGGTAGAATACACTACTCGAGCAACAAAAGCTGGTTTTAATTCTGTGGTTATTAATGATTAGACAGCAGATTTTATGCATTTATGACAAAAATGTGAGTGGGTGTAATTTAAGAAAGGAAAACTTTCAACATATTTATTTTCCATAAAGATCCGCTGTCTATTAATGATACAAGACTTGAACAATGTAAAATTACATATTTTAGAGAATCAATGTACTGTTGATTGCATGAAAATAAACAATCCAGTTCGATTACGTATCCACGTGTGCATGGAAGCTCTTATCACTTGTTTATGTGCAGCTGGAGAGCTTGACGCAGTCCGAGCTGGCGTCTCGATTGACAATGAATTGCACAAATTGCTATGTGCAACCGCAGAAGGTGTGCAACTTGCCGATTACGATCATAGACGTCTTCGACGAGTACGCATTATCGAACTCTGTGAGAGAGGAGGTGTACAAGTGTTATCCGAACGCGAAGCTGGCGCATTTGAAGAACGGCGGGAATTTTCCGTATTTGAGTCGCTCGGCGGAGGTCAATTTACATTTACAGGTGAGCGTGCGGCTAATCAACTGAATTCTCCTTTTATCGATCACGTTATCTACGAGATAAAACGTTCGCAGATTCATCTAAGACAGTTCGAGGGCACGGAATACGCCGCCTCTGAAAAAAGGAAGATATAGCACCGCAACTCTATTGAGCAACAGTTCCTCGATCCCCACGCGACTAACCTGATTTTTGCCTGGTTATCAACGGTCGATGTTAGACTACGACTGCGATGACAGTCCGAACACAGTTCCAGAAATATAACCACCGTCGTCCGTATTATACTTACCCGAAGTATTCCATGTATAAAGCAATTAATGTTACGTCACGCTGGGCTCCATTTTCACCGCGGTGTACGTACAAATTTTGTACGGTTATATTTTTTTAAGGAAACGTTTATCAAAGGCGCTTTCATTCGGAGATCAATACGAAACCCCAATAAACCTGGCGTTACTCGCCGATCGAAAGCGACCATGGCAGAAGACCCGGACGAATGTGTTCATTCGTGATAGAAACTTAGGTTCGGACATACGTACGCGTCTGCGCGATTCGATTGCAGACCGCGTTCGCGAATAACGAGCCGGCACGTAGTATGTACTCGATTAAATGTCAATGATACGTTTATTTCTTAAATCGATTTGTATATACTGATTCGAAATAAACATTTGTAAGAAACACGCAAGCAATGCTACCCATCCACAGATTAATTAAGTTCGATATAAAACGATAGAATTTAACTGGATGGTTTTTCAACGATTTTGTACAGAATGTCCAGTCGCAATTACGGGCGCCATCGGGTGAACTGAATACGTCCAGTTGATGAAATACTGGCTGCGCCCGTGGCTGTGCCGGTGAATGAACTCTGAGGACGTCTACAGTTCGCAAGAACCGCCTAACTGAGAGACCGTACAAGAACTTGCTCGGTATCGATTTCTCTCTGTACGCTCTTCGCGTTTCTCTCTTGCGGTCTCGGGTTACAGAGTCTTTCCTGCCCACCTAGGGGATACCTTTACGATCTACACAAGCACACACCACAGTATTAATCACGGCCGTGCACCGAACCGCAGACACCGACTCTGCACAAGCTAACTTCTGCGCTGGGTCCACCCTCTTTGCAAATATGCTGCGATGTACAACTTCAACACCACCTAAACTTTTCTTCTAAACTTTTGGAACGCATGGAAACGAATCATACATCGAAAGAATATAATAAACAATGAACTTCAGAAAATTATTCTCTTTCGGAGAACACCAATTCTAAGAAATAGTCTTCGTTAAAACGTAGCGAAGTGTTTGCTTCCATTTGGTTACCGTGAACGATCTGGTGTCCAAGAGTGAAAGTTTGATCGATCCGATTAATTAACGATGGACAAAACAGAGCAGTTACATCAGTGGCGTTGCCTAGTCTCTGTTGACACTTTGAGTACCTGAATTGCTAAAAAATTTCATACAATAAAAGTTATATATCGAACGAAGCTGAAAATTGTAGATGCGTGATCCTATACAAATTCGATGTCGATAAAATTCATTGATAAATGTAGGCAAATAATTTTGCCTCATATTTCTGGAAAAGGTGTCACTTAGGGATTGCAATTCCGCAAAATGTGATCCCGCAGGATCCGAAAGTGATGCGAAATCCCGCAAATTTTGCAGGCCTATGAGTACGATCAAAATTGTGCTAATGACGGCGAGCAAGATGAACTATTTCGATGTTGCACTGATACTAATTATACGACCTATAAATGTAAAAGCTGAACGAGCTTTTCAAATGCAGAATAACATTGTAATGACCAGACAGCGGATCTTTATGTATTTAAGAAGAAATTGGTTGGGCGGAATATAAAACAGTACACGAAATGTGAAAGATAGTGACGAAATCAACTTTCATTTAATTTCTGCTTCCTAGAATTAATGTAGAACATTTTTATTTTGCACAAAGATCCGCAGTCTAGTAATGACTCGTGGTCACTTTTCGAAAATCAGCTGGTAACACTGAATAGCAATGGAAAATAGAAAAATGCAGCCGAGCTTCCTAGAAACGTAACACGCTATTTGTTTCTATCGCGATAGCGCGGTCAGCTGCACTGCAGAAAGGAAATTTGATCGGTCCGATTACAGTTCCTTCAAACAGGAGATTTTCCACAACGGACCGTTCGTTCAAGATAAGATTGCGGTTATCTGGCGGTACTGTTTTCCATTCGAATCAGCGCACCACCGTTCCCAGATCGCGAAGCGGGAAACGCCGGTGGTTTGAAAGTTCAGTCTCCCAGGTGCTCGGCCGGCGAACACTTCGTTCACGCTCGCAACACCGTGCCGGGATGCGCCTTGAATGCACGCAATCTGAACAAAAGATCGGAGTGTTTGATTCCCGCGGAGGCACGTTGCACAAGTCTGAGTCGTGACTTCCGCTTGAAACATCTGAAAGATCGCGGCCGATCTCGAGCCGAATCACGCGTTCTCTAGAGGATAAGAGAGACTTTCGTGATTTTTCCGTGTACGCGATCCGCTTGGGAACCGATCGATACGCGAGTGTATCGGTAGCCGGAAGTGCTACCGATTACCAGAAACAAATACTCGGAGGCGTCGAATTCGATAGCTTGATACCCGAGCGACGTTCCCGATGAATCGCGTTTTAGTGGACGGTTGTCGATCGATCGGCAGTCTCATCGGGGTTAGCTAATCGGCTTTCCGGTCTGTCAAGGCGGAAAGCCTTATATGCGGAAATCTGGCCGGCAGGTGAAAGGAAAGTTGCGCGCGACGATATTCTTGAAAGACAGCCGAGGATCGGCGAGCATCGGCCCTTCGGGATCCTGTCTTTGCTGGCAGTACCGTTCCCCATGACTGAGCGGATTAACAGTGGATGGTGAGTGATGGTCTGTGACATTTGTGCACGACGAGCTTCGCGGCGATTTACTCTCAAGTCGAATTGTAACTAGCTGCTCCGGTATTGACACAAGTGTTAAATTGTCTGCTCGTTGTCTTGATTGCTGAATTTCGTCGCTCCTTCCAGAATTATTCACGCTTCGGGCAGAACGTAATACGATTAATATAAAATCCAGTTTTTCATCGTAGCTACTGGTCACTAAATAATCAGTAATCATTAATCAATTAATCAATGTTCGAGATTGATTTATTAATCATGATTACATTTTTGATTGTTACTTAATCTGTACTTTCTGAAATCCTTAGAACAAGTTGCTTCTTTCTTTTTAGTGTAATTTGCTTTTAGTACAGCTCGCATTTCAAACATTTTATCTGATAATTTGTGAGTTTTGTATTGTGAACACGGCGTCAAACCTGAAGCAGTGGATAACGTGAAGTTTCGTTATAAATCATGTTGGATGTGTCGATTCGTGCGTCGAACCGATTGTGCAAGTGTCGGACGATTTGTTAACGTCTAGTAAATCGTTATCGTTTTGAGACTTGTCGAGAATGACGCGCGCGAAAATATCCACTCGTATATGTGGAATCTTCGAACGGGTTGCTAACGATTCGCAAACCGGATAGCGGACGCGAGGCGCGTCATTACACTCGAAAAGTCACGTAATGTGTTTACACGCACCGTAAGCAAGCACACGTTCCGACGATGTATTCGCAGGATTTACGGGTAACTATTACACGTGTCTCGTCCACATATTAATCGCGCGATTCTAAACAATAATTACACACCGTCGGCGAGTATGATCATAGTAACTAGCTAGAGGGGCGTGTGGGAAGATTTCGCGATTCGCGATACCTGCTAATTCGCGCCTTCCACCCTCGGGAATTCGATCTGGATGAGAGTTTTTCTTACTTCCCAGTGTTTTACGATTTAATCTGTATTTGTAAGTGATTGAACTAGTCGTGTACCTTTTTAATGAAGTTTAACTTGACAGCGGGTCGTTGTGCAACATAAAAATTGAGAAATATAGCTGCACTGTAAAAATTTCAGCCATATGTGAAAAGCTATCATTCTATTGTTGAAATAAAAATTCCACCACTCGGACTTCAATTTCGAGATATTTAAACTACTGAAACGCACTGCAACGAATTCTGCCATTTTTAATTGACGGAACACGTGTGTTTCCACCTACAGCCACCCCACCCCAAACCTAACCCAGATCTAATAAAATTTCTTTTATTAAACTCACTATTTTTTTGTAAATATCTAGAAAATTAAAAGAGACAACCTATTGTTTTTAATAGGAAAAAGTTGTTCAGAATGTTGAGATTTATCACGTGTATCAATTTCATAAAAATCCGCGAGGAATCGACGTTTCAACGAGTTTACCTCCATCTGTTACATAGTTTTACTTTGCATAAAAATCCGCAGTCTAGTTATAACTGTTTATTTCGATCGTTAGTATCTACCCAACCGTGCGTTTTCTCCAAGCGACTGGCAACGGATGTAGATGACAGAACAGGCGATTGTAAAAATTAACATTCTATTACCAGACCCGGCTGCAGTTATAAATACCCGAAGAAAAAGCGTGTCAATACGCCGCTTCATTAAGAATCGGATTACCTAGTGAAACGTCACGAGAATGACATCATACCGGCGATCTACTTTGCAGAGTCCCAAAGATGAAGAGTGTCTGGCGCAATCGCAAAGGGTTCACCTGAAACAGAGGCTGCTTCAAACGCCTTCGAACAACGTGATAAGGTCGTCGATCGAGATCTTCAAGATGGAAAACGACGCAGAGAGGTCTCCGTTGTTGGAGAGGAAGATCAGAACCTCTACGAAGTTCGCATACGCTTTGGGACATATTTTCAACGACCTCACGGCTGCCATGTGGTTCTCTTACACTCTCATTTACTTCCAAAGGGTGGCTCTACTGGAGCCAATTGCGGCCGGCGCTCTTTTGCTGTTAGGTAACTCGGTTTTCTGCAATAAACAAATTCATTAGAGGTCTCTACGCGTCTGTTGCTCTTTCAGGACAAATCGTGGACGCCTTCATGACGCCAATCTTCGGGATTCTGGTCGATCGGTACTGGAAGAAGAAGATCTGGCACATTATTGGGTCGATATTGGTTACGCTGACGTTCCCTGTAATTTTTGGCGGATTTGCCGAACCGTCCAGCACCGCTGTCATGATCGTCTACGTGGTCAGCATCACCTTGTTCCAAACTGGATGGGCGGCCGTCCAAATTTCCCACCTGTCCATGATCCCAGCGCTGACCAACTCGCAGCTGGCGCGAGCGGATTTAACAGCCATAAGGTGAACCTTCTTTCGATCTTCTCGAAGCTGTTACAGTTCTTACATTTAAACCTTTACACCCATTCTATACGATTTCTTTTCATTTCATTTGTTTACTCGTGCAATACTCGAACAAACGTTCGAGAAAAAAAATGGTTTAAATGGTTTAGTCACTTATTTGAGGCTTCGTACAGACCTAAAGAGCGCGCCGAACCGCGCATTTCGACGAACGTTTGGGCGCGCACGAACGCGAATGGGTAGCATTTGCAAATCTGTTGCAAGGCAGATAAAGCATATTCTAAACATTCAAAATATATAGAATTATTAGGTGGTTCGGAACCCACCTTAAAAACAGTAGGTCCCGCTGGAATTGGTTGAAATTAGGCGATAGGTGAAATTGGAAAGAGAAGGAGAGTGGTGTATGGACTTGAAACCCTGAGGGGACCAAGTATCTATTTCCTATATAGAATTATTAAATAGGCATGTTACAAATAAAATTATAAGTACATGTTCTGAATTTCGTTGTGTAATATACAACACTGCAGCTTCTATAGTTATTCGCAAGAAATTCTGGAAATAGCAAAAATTCATTCCGTTCGCCGTTCGGCGCGCTGTTTAGGTCTGTACGAAGCCTGATACAAAATAATTTCATAACGCGACAATTATTTTACGTTACCGATGTACGTTGAACGAGATGTTAGTATACAGACGAGTTAAATAATATTATTAACTATTTTGAGTAATGGCATGGCAATTTTTACCGGCGCCTCGGAGTCACCATTCGAGTGCAAACAGTTAACCCTTTGCATTTAAACATTTTCTTGATGGATATGAAATTGATATAATACCTCGTACAATACTTAAATTTTCAGTAATTGATTAGATACAAACGTATTTAATAATGTAACCAATACTTTGAATAGTTGTACAACAATATTTATTGTTAAAATACGATATTGTTATCGATATGGAATCTTATGAATCAGGTACTCGGCTCAAGTGGGTGCAGCAGTGGTAGTGTTCGTCGTCACGTGGATAGTTCTGCCAACGAACGAGGAGATCGTGGTCCGTGGCCTAGCTCAGGAAGACAGTTACAAATTCAGAGTAATCACAGAAAACTAGCATTCAAATTGATTCAATAGCTTGCTAGACACTTTCTAATGCTCGTATTTTCAGAATATTGTACTAACCCTAACTCTGATCGGGCTGGTCGCCACGGTGCTCTTCCACGTGTTCCTGAAAGGGCATCTTCTAGAGCAGCAGCATCAGCACAAAGGATCGACCGAGGAATCCCAGCGATTGCTCGATAATCCTCAGCATAATCGAAGCTCGTGGTTCAATACGACCATTCTGCTGCGAGTGGCGATGCTGTACGTAGCCAGCAGACTCTTCATTACTTTGGCCACCGTGTATTTGCCGTTGTACATTGAAGAAGCAGACATCGACGGGAAAGAGGCTTTAGCAACTGTACCTTTGGTGTCATACGTGTCCTCGTTTGTGGCAGCGCTGATGCTGAAACACTTGAACAAATCATGCGGCACCAAGGTCCGTTTTTTAGAATTTTTAAATCTGTACAATATACATTATAAAAAAATCTCTAAACACAGAAGACAGAAAGCTGAGATTTGTTACACAGGTAGCCGTTAGCCCAAAGAGCTGCACGAATATGTTTTTATCCCGGGAATCTTCCAGAATCAACTGTTAATATTAAATTAGAGAAGACTAATTTTAAGAGAGCCGAGTCTTAGAAATGCAAAACAATACTCTGTGTTAGTCGTTACGGTATTTTCAGGACTGTTTGGGCAAATGTTGCTGTGTCTGAGTACTGTTAAGATACATTGTTCGTTCATTCGCGTTGTTTTACGGAGACCCTGAACTTCGCAGATCTGCTACCTGCTGGGAACAATTATCGGAATATTCTCCGCGGTGGTCACCGAGTTCGGTGGAAGCAGCGCGACGATCATTTACGTCGTCGCAATCCTAATCGGTGCCGGAAGCTCGATCACGATGGTGACAGCGTTGAGCGTCACCGCGGAAATAATTGGTCCTCGAACAGAGCGAAGCGCCGTTGTCTACTCTATCGTCACTTTTCTCGATAAGGTTGTCACGGGACTGGTCGTCATCTTCATTGAAAAATGGTGAGAGCGCTAAATCTTTCTCGAAATTGCAGTAGTCACATATTGACAGTATATGTTTTTTCAGGAGGTGTACGCAACCAGAATTGTGCCCAAATTACAATAGGGACTCTTTGTCATTGGTCTGCGCCGTTTCTATGTCTCTGGGTCTTGCTACCCTGCTCTCTGTGTCGCGGTGTTTAACTTGAGCACATCTCTAGAAGTCGAACACTCTAACATTATCGCCATGTAATCACTAATTCATTAAGTAACCCATTTTTATATTTGTTTGTCGCATGAAAGCTGTACTGTCGAGTGTAGTAACACAATTGTTCCTTGTCGGAGGAGTCTGAAATCGATAAAACCGAAGAGACTGTAATCTGAAAGTATGTAGAGCTTCTGGAGAATGATAAAAGCATAATTATTTGTTAAGATTGCGACGAAGGTCCACTGAAGAATGTACAACGAGAAATGAGAAAAGATCTCGCGTAAATATAATTCCGGGAAATTGAAGGCACCAACGAAACATATATTTCGCCTATTTGCATGCACATGAAGCGATCCAGCACGCGAAAAGAGATAGACTTATTTGTGGCACGAAGATTTTGGCATAAACTCGTCTAAATCGCGTGAAATGAAAATGGTAATGGAAAAATGGGCCGCAAAAGTTCATTGGACGATAAATCTAACCTTACGCCTAGTCGGTGTTGAAGGTGTGAAGGCGCAGGCGAGTGAACAGCGTTGAAGATTTCAAATTTTTCGCGCCACGTTCGCTTTCCATCGGTCGGTACGGCAGAGTCGACATGGGTCGGATGGTTTAGCGTCGCCAGATGTCGCAGCGATGTCGTTTGCGACGTGTGTACGGAATTTTCCGAGGCGACGAGTAGCGGCGCGAGGGTACGATGACCCGCTCGATCTACTGGTTACGTGGTTGGTCGTGGTTGCATCGTAGTAGGCGTAAGACAAGATCCGTAGAATCGTACGCGTCGTGGCGGCGACGGCCGTTATGCCTCGACGGACGATAGAGCGTCCGGCTATCGTATGGAGAGGCAAACGTGATAGAGACACGAGCCGGGTTGGGTAGTCGTGGTGGGGAGAGTGAGAGAGAGAGACGAATGGAGTTGAGATCCCCGAGTTGAGCCGATGCGAGTCGAGTGGAGTCGGTCGCGGAACGCTGGCCAGAGGGAGCACGAGGTACGGCTAGACAACGAGCGAGAGCGAGAGAGAGAGATTGAGGGAGGGAGAATAAGTTGAACAAAGAGGGAGACGCTACCGACCGAGTAGGCGGCCGTCGAGGGAAGGGAGAGCGCGGTGAAAAACCCATTGAGATGCAGGACAGAGAGAGAGAGGGCGATAGCGGTTGGGTCGCGTCACGACCGCTTGAGGAATAGAGAAGGCGATTGGTTTGTACGTTGGAGTGAGGGGGGAGGGACGAAAGGCGCCTTGGTGGAGCACGAGGCAACGACAAACGGCGCACACATCAGCTCGTGCGAACATGGCCCGGAAGGTGCGCGCTGGGCTACTGCGCAGAGTCTTGTTTTGCTCGCGGCGGGACGAGGGGGACACGGAGGCAGACGCGCATTCACGGGGCATGGCGTGGTGCGCGTTCTAGTAAACAAGTTGTGCGCGACCCGTGCGGGGAATCTGCGTCCCCGGAGTGTGATCGTGATTTTTCTGAACGGAACGAGGCGCGATATAACCGGCCGCTCAGAATGAATCGTGCCGTGCACAGGTGCGGATAGTTTGTACACCGGAGTTACTGGAACTGTGACGACGCGGCCCGAACGACGTGTCGCGGAAAATATATTCATTCGGGACCGCCGCGCGCGCGGTTACACACAGAGAGACAGAAAGTTCATCGAGCTCTAGTGTCGAACTCTATGCAACACCACCGTACGTGGACCACCTCGTGCGTGCTCTCTCTTTCTCTGCCACTATTTTTCTCTGTTTCTTTCATTCTTACATCGGTGATTCTCTTCCTCCTCGTGCGTGTGTGCCTCTGTGTGTATATACATATACGTATACATATATATACACAAATATATATATATATATATATATATTTATATGTATATATATACATATAGTATGTAGATAGATATCTGTCGCGACGTAATATATCTGTATATACATACAGGATATACATGTGCTAGCCTGGGTACGCGTGTGTGCTGCCGAGTACTGGGTTTCGCCGCGTGTTTGTACACAACGGACAAGTGTGTTGTTTGTTGTTGTTGTTATTGTTGTTACGTCGCGACGCCGACGGCCGAATAGTCCGCCGCGGCTATCGATCGACTCTCGATCGCATCTGCGTCTCGACGTTCCCGAAACCGGAGCATCCTTCGACGGAAGATTGCGCGGGCACCACGCGCGAGACACTCGGTAAGTCGATTGATTCTTTTCGAGAAGCAGAAGAGAAAGAGGGTCTCACCGATAGATACAACGCCGTGTACAGTCTGATAGACACGAGAGCAACGAACATCGCGCGCATCACGCGTCGTGGCTTGTTGTTGTGTCCCGTGTATTTACTCCTGTATACATATATACATGCACACATGTGTACGATGTGTACGAGTCGAGATCGAGAGCCCTCGCCGCTCTCTACACCGTCCGACTATTTGTATTTTCGGAGCGGGAGCGTCGACACTCTCCCATGCCGCCGCGAAATCGAGAAATCGTGAAACGCCGTGCTCTCGATACCCGGTCATCAAGCGATCGAACACACTCGCCAGGCTGTTGTTCTATCGACCGTTGCTTTATCGATACGCGAGAAAACGCGCGGCAGACCACGAATTTTTTCGCAAACCATTTCTGGTTATGCCCATTTATTTCTATCATTAATCTCTTTCGTGATCATAATTCATCAGGGAATAAAGAGATTTATATTTACCGTGTACTCACGTGTTTCCTCCGATGGATAATATTCGCTACAATAGTAAAGGGTGCTAGTCACACGACTATCACGGGTCTGCTTGAAACGATTGGACAATTATAAATGGACTGCGGATTTTATGCAATTACGACGGAAATGAGTAAGTGTTATTTCAAACGGTGGAAAACGTTAGAAGAATTTCAAAATACGGTTATGTTATTTTCAACCGATTCAGGTAGAACAATTTTGTTTTTCATAGTGCAAATTGGATACGTGGATCTCTTTTTATTTACACTTAACGCACCGGAAGCTTATTAACAGTAAATCTCCTGCTATCAAATGATCGACAGAAATACTGAGATTATAAATAAATTTTGTAATTCAAACACGTAATAAATTTTTAATGGAATAATTGCATCTTTCATGAGCGGTTGTTTACCAGTGTTTCGATGCAGGAGCATATCTTGAAGGTAAAAAATTGTTTTCCGTTATTTGCAGTCTATCTGTGGTCAGAGCTATTTCATGATTTTTATGAAGTCCATATTTCAACGATAATATAACAGATATCTTTACGAATACGGCTGTGCTAAATGTTTAGTTGGTCTTCTCATAACGTTTTATGGATGTTGTTTATCGGCATGCTTGTACTTTAGAACGCGGAGGCACGTGGTTATCTTGTAGACATTTATTTCCTGCTTTGAACAAACCTAAGTCGTAAAACCTCTGTTTGCAGAACATCTGCCTTCAGTGCTGCTACAATTGACCATCATCATTACACAATTCAGCATCAACGTTATAAACATTTTTCTTCTTGCTTGAAATATCTCCATTTTATTGGTAAAAAACTGATGTAATTCCTCATACAATACTTTCAGTAGTTTATACAAATGTTAAAAACGTTCAGTAATTTATCGAGTGCAAATTTAATAATGCAACAACTATTTTGAATAATGGTATAAGAATGACTCAAACATAAAAAGTAGATAAGTATATTGTTATGAGAGGGAGAGAGAGAGAGAAACCAGATTTTCAACGCAATTTTCCTTATAAAACCAGGGTAGTTTCCAAAATGTTCGACCAAACACATTCTCACCGGAGGGGTACCACCCCTCGGACGCGGTATCGACGGACAACAAGAAACACGTGGTGCCGATACGTTGTTTGGTACTCTCCGACAAAATAAAATAAAAATTGACATACCGGTAG
Source organism: Lasioglossum zephyrum (assembly GCA_028455615.1). NCBI lineage: Eukaryota > Metazoa > Arthropoda > Insecta > Hymenoptera > Halictidae > Lasioglossum > Lasioglossum zephyrum. The sequence continues at coordinate 1,590,729 of CM052323.1, read as the reverse complement.
CTCTCGGTATGTTCCCTTATTTTGTTTGAAGACAGTGCGCACCCCTCGGCGAAGAGTATACACAATTAAAAAGTATACGGCGCCGAGAGGTTGGAGTGGCGTCAAACGAACGACACATTTTCTCTCGCGCTCTCCGACGATCGATCGTCGGTTCCCTCGTCATAGTTTCAGGATTACGTATGCGTGGTGTTGCAGCAGGCAGGCGATTCTCGAATTCTATCTGAATGCGTCGGAATGTTTACGTTCGTGTCTCGATTTCTCTCTGTCTCTCTCGCTCTCTCTCTTTCTCGCTCGCTCGCTCACTTCCTCTCTGTTGCGCTCTGCCGGCCGCGTGGCGGTTACTCGTGTGTTTTCTATCGCCACGCGGCCGTGAGCCGTTCAAGTATAATTGTAATCTCATTCATCGTTAACGCGACTCGTGCTCACCGTGTCGAAGGCAGTTACTTCGATGCAAAGTTATTCCGACGTTGGCTCTCTTCTCCGCCGCGGTCTACAGTTACATTTCCGTCCACGACAACTCGTTAGTGCATTGAACAACAACAACAGAAAAAAACGCTAGTGGGAAAAAAGGATACGAATGTATTTTCCACGTCTGCCGTATCATTAATACCATTAACGTTGCATTTCTTGCGCGAGCCAGGCGAGAGGACGTGAACGGTTCGAACGGTCGTTCAACCTACGTTAACGCGGCATTCATGATCGACTACGGAAAACTTATTCGGCGATTAATCACGCGGAATTTCCATTTTCTGGTCCCTGTTTTCCAACCGAACGTTGCGTTGCTATTCAACAGAGACAGAACATCATAGTCCGACTACCATTTACCAGAGTATCGAAAAAAGTAAAAAATTTATTGTAAGAAATCTCGTGTAATAATTAGACTGCGGTTCTTTATGCATTTATAGCTAAATTGAGTAGATGAAATTCAGAATTGTTGAAACATTATCAAAATTAAAGATGTCAAGAGGTGGCATCAATTCAGTTTCTACTTGTTAGTTTATTTTTTATCTTTTAATGGAATTCAATCTTTTTGTTAAACCAATCGATCCCTTTGATTATCCTACGAATAAAAGTTACTAAACAAAAGTCATCGAAATGTCAATACTTCACGAGATGTTTGACATTCTCTGTCAGAGAGAGAGAGAGAGAAGAGAGAGAGAGAGAGAGAGAGAGAAACGTACTTTACTACAAGAAGTATCCAAGCTCTCGATACGAATGAAGGAACTCTGTGAAGGAAAATGTCAAATATCTCTTGAAGTATTAACAATTTCGATGACCTTGGATTAGTACTTTTATCCGTAGGATAATAAAAGTATACAGTGCAATTGCACCTGACGGGTGCATCGGTGCATCCACATAAATAAATAATGTCACAGGAAGTTAGAACGTATTATGAACACAGCAGTAACTTGTCCCAATTCCCAGAATCAGCCTATAACCGAACAAAAGAAAACTTTAAATTACCCCACGAAGTTATAAATTTCCGCAATGTTACGCAGTTAATTGCTAACAGAATGGTAGCGCCGATGCTCATTCTAACACGTTAGCAGAATCCGGCGATGTTAAGGGTTGAGAGGATCGTTTCCGGTAGTTTTTATGACTGATCTAAAACCGATCCACGTCGATAACGTTTCTACCGACTAAGGATTTCTTGGCGGAACGATTCAACGCGCGTTAATTACATCGGATACTTTGTTTCCTTTTTATTTCCGTCTCAATTAAAAGGCGAAACGTTTGTTTGAATCGTTGCTGCCGATTTAAATTTCAAATGGAGACTCGTCGGGCAAAGGAAGCGCGGGATCGTTTGCCAGGTAAGCTTTACCTCCTACGTTGCTCGACACTCGACCGATCGCGCGGATATCGCCGGTCTCGAGTTTCCTTTGACCGGTGCAAACATCCGGAATATTTACTTCTTTTTTATCAAGCATTTTCTCGGCGACGTCACAGCCTCGTTTCCTGTACGACCACCATACGCGTCACTCGACCATCACGATTTTATGAATTATTTCTCCAGGTTTTCCAGAGATAAGTCTATATTTTTCAACAACATCGTACTTCCTCAAGTCTTCAAGATTGTTATCTATTTCATTCTTGTTTATTATAGAATAGAATTACCTTCCGTCGCATATACGGCTAAATTGAATACTGAAATGCCAATTGCATCTTGTCACAAGTTTCGCTGTGCCAAGTAGGAATGTATAATCTGCTATTGTTCGGAATCAATAATGAATCAAGCGTACAATAAAACCCGAAAGTTTGAATAACAAAACCAAGTTTCGGCCTTGACGGCTGCTATATAGGTATTATTATTGTTTATAGATAAGTTGCGAAACGTTGATGAGAACTATAGGATAACCGGTGCTCTATAAAACTAGAAAAAAGAGTGCTGTTGAACGTTATTTGTAGTAAATAATAGGCAGTACAAACGAGTTGAATGTACCTGCGAGTTCCTGTGCAAGTCATTGCTCTATAGAACTGATAAAAGTCAAGTCTAAGCATGGTTAAGCTCTATCGTTAAATTGTATCTGAACATACAACTATAAGTTAACTATTGCTGTAGAAAACTCGGATTGTGTGCCTAGGCAGTAAATGAATTGTGATGCAAGAAGATAGATCGCAACTCTACCTGTGCAAGCTGGAATATCTGTGAAAATTGAATTGTGTGTCTAGCCAGACAAAAATTTCTATCCAGTGAAAAATCTGCAGATATCTGACCAAGTACAAGTAAAAATTTAAAAAAAATGAGTACATATCACATTATTTTAAACTAATTAACATCTAGTGTTAACCCTTTGGATTCGAAGCAATATTAATTCTTTAAGATTTTTATTCTATAGAATCTTTTTTACACTATTCACATGAAATTGAACCTGTTCTCTCTCACGAAATTCGAATTTTAACGGTTTCTGGAATACAGAAGAATTTAATAATTTCAAAACTGTTTCAAATAATGATATGACAATTTTGCAAAGGTTTAATATCCTTTTTTTAATATCTCGAAACAAGAAACTAGTTGGAACACGACTTGGACCACTTTCATAATTATGGGTACATATAGATGCCAGGGGTTGTTTTTTTTCGTAGGGGTTCAAGTGATCGGCGTCGCTGGCGTCGACCGTCGTGGCGCAGCACGGTGGCCTCCTCTCGGTAAAAGGACCTCGGGAACACGTCAATAGGCAGAGCGGCGCAGCTATATCGCATTCCACGATATTTCTCTCTTTAGTCACTGACCTCGCGACTGCTCGGCCAACCTCGTTTCGTCGCCACTCTCGCCTCCTTGTTTACCGCTCTCGATCGGCTCTGTCCGGCCGTACCGGAGCTTCCGAGAACCTCGCGAAATATTTACGAGCCCCTGTCTAACCCGACACGCGGGCTCATCCCTTTAGAAACCCTTTGGAACCCGTTGGGACCCGTTCGACCAGAGACGCGCCCCCAAACATTGCCAAACTCCAGCAAATTTCTATCTGGTTCTACAATGCACCTATAGGCTGTCTAACAATTAATGGTGCACACCTTAAATCAGATTATTTTTTAAATCAATTAACCAAATTAATTAAAATTCTTTAATTTATATTGCTTACATTATTAAATATGTCGGTATTTAATAAATAACCAAACATGTAGGTATTGTATAATAAATTTAAAAAATTATAGGGAATGGAAATACTCTAGTTCGAAAGAAATGTTTGATTTTCGAGTTAAAATAGCTCCGAGTGCAAAGAGTTGAATGATTCTGGCCGTTGCATTACGTCCTTTCTGAGACTCGCAGAAGACACTTCGATTTTCTGAAGAATTTCGCAACCATTCGCAAAACTGCTAGAACTCCTAGAAAATTCTCAGAGGTACGAGAAAGTGTTCTCTTAAATTTGCGACTGTTCGGAAGCTCCCACGACCTCTCGTCGAATTCGTGAATTAATCGACGAGGAATTTTTCAAATTGTTCCGCTTTCGGTGGTCTCGCACCCTTCAGCTCGCATTCTTCTCTCCGGTTTTCGCCCTTTCCCGCGATCGTCGAACCGACCCAAATCCTCCCTCAACAATGAACCCTTTCAGAGTGAAAAGGCGACGCTGACATCAATTTCCCGGGGCCGAAACCCCAGAGGAATCGGTGTGTCCACTCGGCCACTAATCGCCGAACAAAACCGTACGCCGAAACACTCGGACTCGGGGATTATCCGCACAAATCAGCTCCGTTTGCTGCATTGTCAGTCTACCTTTCTCGGGCTACGAACAGTATCACCTGCTCGTTGATTTCCCGAGAAAATGCTTTGGACAATAGGTAGGGGGGAAGTCACGTTTCTCATTTCTCGATAGTGCAAAGATGCGATTTTCCAGTAGTCAAAAGCGCTAGACAAAAGATCAGTCTAGTCCGCAGCCCCTCTCCAAAGTCCTATTTTCCCCTAGTTTACCAGGTGTAATTTGCACTATTCAGAAGCATAAAGTAAACGTAAAAGTTGGACTTTCGACTTGCTAATCTAGGGCATTTGATTGTGGAAAACCCCATCTTTGCATTATCGAGAAATGAGATGGCGCATCCCGCACCCTTACAATCCTGGATAGGAGAACCGATAACTTAGTTGAATACCGTGTAGTCGATATATTATCAGCAAAGTTTTTTATGCGATCACGTGCTCTGCTACCTTGCCATGCTACATACCCAGGTCGGTCTTGTTTCAGAATTTCCGATTCCTTTGGACGGTTCGTCTGACTCTCGCTTAATCTACTTGTTCTAGTCTGTCCACATCGACTTCGGAAACTGTCGATTGACATCGACCGTCAAAGGATAAGGTTGCACGAACGTGTAATCATTCTTGTATAACTCGATCCGGAATGATCAAAGAGCACCGGTGATCCACAATTCGTTTATTTAGCTTCGGCTTTTTGTATTCTTCGCCGAAGGAACTTGTTATTGTACGGCGACGTCCACGGTGAGTCACAGGAATCTCCGTAATCCTCGATCGTCAGCCATAAATGATTTATATTTCCTTCGGTGTCCAAGCTTTTGCGAAAGCAATGTAACAGTGCAGGAAAACAGGAATTTTAATTAATAATCGCTGTTTGCTTGATCATTAATTCGACGATGAGTCCTCTCATTTGAAACGAGGATCACAAACAAATTAATCATCTCGGACATTCCCTGTTCACGTGTATGAATAACCTGATGAGGATCAACAGATCCTGGCGATTCTGTGTTAATCGTTCTATCTTTAGCGATTTGCATTCACTTGAGGATAAATTGGCCGGGAACAAATGCATTTAACACAAACACTCCACAAAATCGAAGCGATTTGCCAGATTGGAATTATATGCGTACTGGCAAAATTAATCGCACCGTGATATTTTTTTGGATCTTAAAAATCCTTTGATAATTATCCAGAAGAAGAAAATTTATATTCATCGCATGTCTACGTTTGTTCAAATTCTCGGCACGTTCTCCACCAGGATTTCTCTTAGCAACAGCCTTCATAATTACAATTTGTTCGTTAAAGTGCAACGTATCCTCTAACAAAATATGAAAAAAATATAACCGTTACCGTAAAATAAATATTAATGACAGGTAAATTGCAGTTGAGACACATTAATAAGGTTTAACTCTTACCGTGTTCGCTTGAAATCTTCATAACAAGTTTGAATCGTTATTACGTGAGGATACGGTAGACAATCTTTTAAGCATTGATTTCCGTAATTACTGGATCTACAAGACCAGTCAATTTTTTTGCTGACACATTTTTTGCGTTCCGCAATGTCAAACATGTACAGCTAAATAGCACGGCCGTTAATCTAATGTAAAATTGAACTGACCGGACTCAATATTCATAATCGTAATCGGTGGATTACGCCGCGCCCCTTCCTCCCGCTGCAGGGGTCCCGTCGTTGGCCGTTGTAGTCGTTAAGTTTCCCAGTAAAAAAGCGAGTGACGAACGCGCCAACATAAATCTTCCATCGTGAATCAAGATTCTCGAAGGAGAGACAGACGACGCGACGCGACCAAGACAATGTTTACATCTGGACGGCCTTGGCTGCACCGGGTGGTTATAGTAATTGATTAGGCGGGTTTCCCGCGGAACGGGGCGCATACCACCGCCGGAATATTCCCGTTGTCGTACGACTATCGCGTCGCATGCCGGGGACCTTCGTGTTGTGACATTTAACCCCCTCCCTCCCTGTCAAAAGAAACTTTGTCTTCGTTGCATTTTTACTAAACCGTCTTGGAATTTTGGAATTCATTCTTCTCTTGTCTGCCGCAGTCTTATGCAATAAAGCAGCATTATTGCCGACTTATTCTGCGTAAGAAGATGCGAGTTTATTTAGAAGGAATATTTTCAAAATTAGCCTCCTGTTGCGGCGGAGGATTAAGGAGTGCTTCTTGGAAGTATAACGAAAATATATTTTCACAATGACCAAACATAATTGAAAAACAAATTAGCAGCGCCATTTCGAAAGAAGCAATCCGCTGATGTTTTGAAGTTGATGTTTCTCGCTGTGACGATTCCGTAGTACAGAGAGCGACGGTTTCCCAGCCGTAAGAAATGTTATACCAATTATCAATGATTACTCAAACGTGTTACTATATGTAATCGCAGGGTATCATCGAGTTTACACGACTACGTGTCAAGAGGTATTTCGTAATGCGAGCTTCGTTTTGTTGGTATTATTGTACGCAATGGCGGTTGTAATTGAATAATAAGTGATAATGGCCGGTTTGGCTCGGTAACAGACTTTAAACTTGTCATAAGCGTTGTGTAATAAAATTATATAATTGAAATCATCGTGCAATTTTTATTTTGTTTTTCCAGTTGCGAGAGATTGCGTAATTCGGGTATCACACGGCGTGTGGACATGTTTTTCTGTAAATAATGATCGCGAAACACGACAAAGATGCTGAAAGAAAGAGTGAGAGAGAGATAGAGGGACAGAGCAATCTGTGCGTAATATATAGGTTACATCGGTGAACAGCCGCGAGGAAAAAAGAAAAAAAAGTGTCGAGGGTGTACAAGAGAACTGCAATAAAGATAAAAATAAAAGGGGTGGTCTATTGCTGTTGTCTTTGACGCGACAGCCGACCCGAAGGGGTTGAACCTGCCATTCATGCTCGCTGTGTTACCAATCCATAAATATGAAATTCAGACTCATTGCTAGAAAGTGAGAATGCCGAGAATGCCGAATACCTATTCAAATACTGAACAATATTCGACTGGGAGAAAAAGTGACAATAAAGTTGTTTTTCACTCTTTACACCATTCAGTTTTATTCGACTATTTCTAAATGCAACGAGTTCCAATTTTATCGAGTTCCTATTTAGCAGAGGCTCGCAAACAACCCCCGCTACCAATCAGAGCAACAAAAGACAACACTTGACGCTCCCACTTGCGCCACTTGTGCCAAACACCCCCTAGCTCATCCCACGCGCAAGCTTGATCCCCTGCGTCACTGATTCCCATGAAACATTCAATGCAATTTTTATCGTGCACGAATTTCACTTATATCTCTTTCAGCCCCTTCGGAAATAGCTGCGTAAAAGATATTAGGTCGTTCGGAAAGTCATTTCTCCAATTAAACAAGTACACCATTAACCCCACGCGGAGCTCTTAGAAATAATTCCACGAAAGGTTCTCGTGGGATGTTCAACTCCCTCTACATTGAAACCGGAACGTCTATTTTAAACAGTGTCCACCATCCAATAAACATCTCTGTAACCTTTACACAGCCCTTGAAAATAATTCTACAGAAGATTCCAAAAAAATACACGATTTTTCTTCCCAAAATCAATATGGTTGACGACAATATATTTACACTCTTAAATTCTACTTACTGTTACAAATTACGCCAACTCGTTTCTGTCATAAATGCATAAAATCCGCATGTTAGAGCGGAACGAAAAATCAATATTTTCCGTTAACCGGGTGCAGAAAAGTGGGTTAAATTTCGCCACGGGATTGTGTAGGGGGTAGAAAACTCCGGGATCGCTTTCATCAGCCCGATAAAATTTAGTAATGTCATCGCTCGATCGTTTCCCGGACTAGACCACTATTCCCCGGTATCTACGCGCTTTCGTTGCACAACTGTCGAGGTAAATTGCGTCATTACCATACAATCGGTCTAACGGTGGGTCTCGTCCGGGTGTGCGAGAGAATCGAGGCGTCTCGCGGAAAGAGAGAGCGTCACCGAAAACCCCCGTAAGAACACACCGAGGTCTACGAACACATTCGTCAAACGATCGCGTCCAAACGCTAAAAATATACCGGTACGGGACGTAATTTTATTATACCGACTCGTGGCACTCCGCTCGGGTTGCGTAACGAGCGTGTCGCTGGTTCGCAAGCTCCACAAATCAAATTTCATTTTTATTGCGTTCGACGAGCAAGTCTTTCTGCAGCCATCTTTCATCTTTCGCATATCTCCCATGATCGAATTCCGCGAATGTATTGTCTCTTTCGGAAAAGCGGCAGCAGCGTAAACGTTGCACTCGGAGCTATTTTAACTGGAAAATTAAACATTTCTTCCGACCTCGAATAATTCCATTCTATATGATTTTTTTCTTTTTATGGACATGAAATTGATATAACACCTTCATACAATACTTAAATGTTCAGTAATTGTAATGAAATGCAACTGTATATATGTATATAGTGGAGCGGGTTATTATATTGTTTTTTTTGCTGTGTTGCTCACAAATAATGTTTTGAATATTGGTACAGCAATTCTTAATGGTGACTCTCTGGTTTAGAGTTAAGGGTAAATTCTCCAGGGTAGATTCTCAATTTCAGCTTCGTTTGTCTTTCATCGATCGAGGATCTTAGACCCGCGAACAGCGATCGAGAGACGCAGCCCCCGCACGCGTTTCAAATGAAATTTTCGATTTTAAATCCTGTCTCTTTCAGAAAAGCAACAGGAGTGTGAAAATCTAAGGATGGATTCTCCAGGGAATTTCTAAGTGGAAGTGAGCAGCGAAAAAAATCTCGATTTCAGGTTCGTTTGTCTTTCATCGATCGAAGATCTCCGGCCCGTGAAAAGTGATCAAAATTTTTTATTGTGCTCGGAGAACTTGCCCCACTTCTACGTCGCGATCTTTAACCCCCGGACGGCGCGAGCTCGCGATCATTTCGAACCAGAATTAGAAACGTTTCAATGTAAATTTTCTGGTAGTAAATTAAAAATCATTAGCTATTTATAACACCTAGTTTCCATAGGAGGAAATCGACAAAGATTGACACGTAGATATTTGAATAAAATTAGCAATGGCTGCTTAATGTCATTCTATTCTACACTTTCCTGCTTCTCTCGGAACATCTATGAATATTTAAGCGTACACTTTCCAGGAGATTTCGCGAAGTTCAAGAGCAAACAAATCTCGATAGCTGCACGGTTTGTGCTCGATTGATGACAGATCTCTGACCGACCAAGGCGACCACGTGCCGCACTGGCGTAGCCAACGCGATACATTGGCGTAGTAGAGTTTCGCACATAGTTTTAATGGCGAATATCTCGAAAACGAAGCAGCGATTGTGATTTTTTCACTCTTGACTTTTGTCGCGGATTTGCACGCAGAGTCGATTCTCGTGGCCCTCTCCCACCTGTTGCCTGCGACCATCCTCGAGCCTCTCTCTTCTTTGATCTCTCTCTCTCTCTCTCGTTCTCGCTCGGTTGTTTTCTCGTCGTCATATCACGGAGGAGTGACGTACGAAGCGGAGAGGCGCGGAGTGGATTTTACGCGCGCGATCCACGCTCGTGACGTTTCCGCGGTCGCGTCCCACACAGAATGACGCACCGTCGTCGTTGACGCAGCTCACCGCGAATAACTGTATTCTTATCGCAGACACGCGCGTTCCACGAATCTAGCCTCGGAGATAAATTACGCGCGGTTTACGCGACTCGCTACGACCGACGCGATGGTGAAACGCGGTTTCTGGCCGAAGATCGTCTTTGTTCTTCCATCGCTGGGGGACCTAGGGCCTGTAGAATTTTAGGGACGGATGGGTCCAATGATGCTTCGAATCTAAGATTCGTAGAATTTTGGGGAATGATGATTTAAATCTCAGAGTATGTGGGGTATTGAAAAAGTTAGAAAAGATAGAATCCGAGAAACTCTTTGGAAAGATGAATTCTATGTTTGATGATTTTAATTTGGAGTGCACGAGAAAGCAAAAGATTTACAGAATCTGGGATCCATAGAATTTTGCAGAATGATGATTTAAATATTAGAGTGTATGAGGAATTGGAGAAGTTAGAAAAGATGAGATCCGAGGAACTTTGCAAACGATGTCTTCAATGATACTACAATGTTTGAAACGCATACAGAACTGAAAGAATTCAGAAACGAGGGATCGATGGAATTTCGGAAAACGGTGTCTCGAACGGGTGCATAACAAATGCACTAATGCTATCTGAAACACAGACCCATGTACAGAAAAGCTTTTTACAAAATTATTCTGACGTAAGTGCTGAGGGAAAACGGATAGACATAATGTTCTTGAAGTTAAACGTTTCGGTTTGAGTAGCTTATGCGGAAAGATAAATATTTTCCTGTAACAGATATCTGGTTGGTAGTAAAAATGGAGGTCTTGTTGCGAAAACCAGATAAGCCCAGATTTCGAACATTATTTACATCTCCAACGAGTAAAATTTTATTGGTTTTTCCATTCGGGTCTCCAGGTTTTCCTGAAAATTCGTCAGTACTTCCTGAATAGGAACTTCCAGACCTTTAATAAATAGTCTGTTAAGTAAGATATCGTTTCTGCGACCGAATACATATCATCGTCATTGTTTTCCCGTGTTTTTGCACACTCGGACGCGGTGTTTAATTCATGAGGGCACAGTTTAGTTTTAATGTTTTAGTTGAATTAACATGTTGTTTGAGGTTGATACGGCAGCTGTCAGTTTAAACGTTTTTTCGTGACGTGGGTAATCAGATATTCATGCAAAGCAGAAAAGATACTGTTGAACGGTTATGCACTCTTATCGGCTACACTTATCCCTGCTTCTGTCAAATAAACTATGGCGAACATGCTAAACTCGTGATCTAAATAGTTGTTGGAAATTTTTAAAAAACGATACCACTTCAAAAATATCAAAATGGTTCACAATAGAAAATTGTATAAATTGAAACCTCTGTAAAAACATCGACAAAACTTTTCTCGTCATTCAATCCACCACAGATTTGAAGAATGAAGTCTCCTCTTTCCAACAAGACCTCACAAATTGATGTACGATTATTTTTAGTCGTTTCATTCAGCTTTGAATGAAAGCTGCGCATACTGCATTGCACGATCGAAGCTGCTCTTCGTTTCTGTTCCATGAAAAAGCTAAAAAAAGTCGTACATTAATTATTAAGGACTAGTTGTAAAGAGGAAGCTTTAATCTTCGAATCCGTAGCAGAGTCAATCGCAAGAAAAATTGTTTGATGTTTTTACAGATGTTTCAATTTGTAGAATTTTCAAGACGTGCAAAATCGATCTTACAAGAATTACCGATGGATGGTTGAAAGTCGTACGATTGTTTTTGATAAAATGACAACAGCTTGAAGATGGGGAATTTACGAAAATCTAATAGGTAGCTCTTAGTACGAACGTTCCAGCAAATTTCTCTCGGCGAATCTCGATTTGCATAGACAGTTTCGCGATGACTATCAGCGAAGGGGTTCGGAAGGGGCGTTAGCACGGGCTCTCACATTCCCCGGCTGGAATCATCGACGGATTTAGAGTCGATTTACATGGTAGCCCGGCTGGTGACCGTGGCGGTCGTCGACGTCTATGCATCCGGTTTACCAAAAGGTTCCCATGCCCGATAGCGATCGTCTCGTGACAATGTTTTGTCGTCGAGCTCTCGAATGTTGCATCGCTATCGGCATCGCTCGAATGCATTTCCGGTTGTACGCGCGTCACGCCGCTCCCTTCGTCTCTCGCGATGAACGCGCGCCGTTAAATCATCGGTATCTCGTCCGGATTATTTTGATTACGTGCATCGCATGCGATTGCACGTGCCCGCTCCTTTGATTCCCCGTGACTTCACGCTCATATCTTTCCGCGAACGCGTTCTTATCTTCTCGCGAACTCCCCGCGCTAAACTGACCGGTTGAATGAAATGCTATGTTCCGAGCCAGACCCCGTCAAGTTTGTTATTTTCTCTGCGTGAATCGGCGGTTCAGCTTGTCGATAACATCTCCCAGAAGCTGTTCTATCAAATTTGTAAAGATTTATGGTGCGACAACTTTTGTGGACTTTCGCAAAAATTCTTTAATGTTTGAAATATGTAGCATGATCGTTCTCCACGTGTCTCTCAGGGTCGCCGGAGATCCACGGGTCGCATAAAATACAGTAGACTTCAGCGAAGCCGTCCGGTGCGATATTTCATTAGAATTCGTGGCTCGCTCTCGCGAAAATCGGATTTCTGCGTCGCGAGAGCAGGTTATATAAAATCGAGTCAGGGTAACGTGAATGAAACGTGGCCGGAGTAATTGCTTTGTGTCCGTTCGCGGAGAAGTTAGTGTCCTGACTGCGGATTTTATGCGTCCGCGAGGCTCGCGGTGAATGAAATGAAACATTGTTTCAAGCGCTGAAACACTGTTGCCGATATTACTTTTAATAAATGAAACGGGTTCGCTGTTTGCGAGGCGGGTCTATGGAATTATTGTTTCGAAAATGAGGCATTTGCATATAAATTCGCACGGGCCGGGCTCGGGGTGGCTGACATAGTTTTATAGAAGACGAGAGTAATCGATATTTCTGACCGGTTCAAGCCAGATGGAGCAAGTAGTTTTTGCTTTATCGTGCCCGCGTATCAGTGAATCAATTTTTGCAAGTGTATTTTCACCGTTTGATCCGGCTGATACGGTTCCACCTGGCGTCGGATTAGAGTAGCGATTTTTCACCATATTTTTCTCGCCGGTGCTGACGCGAAATAAAATTAGCTCGTGCGTGATGCCCACCGTTGCTTGATACATAGAATGTTGCGTTCGTGACTCGTGCGCGAACGTGGAAAGAAAAATGACCGGATGGTTGAATCGTTAAATCGACAAAATAAATTTCGAAGGTACCTGCTGGTACTTCATTTAATATTCAATTGAAGGATTGTAGATGTTTAAACAATCTCAATACCAAATATATAAATCAAAGCTTAATACATATGCCACCAATTATTGTAAAAAAAGTTCACGGGAGAACTTTTTGGTACTTTTCTTAAAACTCGAATGAAATGTAAATTAAATGTTAAACATACAAAATTAGGATAAATTGCGACTATTTTAAAAAAATTGATTGCTATTGGAAGTAATTATATAGAAAAGGTCTGCGTACTCCGATTTTGATGAAATCTTAATATGTTATGCAGCAAACACATTCTGAACAACTTTTTCCTTTTCCATTATGGGGGGGGGGGGTCGCTTTTAGTTTTTGAGATATTTGCAAAAAACTATCGCGAATACTGTATTGAATTTTTCATATTCCTGCACGCTCCGCGGCAACGTAAGCCTGTCCCGATGCGGCGTTTGTTTACATTTTGACGCTGTAGAGATGAGAGAGAAAACAGGGGGGCGGAAGGGCCGGCCTAATACCAAACACACCCACCCAGTGTTTCTAAATTATACTCTAGATTCTTACGTATTTTGACGTGCTGATTACGAATATGATACTGAAAATTGGCGCAAATGTTAATTTCATAACGGAAACATTCGTTTTAGAAACACTGGGTGCGTGTGAAACACTGGGTGGGTGTGTGTGGTATTGTCGCTTCTCATCTCCACAACGTGTTTACAAACAAAAAATAAACAGATGCGGCCCCGGAAGAGGTTTACGTTGCCGCGGAGCATGCAGGAATGCGAAAAATTCCTAGCGATAGTCTTTTGCAAATATCTCGAAAACTAAAAGCAACCCCCCTATATCGGAAAAGGAAAAAGTGGTTCAAAATGTCGAAATCTACAACATATTAAAATTTTATCAAAATCGGAGTACGCAGACGTTTTCTATATATTTACCATCAATTGATTTATTCAGTTCAAATTGAAGGTCATTATAGAAACTACGTTTTCTTATGAACATTTTCGAATAGACCAATTTGTTGGAATCGCTGACCTTTCACAATTTAATTCATAAAATCCGCTGATCATAATCGTTATGACGCGAGCGATTACGACACGGCGAGTTACATTCAGAATTCTGTTCAGTCTTCGAGAAATGAAATATAGCGCGCACGTGCTATCATTCTATGAAGGAGCGTAGACCACGAGGGATCGATGCGCCGTGTCGTGCCGGGATCTGTGATTTATCGGTTGACGGGTTGTGTAACTTTTGTTCGAGGCGACTGTCTGCAACGATAATCGCACCGTACGCGTCCGCCTGTCTTACCACTTGTCACACACACCGCATAGAAGGTAATTTTTGATCGCAGCGCCGTGCCACTCTCGTAAAATCTGCGCCGCTACAGGTCCGAGCGAAACGGGTCCCTGCGGTTGCACGCCGATCGGTTGCAGTTTACTTGTTGCTGGCCCTGCGCCCCCTGTCGCGAACGTTTAACCCATATGCATGGTAGACGCAGTTCTTTTTAACGGCCCGTACAATTTTATACGCCTCTATTCAAATCCTTTAACGCTGAACCTACCGAACGCAAAACACATAAAACGCCATACAGAAGCGAGAAGATTGAATTGAATGCACTTCAACATTGCACGGTTCTCATTGCAACAAAGAAGTCGCTTCTCGTTTTCTTCTGCAACAGCATCCACATCGCTTTACACCATCTTGCATTATCAGGATTATGGCAAATTTTTTTATCAATTTGAAACCGTCCGAAATTGTATCGAATATCCGTATACCGAATTTTGCTTGCTCGCGACGATACTCGGGGCTTTGACAAGGTTAACCGTTTACACTCGGAGCTATTTTCACTGGAAAATTAAATAATTGGTATAATACCTCGTACAATACTTAAATGTTTAGGAATTGTTTAGATACCGATATATTTAACTCTTTGTAAACTAATAATGTGTTTTCTTACTCTGTTTATTTATGTTTATTTTTCTGAAAATATTGTTTTAATTTCTTTCAATATTTTCCCCTTAAGTAAAGCACAAAAATTGACCTTCTTTCAATTTTTTCATTCTAATGAAGAAAATCATACAGTGAAGGGTTAATAAGGAAACAATATTTTTAATAATGGTACAGCAATTTTTAGTGGTGCCTCAGAGTCATCATTCGAGTGCTAAGGATTAAATAAAGTTTGAATTGAGGTAGATAACACTTTAAAAGTATTAAGTTCGCTTGGATTCTTTCCTATTGGCTGATTGTAAACTGCATGGAGCGTTTTGGTTAAGTGCTTGTTTGGATAAGATCGCTGAGTCAAGTTTGTTGCTCACGGAGGTCTCGAAGTGGTGTCCGATCACATCCAAATAATTCTGGGACCGTCGACTGTCTCGAGCTATTGCAGCCGACCGTATCTTATTCTCACATCAAAGTCTCTACTTCGTTCTAAGCACTTGAGACCGAACAATTTGTATTTTCAAAAGGTCAATCGATTACTCTTGCTGCATCGCTCCGAATCAATTTTCAAACGGTCTTGCAACAAGAACATGAAAAATGCAACAACTCGATTAACCTGCCCTCAATATTCATTTTTAAAGAATTGATAAATGTAGAAAAAACAGACACATTGATTTGTCTTTACAACCAGATACACGTCATGTAATTATCAGCATAAATTTGAATGGCTAAACTCGTTTCCACTCGATCGTCGAGGGAAAATTGACGTCATTCGATTCCTCGCGGTAAAAGCACTCTCGAGGATTGCGTGAAACAGGAAACGTGCGATTAAATGAACTGAATTTCATTCGATATTTTCAATGAAATCGAGACGAAGGTGCTCGAAATTTCGGCATTTCTAGGACAGAGATGGATAGGAACGGCTAAGTACTAAAATGGGCCGGTTAAAGGAGATTCAGTGAAACGGCGGCGGTGGGAACGCGAGTTACAGGGGGGCCCGATGCAAATGGAGCCCGGCTGCTTTCTCGGCAGTCGCTCGTTGCCGCAATTCGATCCACTCACAAAGTGAACGAACACCATTCGCCGGCGAGCTACTGTCCTCGGTTTTCCCAGCGATCGATCGCGATTTCGGGGACTGGGTCCCGTTTTGGGGCCTCCGGTGCCTCGGGAGAAGGGTTGTCACCGCGACCTTCTAGACAGTGCATTAACCCTTGCACCACGATTTATTACCGACAGAAGATTTAGGCAGGGCTTGAAACCTATTTGAAACTATTACATTTAGGGCTTGATTGAAACAGTCCTTCGTACATATCGATCCTTGTATCGGTTCTCGGACCGTTATTTTTTCGGTCCTCATATCGGTTCTAATATCCCCTTTCTAGAGATTTCAGATAGCCGATATTTTGTCGATTAGGCGCCGAATAGCGACCGTCGATTCGATGACATCGGTGACGCGTTTACAGATTACGAGGACACCAGTCAGAATTATTTCTTGTAAAAGATAACATTCTCTTAAACTTAAGACTCCTCACTCTGTAAGCGAAACCCTAGAGAGAACCTTAGCAATTTTCGTAGTGGCAACATGCCTAACTTAGATAATGAAAATTGAAATTACAATCAAAAAGTAAATGTAAAAATAGATATTTTTACATTTAAGAAATATATCAGTTTTTAATTTTAATTGTTATTTTATATAACTTGGAACTTAGACCTTAGAACCGATAGAGGACCGAAAAAGTAACGGTTCTAGAATTTACATGAGGACGGTAATCGACACCGATATCAACCAAAATTTGGTTCTCCATAACTGTTCCAAGGATCGAAACCGATATCATAACTGTTTTCAAGCCGCGGGTTTAGTAGAGGATTGCCCAGAAGTTCTCTGTCGATAAATTCTCAAGGAGTCTATCATTGAATCGAACAATAACGTCGTTCGCAAGTAAATATTGGTCTGTTCGGTTTTGTCGCTTCTCCTTTTGCTACATCGAGATCAAACGATTGCAATTAACCGGTCCGAGCGGTAAGCCACTTTGTTGCACACTGGCCTAGTCACATTGCACGGAAATGGACAAACCAAGTGTCGCCGCATTTATTATCGATCGAGTAAACCGGTCGACGGTTACCGCATTCTTTTCGATCCATAACCGCCAATTATGCCTGGAATGCCGTCGAAATTGGAATGCTCGCCAAAACCGAGCGCAGCGAGTATATTAATCAACGATGTGTTTGCTGCGAGTCGAAAATCTTCTGAAATTTCGTTCTATTCAATAAACGATTTCCTAGTTTCATTATTCCACAGAAATCCGAATTGCAAGATACACTTGTTTGCCTAATTTTTCCTTATTAATCATCCTTTTGGTCCGTTTCACCGTCCAATCATTTTCACGTCGCTAGCGATCACTCGTCCCGCAGGCGAACTTATTCCCGTCATGCGCAAGTGAAAATGGATGGGACACAGGGAAAGAGCGCTCGAGAGAGAGAGAGAGAGAGAGAGAGAGAGAGAGAGAGAGAGATGCTGCACAGTATTTCCTAGAATATTCTAATATCGTGTGTCCCGGTCGTTCACTCTAATATTCAAGAACTTTCTACTCTTTAGCAGGCTGTCTATCAAATCGACGTCCATAGGCGAAGCTTATCCTATCATTGAATTTTTTATCCGCGGAGACCTACCGTTGCTTATCGAGCCGAACGAGGGAAATTGATTTTTTAATGGAAACAAGCGGGAAATGCGCTCGGGCGCATCCGTGCACGTTGCGGGCTGGTCGCCAAGGAAAATTCAATAGCCTGGAATAGGTTTGAATTACAAATTCCACTGTTCGTTCAGTCGAGATTCGGAACGTATACTAAATGACGCTTGTGCAATGAAAATAAATCTCATGGTCAATAATTTCCATTTCCTCCGTCAAATTCCCCGAAGAATGAAACAAAAATAAAAGCGAAATTAATGCATTGACGCAAGACTTAAAACATGATAAAAATAAAATATCGATGAGTCCTAGTAGATGGAATTTGAAGTTAAAGCGACTGTACAGGTTCGGTTCTCGACGCAGGGATGAATGTGTTGCCCCATGAAACTGCGTGAAGAGCGAGACAATTAAAAATAAATTCTATTGAGGATGTAACGAGACGAAGATAGATTGTCTGGAGTGTAGAACGTAAAAATAAATTATCAACGAGCTTCGGTAAACAAAACTGTAAGTTGTGAGTGATTATCCGGGTGCCGGGTTATTGACACAGGGGTAAGCCAGTCGAAGGGGTGTTAGTAAACCGGCTTGTTGCGCGAAGGGGACGGCAAACGGATTTTTCAGCCGGGCCAGACTGCGAGGCCACGATCAGCCGAGATACAGAGGCAACCAGCCAGCAGCGGCGGCAGTACACAGGGTGCCCCGCAAGTATGCGGCAGGTGGGCCCGATGCACATTGAGGAAACCAGGAGGAGCCTGGATTAGAGTCGCGGCACGCAGGGCGCAAGAAAGAGGGGCGTTCAAGGGGGTGCGAAACAAAGAGCGAGGGAAGGGAGAGAGGAGGAGAAGAGGAGCAGGTAGAGCCGTTGAAAGAAAGAAAGAACGAGCGAGAGGGAGAAAGAGAGAGGAAGAAAGAAAGGCCAGGAACAGTGGTGGGGAATGGGTGCTCTTCCGTCGAAGCCGTTGCTCGAGGCGGGCCACGTTAAGTATGCAAACTGACTATGTGTATGCGTGGCCTGGCTGTACCTTCCACGAACTATATTTCATTCGGCCGTGTGTGTATACCCGGCACGATGGGAAGGAACACTGCGCATTCCTCGCGTGTACCCGCGCTGTCCCAAAACCGTTCGCACGGCCTGACGCAATCATGATCCTCTACAGGCCCCTCTACAACTACTCCGAAGATACAGAAAAAATGTCTAGCCCATTCATCAAACCTCTGTTAAGCTGAAGGCTGACGAGTCCGAAAGCTACAGAAAAATATCTAGGCCGAGAAGTCGCTTTCTTTTTGTAAAATTGTGATATTACAATCGTTACCTCCTTAACGTCGCGCGGCTCAGACGTTGGAGAGCAGTGGAAGCTCTCCGACGTCTCACAGTTGGTCGCGTCGCTAGTTTGTGGGAGTATAAGGTGAAGTAGAGGGCGTGGCTAGCTGTTCGCTACGGAGAAAACGGTGTATTCGACAGAAAAAAAATCTATTATGAGAGAAATATTGTAACAATGTTCTCCCCTAACTCACCAGTTCAAAAGAAGTGGAAGAACAATTTGTGAATTTTCTTGGAGGATTAATGGCTCGATATAAATTTGATTTTCAACTCGCCGGTCGCCAGATACGCGTCTGCACCGGGCCAGGTCATTTCACAAAAGTGTTACAAGGAATATCTCCGGTCGTTCGGGAATGTTTCTTCCCTGTATAGCCTGCCCCTCTTTTCCGAACTATTAGGTCCCGTCAGAAGGGCTTTCGTCGCAATAGGTACGTTCCCAGGGAATTAACACTGGCGCCATCAAGGTCCTTACTCCTGCCGTTACGACACCCTGCTCTCTCACCCCTCCGGCCACGTAGCCTGACTTTCAGGGTGTCTCTCTTAGGGGTGACTGACATTGGCCATCCCCTCGTAACGAATACTCCAATTTCTCACTCCCGCCCCCCTTTATCGAACCGTTCGATCGTCTTCTAAAATTTGCGCCACGAGTTCTCCGCTTTTAACGTTGGGCAATCGATATTGACATCCTGCAATAGTTGACATCGGGAAAGGAAAATCTGATTCATGACAAAATATTAAACTGGCCGCGACACACGAACAGCTGCTGGCCATCGTCGGCTTTTACTGACACACAATTTTCTGACGGCAACGCCGAAGGTTAAACGTACCTCACCGTTCCTCCAGCGGATTAGACGACGTACCTGTAAAGGAGGTTTACCGCCCTCCGACATTTCCGAAAGATGGACAACACGTGCAGCCGTACGCCTATAAATCACGTCATTGACGACCGAAGACAATACGAAAAGAATTTTCTGACAGTTTCCCGTTTCTCAACTTAAAGTCACTGCATTTCCCCGCTCAAATCATCCCTTAATCGATCACGAACAAACCGAGGCGACGACAGAAAAGCAGAATGCGCAAACACGAGACGAACTACCTATTCCGACCATAGACGTCTTGAAATCACGAAACATTGTAACACAGTGTAATAAAGTAGAGACAACCGACTCGCACTTATTATACAACCAAAGTATTCGGTATCACCTGGTGGATACTGGGAGAAAGCAACAACGCCTAATCAATTGCTGTCTCGTACACGATAATGTTTGTGTGAAATAATATTTCGCGCGTTACCATTCATGCATCTATTTTGCAAATAAAAAAATTTAAATCGTGAATAGTAGCAACGTCGACAACACGAAAGGACTGCGAGGCGAGTCTCGTTGCAGAAGGGTCAAGCGATATCGAAGCGATACGCAACTTTTGAACGTCCAATCGAAATACCATTCGAGCGGTCAGATTGCAAACGACACGTGACATTTCGTGTTACACGAGCCAATATTTCCAGGCTGAATGATCTGCGAAATCGAGCGGAGCGCATTCCGCGCAGCAGGTTGCGCACGTGGGAGCGAAGCTTAATAGCGTTCCGACCGTGGATTCGCGTTACGTGTCCCTGTCTGCGCGGTTACGCGAGCCTAATTTCGTTACGAGGAACGCGTTACATCGCGGCTCGTTTAACGCAATCATCCTCGGACGAAGAGCGCGGCAGCTTTCGAAATGAGTTTTAACCCTCAGAAGTGTTCGGCCACTTTTCAGCCCGCGCGAATCGCCGTGAATCTCGATCAATTTCCTCGGGGAATATTTATCATGTCGTTGATCCTCCCTGCCCCGAGGAGCATACACGACAATGCAACAATTGCGAAGAGAGACGCTCGAATGTAAATTGTCAACGTCGCGTTACCAGCTCAGTGCCGCACACAATCGTAATGAAATTTTAACGAGACGTACCTTCGTGCTTAGTCGATTGTCTCGAACCTTGCGAAACACCGTTGGAACGCGACGAATGCAGCCCTTTCGCAAATACGTTTAATACTTGGCGAGGATAAATATTTCCGTTTAATCGACTATACGTTGTCAAAGGAATGTTCGTAAATACGTAATGCGAATTGTGGAAGGAACTCTTCGTACTGCAAATTGCACGAACGATAGGCATGCCGCGTTCGTAATGGTAACACTAGAACGTGAAGTTGTAGAAATATTTTAGTATGCTACATCTATATTCAAGTAGATACTCGATCTATTAATTTTCCAACAAAGTTTTCTTCCGTTCTTGTAGAATCTCAGAGCACTTAAAAAAGAGCCATGCAACTTTCCTCAACTCGTAGCGAGAGTTAATCCCGAAAGATGTTCCGGTATCTGCCGAAACTCGGCCAGGAAACTACGAAAATGAGAATGCACCGAGCCGATTCGTGCGCCTAATTCTCCGAGGAGAGCGGACGCGACCCACATACGTAGCGCATAGTGTGTGCGGCGATTCGGCGAGGACTATAATGCGGCTCGAGCTGCGATTCACGGGCGAGTGGTCGAGCAGGGGAGACGGAAAAGGGATTAGGGCTTCGGGGGAGGGTGTGTGCCCTTCGGCTCTGAATTTCTCTCGATTCGTCGCCTTTCGAAAACAGGGCCACGTAGTCCGTGTTTCGGGCTAGAGCTCTCGCACGGCCACGTCGTTATATGTGCCAAGGTTGAACGCGATCGCGTGGCCGCGTGGAGCGAAGCGAAGCGGAGCAGAGCTGAGCGGAGCTGAGCTGAACGAAGCGAGGTCTGGCCCGCACGTAAACAGAGAAGCGTCGTCAGCGCCGACGTCGATCAGACGTCACTGGGAAAAGGCTGAGGCCGTGGCTGAGACTGTGGCTGTCACGACGGAACGACGTAGTTTCAGAGGTAAGGCCTCCGAACGGTCGGCCGCAACCCGATAGCCTCGGTTTCAAGCTCGATTGGGCTCCCGCTCGATCCCAATCCGCCTCCATCTTCCACCAGAACCAACAATTACCCTCCCCTCCTCGAGGAAACCCTGGAAATTCGGATGGGAAACCCACGCGTCCAGTCCTAATCCCTTATAGGTCGTCCACGGGGTCGTTCACTCCTGTTTTATCGGCTACGAATGGGTTCCGACCGTTCTTGGACCATCGATTAACCCCTTTGCCGAACGACTTATCTGATCGAGCCGGGCCAGTCGCTGGAATTATGCGACGATCGCTGTTTCGGCAGCCGGAAGGCCGAATTACATTTTCGGAGCAATTTTCTAAGTGTTTGGAGTACCATTTATGGAGCATCGATTAACGATTTAGCTGACCGAGTCGGGCTAGTCGCAGGAATTGTGTGACAATTGCTGTTTTGACAGCGGGAAGGCCGAATGACATTTTCGGAACAATTTTCCACGTACACGGAGTACGAAAACGATTCAACGCTTCCACCACTTTATGGAACGTCGATTAAACTCTGTGCCGGATCAGTCGTGGGGATTATGGGACGATCGCTGTTTCAGCAATCGAATGACATTTTCAGAACAATTTTTTAAGTACTGTAGGTATTTATTTAAATATCTAATTGTGTTGGTGGTTTATTATTGGGTCTATTGCTGTTTGTCATTACGAGCCGACGATCGATATTTCATTAAGAACCGATATTCATCTAATAAATAACGTGATTAGCGAATTTCAGTATGTAAGGAACCATTATAGAATAAAGAAGTATTTAAATTAACCTCTTATAGTACTTAAAGTATAAAAACGATTCCACGTGGTTCGTGACGGCAATAATACGTAGCTCGGACAACTGTTCGCATTTGCATAACAATTGAAGAATACCGGGAAGCAAAGATTGACTTTCGCCGGGAATTAATAAAGTAACGCGAGCCAGTTGCGTGGGAGGACTCACCCCGTAAGTGTGCTTGCACTACGAAACGCGACAAAGCTGATGCGGTCAGTTTTCGCGACAGCTGCGGGTGCATGGGTAAACAAAGCGATCGCGTGGTCTATTATTGCGCGATAGAATGCGCTCGAACTGATGCGAGTCTGCTCGATTTGGTCGCACACGCGCCAACAGACGGAGTGATATAAAGAAGCTGCGCTGGTCGCTTAGGTGTTCTTGTTGCACGAGCGATTTCCTTCTCCGAGAGGTGACGAGCCATGAGTATCCGGCTTTTCCTGGTCACGTTGTTGTCTCTGAAAAAAAAACAATTAAAGGATGAAAAGCACGTGAGCGCATCCATGTACCAATTTTCAACTTAATAAAATTATCAAAGAGAGAAAGAATTTTTTACTTGACCTCCATTTAATAAAACATCATTTTCACTTGTTCCACTGATGTCTTGATATTTTTTACATAATTCTCATTCGCCTTCGTTATTCTTGCACCAAGAGCTAGATGAATTTGATTAGACTGTGGATTCCATACATTTATAGCCAAGCGAGTACACAAAAGAATGATCAAACACACGGTTCCTCGTAACTCATCGAAATTGTTACGAGAGGAAACACATTTTTCTCCGACTCCAGCTTCTCGCAGCCAACGCAGACAATCTCTACCGTACACAAAGATCTCTCCCGTCCCGCTGATAACGCACGTTCCATCCACAATCATTCGATCCTCTTACACGAAGACGCGGAGAAGCCATTATCCCACGCTGCGTCGATCCGCAAACGATGAATGAAACGTGTCCGTCGTCGTCCAGGAAATCGCTGGTTTACGCAGATCTAACTCAAGGGGTTTGTCTCTCGGTTCCGAGTCCGTTTCGCGACTCGTATTAGCCCATTTCCTTATCGATTACCGATAACTCGCCGCTCCTTTCCCCGTTATTAATATCCTTCCGCGTTGGACAGAGAAAAACGAGTGAATAGAATAGGAACGCTGTTCGAAATGCAATTTCCCTGACGAAGAGGGGGGTACACGAAGAGCCACAGATAGAGAGAGAAAGAGAAAAAAGAGTGGTCCTCTCTTCGTCAGGGGCCCTTGGGGACGGGAACGGAACCGTTATTTGATTCCGGACGGTGCTTTATCGCGGAGACGGATCTCACGGTTGCGCGACGAGATTTCCATAGCATCGGTGTCAAGGCGCACGAAAAAGACCACCCGGGATCCGTGTCGAGTAGAATCGATTTCCAAACGTCTTCGGCCTCTGCCAGCGATCATTTTTTCTCTCTCTAACTCTTTGGGTTAGGCTCTTGTCTTTATCTTTATGTCGGAAACGTAACCGTGTACGGTCTTGTTCAAGATGAATCTGCATGGTGCATCGATGAAGATGCAGCAAAGAACTATTCGAGGGATTGATGATCCAGGAAGAGGTGTTAACACTTCTCACCATTGATCGTAATCTTATTGGCAATGGATATAAACGAATTGTGCTCGTAATTATGAAAGTGGTGTAAATCAAAATTTTAAAGAATTAACTTCATCAATTATTTAATTAATTTGAGTAATTTTAGTGTTAATATCATTTTCCTTTAAACAAGGAATGTATGATGACTTAGACCAGTTTGGTCTTGCTTAACGAGAAAATGATACCGTGTTCTAGTTATTATACTGATACATTAAAAATACACCGAGGAGAGACATTTTTTGCAGGTTCGTTACGAACGCACATAATTGTAACGTTTCGGTATCGATTTCGAGGATCGTCTCTCTTGAGGAAGAGGCAAGGTCCGTTGTTCCCGTGATTCGCGAAGTGATTTTTCTCCTCTCGACGAGTCACCAGCCAGAAGCAGAGGCCGTGTCCGTCAGCTCCAAGCTCGCAGGCGACGCGATAAACTGGGACACGGCGCGGCGAAGCCTCGTTTTGTCTCGCGTAACACCGAGGTGCGATATGGAACGCTGTGCCGCGACCAGCTACTTCTCTCCTCTCCTCTCTTCTCCTTCTCGTCGTTGTCTCGTCTCCGTCTGTTCGCGCAGCTCGGGAAAGAATGCGAGAAGATATCAGGAACGTCGCTATCAGACAACCAGAGATCTTCAGGCGTGGCGGCTTCCGTCCTGTTTACTCGGGATCTTCGTTTTGTCTCGGTTCGACGGGCACTGAGAAAAAAATTATGCGCTGGGGAATATTGATTAGGAAAAACCAGGCAAAGACACATTTTCTTCGGCTCCGGTGAGAACCGCAGGATCCACGTCCAAAGTAATTTTAAGATTCCTCGCCCAAACCTTTATCTCGAAATTATGAATTGAAGTAACAAAGAATGGACACGTAGTGATTGATTTTATACTATTCTCATTATAATTACAATCAAAATTGTTATATTCTGTTTCCGGCGTAAGAGCAAAAGAAATTCTTCCGTTTCTCGCAATTCATCCCTGAAATCAAGGATTCCGCGTAGATCCCTTCGAGTCGGGAACATCGAGAGTTCAGGCAGTTTTCAGCAGCGATCGTTCAAGCAATCTCCGCGATTTTTATCCGGCTAAAAATGTTTGCCGAATGAACCCCAGGAGGTTCGGCGACTACACAGAAATTCGATAGTTCGACCGGTCCCATGGATGCAAATCCGGCGATTTCCATCCGCTTTGGCATCGTCGTTGGACCGATTTATCTTCGTTCCGCAAAAAGGGCAACACGAGAGACAGAGAGAGCGAGAGAGTGAGAGGGAGAGTTCGGAATCCATAGAGAGTAGGGAAAACCAGGCTCAGGGATCCAAGCGGTGTGTGTTCGCCTGTATAAGATCGATCCGGTCGAGGACTCGTACTCATCCTCGTACTGGTATATACCGAGGGGATAACGAAGGTGGATCGGTCGTGTCCAGGCGTGTACAACGATCCATGGATCCGAGAAACGGCGGGAACCGGGAGCACGCAAGTTCCCTTTCGCGGCAACACGTACACTACGCCGAAAGACAGAGAATCGGAGAATGAGGGGAAAAGAGAAAGAGAGAGGGAGAGACACGTGTGTGGGATAACGTCGTAATAAGCGCTGGTGTGCTTTGCTGCTCTCTTCCACGAGAAACGTAGATCCTCGGGCCCGAGAGAGGGAGTATCGAGAGTGTGTACGTGGTGGGAGAGATCGAGGAAGACGAAGGGAGAGAGAAAAAGAGAGAAAGAGAGAGAGAGTAAAGCGCGAGAGTAACGGAGAAGGAGCGTCGCGGAACAAAGCGGTGGAAGAGGAAGGGAAAAAAGCACACCGACAATAGTCCAATGGCCATGGGCAGACCGACCAAAACAAAAATGTCTCGCTAGTATATAACAACCACATTCCTCCGCCGCCTCACGCCATATTTGAATCTCTCTCACTGCTCCCACCACCCCCTACGACCCCTCTCCTTCTTCCCCTTTACCCCTCCCTGTCGCTCTTTCTCTTTAGGTGTTCCTTTTTTCGTCCCGTTTCCTCCACCGTCCGTTCTCTCTCGACGTTCGCACGCGTTCGTCTTCTTTACTCATCTCCGAGCCGAGGGGCCCCTTTCTTTCTCCTTCCGTTCTCCACCCCCTGGCCCCTTTTTCACGGTCTTTTTGCAGGTCCCCGAACCTCCGTCGAAACCCCCCTCACCTCCGGAGAGACCACCGCATGCACCACGGTGCCCTTTGGGCGTGGGTAAATACTTAAGAGAGCCGGGACCCCCTAAGTGCCTGCCTATCGTCGCTAATAAACTCGCGCGCGTTATTGCCCTCGCAGCTTGCCGCCCTCCAGGCCCTCCCCCGCACACCCCCGCCCGCGCAACGATCTCGTTAAGCCCTTAGGTCGATCGCCCACGACTCACCACCCGGCATTCTACTCTAATTTCCACGAGATAAATGGCGCGAAACGCTCGATCCTATAAATCAACGGGAAAAAGATGTCGAGACAATCTCCGCCACCCGGGGTACCGTAGGATCATTGTCGTCGTCGAACATAATTGATTGAACGACGCGTGTACAAATTTTCTGAAATGGGCTTTTCCATAAGCGCCACTGTGATGTGAGACTTGGCTATAGCTTTTCGTAGTGAATCATGGTACTACAACTCGCACATTGTTTCTACGGTCAAGGCGCAACGGGAATCCACGAACGAGATTGGGAAAGGTCGATCCATAATCGCAAGGATGCGTCGCGGATGCGGAAGACGTAGGAACCGTGGTGGAGTCGCCGCAAGAGTTGGCCAGGACTCGAAGGACCAACCCTTGCGACTGAAACTGTGGCTTATCACGGTAGAACAGACGATGCTCCGAGTTTTCGTGCTCGCCGTTGGATGGCGTCCCTTCTATCGTTTCGCACGAGCTAGGGAAACTGGCACAGCGTACCTCCGAAATCGCGGATTGTTCTATTTCTAACAACTAAATTAACCAACAAAGATAGCTGTACAAATTAATTCGTGGCTCTCACTGTGAATTAATTCTGGCTTGATTTCCCATTGATTGTATTTCCCATTGCCCTATGCGAAATGACGAGTCACCAATGTTTACAATCGTCGTTATCTTGTGTCGCAAGAGCAAGAGACGGTCGCACAAATTATTCATAGCGCTCTCACACAGATCCAATTTTGGCTCGATTTTAAAATACAATCCTTCATATGTCTCGTTGGAGATTTATTTATTAGATGTTGTGCCCGATACGAGTTATTTTGACTTCTCTCATGGCTGCAGTGTTGAAAAAGAATGTCTCATCGTTGATCGAGCAGATTTTCGGCGAGAAGCAAGGGAAAAAAATCAAAGATGATGCAGTCTAACTTGAAGTGACGAGTCACCAACGTCTAGAATCGTCGTTATCGCGTGTCGCGAGCGAGAGACAGCGGCTCCGATCGTTTTCGTAAGCTCGTCGCGGAGGGTCTTCGTTTTCCCACGGTTCACCGGACCCTGGCTGTGGCTGTTGCGCGCGAGACCGAGCTCACGACCATGGAATTCCAGGCCGAGACGAGAGATAGAACCAGGAACTGCACGCGGAGGGCAACCTCTCCGCGGAACGATTTCGTTTAGGCGCACGCGAAACACTGTGGAATTCGATCGTTTGTCAATAATCCGCCGTGATATCGAGCGGACAGTTGAAAACCCGCGCTGCCAACTTCGCTCCCTATCTTCGTCCCGAATTCTACCAGTTCTAGAAGGGTGAATCGGCTCGCTCGCGAATCCGTTTACTTTGACTTCGTTCCGCGGATGAATAGAGCAAACTCGCGGGACCTGTTGAAGCGGACCCGTTAACCGGGACGCGGTGCTAAAGCGAACCGTGATTCGATTATCGTGCTAATTACCCGACGTGCTCTGCGTCGGCTTTCTTAACCCGTTAACCAGAGACGAGTTAAATCGTCGCCTGTGCCCGGATTTCACCGTCTCTTTCTTCATCTTCTTCTTCTTCTTCTTGTTTTGCGTCTTAAAGTCTTAATCGGTTCACATATCTACGTTCCTTGGTTTCGAAGTGCGAGCGTCAAGAATATTCAACCCTTTCCACTCGGAACTATTCTAATTAATTTATCCCTGCTTTCAATTTCTCAAAATATTAACTACCTTTATAAATTCGACGACTACAAATTTAAATATGCAACAAATTTTGCGCCATCTCTGAGTCGCCACTCGAGTACGAAGGGTTAAATAAACGAGTCTCCAGACTTTCTCCCAAAGGATACTGCACCGTGATGATATTTAATCTGTGAAAATATTTTGTTTATAAATATGCTGATTCTTCGCAGACGAACACAGATACATCGAAATCGTTTATCAATTTTTACCGTGGAAAGTAGACTTACAATTAAATTCAACTAAACTCTACAAACTGGGTACCAAAACTTTTCTACTTTTCTTAACCCTTAAATGCATTTAAGGATTAATTTATCGTTTTTCAATTCACCGTATGCACATTATACAATGTAATTACCTACATTCCGTGAGTAGTGATCGTTTCTCAAAATCATATCGAGCGTTACTCAAATGTTTTCCCAGGTGTATCGGAGCCACAATTCACCGTCTAAATATTAGTAAAATTAATCGACGTAACACATAACAAGCATAAAGATCGGATTACGTGTTATGTTGTGTCATAAAATCGTATAAGAGCCAAGAGAAGGAAGTCTTCCCGAAAGCCGAGAAGCGAGGCGATGATATAATAATAATAATAATAATATCATTTATCAGGCAGTCTCTACTGTTTTCGATATCCTTTTAGAATCGTTTTCCCAAGATTCCGCAATCACTGCAGGGGTCGATAATAGCTTCATCGTGTCTTCCGAAGATAAAGTGATTCAGACGCGTACGTATCGCGCTCGGTATCACATTCTCCATGATACCGATGGCGGATCGGTTGCATGGAGGACCGGGGCCACCTCTCAATATCGAATTAACGCGATCGCGGAGCTTATTATCGGTACCGGAAGACCTGTAATCCGCTTGCAAGGCGTTAGAAGACGGGCTAATACCAAAGGTCGTAGCGGAAACCAGTTCTTCCCGTCGTGTCGTATCGGAGGACGCAGCGCGTCATCGTCCGTGAACTTTGAATTTTCACCGATCTCACGCGCCGTTGTATCCTCTACTATTTACTAGGCTGTATTTACTAGACCCTTTGAACCGTCCTCCTTGGTCGCTGTACGCTAAACGAATCGAGAGAACAGAGAAACCGTTCGCAGCGTGTCAAAGACAGAAATCAATTGCGAAATCCTGCGGACCTATTTTGCAGTCGTCCTTTAATACGCCTTGATCACGTTTAACAGACCTCGGTCTCACAGAGTCCGTTCTTTGCCACGAGACACGTCTGGCAACATCGTAGAAGTTCGATGTTGACGCAGATACCGCTCTTCCTTTTTTGTTTTCCCAACTAATTGTACGCGATTCTCGTCCTCGTCGGCTGCTTGTTGCACAAAGCGAACGATAATAGTAATCGCGACTCCTACCCCCTCTCCGCTCAACCTTTTCCGGAAGAGAGGGTCGTTCTTTTCTCTCGTTAGAGATTAACGAGTTGCCGGGGGTGTTCTCGCGACGTCGTCCGTCTGAAATATTTCTACTGTTTCACGAAAAGTTGTGTTTCTCACAATTTATAATTTGCACGAGGATTCGCAGTATAGTAAAGAAGAGACACAGAGGAACAACTCGCACAGTGGATCTCGATAGACACTAGTCGGACTGTTCGTATTCTTTCTCTCCGTGCGTCTCGGGGCACAACAACCGATCGGCTCGTTGTTTTTTCATCTGGCGGCGCACAGACTGGTATTTGGCTGATGTAGCTGGCTAAAATTTTTTATTGCTCAAAATTGATTGCATTTATTACCACGTTTTTATGTTTTATTAAATTATGCTTACATTAATGGTCATTGCAGTTATCGCGTGCGGTGAGGGACTACCTGGCTTTCCCAATACCTGTTATTATTTACCTGGGGATAGTTCTAGGACATTGACGTTTGGCCAGCTAGGTCGGTCAAATATCAGCGACGGTCGTAGCGTTGAAAAACAGACAGGAGCATCTCCTCTAGGGATAAACAGCGACAACGGAAAGCCGTAGGAGGAGGTTTGTGCCCGTTCGTAAAAGAAGCGAAATAGTCGCGCGAAGAACCACCTACGGTCGGACCTACGCACGGCGGCCGCTGACATTACGTTGCTAGAAGGGAGAGGAGGGTGTGCGGGGGTGGTTCTGGACAGGAGAGGGGAAATAAGGGTGTATTAGGGGGGTTGGGGTTCCAGATGGTAGCGTAAGTCTGGCCGGAGGAGCGGCCGATAGGTGAGAGAGCGTAGTCGGCGTTTGTTTGGCTCGTGGGGATGGACGTGGGGGTGTAAGGGGAGCAGTGCGGGGCCCATCCTTTCCTTACTGCGCACTTTCTTACCCCTCTGACGGCTAGCATTCAACCCTCGGCACAGTCGGCGTCCGCGGGCCACAGTTCGCTCGCAGGGAAAGGCGGCGGCGTCGTCGTCGCATGGCTTTCCTTCCTGTTTTTTCTCGGCCCCCGTTGTTGTTTGCGTGCTTCCGGGCTCCCCGGACACGCTGCTCTGTGCTACTGTTACAGTTGCTAATACTGGCTCTGGTGTTTTGTGTCGCTCGAATGTTCCCTGTGTTGGTTGTCAGTGCGCTCGTGCGTGGGTGTCGGTCCGAGAGTTGCGGGGTTCGAGGCGCGTTCGCGAAGACCACGAGGACGCTCGGCGCGTTAGGACGCTGAGAGAGACCTCTTCCTACAGATTTATGCGAGTACGTATCGCGAGCTACCCTCTTTCGTCTTGCGCTTCCTTTGTTTTTATTGGCTGCTGGTTTCTTTGTTTTATTTACTGGAAGTTTCTTACACTCCGGCAAATGATCGGACGAGGTGCAACGATCCCAGCAGAATCGAACACGTGAGCGTGTTTACGTAAACGTACGCGAAGGGTCTCGAAAGGGCCACATAATTGTGACTGGGCTGCGGTTTTTATGCATTCATGACAGATAATACGAAGATTAAAAATACTATAGAATATCGAGAAATGCAGCTGGTTAGAATTATTCAAGAGAACACATTCACATAGATTTGCATTAATATCCACAGTCCCGTCACGGTTCATCGTGAAAGGCAACTGCGATGGAAAAGAAGCCACGTGCAGCGAAAGATTCTCGCGGGTTATGTCAACGATACAGAAGCTACTAGACCCGCAAGTAACGAAGTAGGGAAAATGATAAACACAACAACAGTGGAAAGTTTTCGTTTTCCTGTAAACACGCCAGCTGATTTATGACGGCGAGGTGCGAGGTAAGGCACCATCGGGGGTAGGGGAGGCGTGAGTTTCTCACAAGACTATGATCATCATCCCCTTCGTTCGGTGGTACGCAGTAGAATACGCAACGCCGCACCGTACTCGCTGCCAAGTGCGTCGCCGGTGCTCGCTGCCAGCCTTGAGCAAGGCGGACACGTTTCGGGGGAGCGCGGCATGGCCGTGTTGTGCTTCTCTCTTTCTCTCTCTCTCCTTTCCTCGTGCCCCGCCTAAACCCAAGCCACTCTGGCCTCGCGAATAGCTAACCTACGCTTCGATCGAGCCCGATGGAATACGCGTCGTAGGTCCTCCCGGTTTCTCAGGTCCGTGCTCTTCGAATTACCTGTATTCCGCGTCCGCTTTCGCGAGGATGAAAACAGACGCCACGTGCGCTGGAAAGGTTATGTAGTCGTCGCCGTCCCGTGCGTCAGCCACATGCTTCTCCTTTCGCGATCATCTGGAACCCAGGAGATTGTACTACAACGATTTTATTCTAGTAGGTCGAATAGACGGTATGAATGATTTTATTGTAACAGGCTCGATAAACAGTGCGTTTGAACGATTTTGTTCTTGTACATCCAAATGGCTGGTCCAATAAATGATCTTATTCCGGCACATTCAGTGATCAGTTTGTTTGCACGATTTTGTTTTAGTATATTCAATGGCTGGTCCAATAAATGATTTTATTCTAGCACATTCAATGACCAGTTCTAGTGACTAATTTAAAGAATAATTTCATTCTAGCATACTCAGTGATTAGAGTGTCTCTGCATGATTTCGTTCTAGTACATCTAATGGCTGGTCCAATAAATGATCTTATTCCAGCACATTCAATGACCAGTCCGTCTGCACGATTTCGTTCTAGTACATCCAATGGCTGGCCCAATAAAGGATTTTATTCCAGCACATTGAATGACCAGTCCGTCTGGTTTTACGCTTGTCTGCTTCCACGATTTTATTCTAGTACATTGAATCGCTACTGTAATAAACCATTTAATCCTAGTACATTCAATGACCAGTCTGTCTGCACGATTTCGTTCCAATACGTCCAATGAATAAAAATGACGAATTAAATGATGATTAAAACTTTATTTTCCTGTATGGCTCGAACAGATCTCTGAAAAATAATCCCAGAAAGCATACTCACCCTCTCAGGCTACGATCCAACTCCAGCACAGTCAGTCTCACCTAGAGGTCCGCCCCCGGAAAAACGGTATCAGCCGGCAGGATAATCTCGTTGCGTTCCATGCGAATCTGTCTGTGAGCCGTGGAATCAGAGTTCAGTAGTATCCATCTTGTCGATGCATTTATTAACGCGTATTGTTTGTAGGGCGTGCGTGGCTTCGCGGGACGGGGGTTGTTCTCGGCTACGGGCTGTGGCGTTTACGGGGGTGCAGAGAAGGATGGTAGAGAGAGGGATATATAGAGGGATATAGAGGGGTGTAGGTGGTAGTCTCGTTGTTTCGCTGGCGCGTCGAAAGGCAGGCACTAGCTGGCTCGCCAGGCGAGCAGAGTCGAAGGGATGACGACGGACGATGGGAAGGGAAACTGGGATCGCGTCGGGGGAAAAGGGACGAGAATGTCGCCGGTGGGTGAGGACGAGGGTGCAGGGGGTCAATGTACGCTTGCCGAGGAGTCAGTCCGTAGTTCGAAACTCGAACTGGAACGAGAACGGGAGCTGGGGCTACGGGGGCGGAGAGCGAGAGGAGCCCGCCAGCGGTAAACCGCTACGCTCCGTCTCGCGATCCTCGGCGTGTTCTCTGGGTGACGCGCGATGCACCGACTCAGCTTCCAGATAATTGGATAGGAACCGTCCTCTTCGACCCACCTCTATCTCTCGCTCCTCTCCCTCTCCCTCTCCATCTTTCTCTTCTCCTCTCTTTCTTCGCCTTTTTCCGTCGACGATGCGTCCGTCGATACTAACCGCCGCCGCAATCGACGCCCGCAGTGTTCTCCCTCGTCCACGTTCGACGCTTTCCTCCAGAAAACGACGGCAAGGATTGCGCATTGATACCCTCGCCCGAGTCCGTAATTCCTCTGATCAGCCAACTATCCTTCCGTCGTTGCCTCCATAATAAACATTGTGTTTGCTGCCACAGAAATTCTCGAACAATTTTCTCTCAATCACGAAAATTTAGTTAAATTCTATCAATTCGACGCATTTCAACTTCAGGATTTTATGCATCTACGAAATGATTAATTTTGATTGTAAAACACATGTCGATAGCGAGTCATTGGGAAACAGGAGTTTACAGGTTATCTGGAAGATGGCAACAAGTTGTTACAAATAATAGAGATTATATCATTGAATAATATTAAACATATATTTATAATATGGTTCCTTTCTCAAGCAAAAACACAAGGTTGATTCGTCTAAAAATATACAGGTTTATTATTAATTACAAAATAAATAATTATTACATGTTTCCCACGTGTTGTACTAACCTAAAAATATAGAGATTCAACAATTAAATGCTTGTGCCTCCCTATATGATCTCAGCACAAGGTTTGTATAGCACTTGTGTGTGCTCGTAGATTTTTATAATTAAAGGTTTTTTTATTTGTTCGTTTACTCACGAATTATCAAAATCAATTATGCGTTTAACTGTCACTCTGTATGTCTATCTGTTTACTTTTCTAAACTATCTAGTCCCGCCCTCATCGACCTGTATACAAAGCTTACATATTTTTAAAGTGATCCAAATGTTTTCTTTAAAATACGACAGAACTTACTCTCGGAATGAAGAAACTGTTGTATCCTGTAATCGATACAGACAATTTTTATTTTCCATACAAATCTAC
This sequence comes from Lasioglossum zephyrum, assembly GCA_028455615.1. Classification (NCBI taxonomy): domain Eukaryota; kingdom Metazoa; phylum Arthropoda; class Insecta; order Hymenoptera; family Halictidae; genus Lasioglossum; species Lasioglossum zephyrum. The sequence goes on along the minus strand of CM052323.1, from coordinate 1,556,370 downwards.
AGTGTATGAAACACTGTGCACTATACTAGATGGTCAATACATCACTGCTCCTTTAACACATTCACACACGGACAGGTCGTCCGAGTTGCGAATGTATTCCGAGGTTTACGGGGTCACAGGTCGATCGCAGGTGGACTAATTGCTGTATCCAACTTTACCGCGTTTATTTTTGCAAGTCGAGAACAATTTCGCCACATTGCCGTGACGAAAGTGTCCGATGACGACACAACAGCGTCGTGACGTCTTTTCGACGCCTCCGTCATCGTGGCGGATTGAGATACGCCATTCGCGTGGTGTCTCAGGTCACTGCAGACTTTGAATGGAAATATTTACTTACGTAAGGACCCGGTTTCGTTGCGGCGCGTCCTCTGCTTCGATCGCCTTCTCTCTTCTCTTTCTCTCTCTTCTCTGTGGACTCTCTCCGCCCCGTGCACCTATCGGAGTTCGATTAACGTTCGATCTGCCAGTAGCCCTCGAATCTGTCCCATTTCGCCCGAATCGCTTTCCCGTGTCCCGCCGGATTTGTTAATGTCGTGTCCACTCGAACGACGAACAATTTTCCAGGATCTACGACTCGAGTGCCGAAATCTGTCGAGCGCCTCTTTGCTCGCGATCTGCTCCCTGTCTGCTATTCGCCGGAAATGTTCGTTCCTACTTTGCTAGATGATCCTGCTGTGTTGCCGAAACGCTCGAGAGATCGATAAATGAGCCAATCACAAACTAAACGAGTTTCCTCTTGTCTGCGATAGAAGTTACTCTATCGAGAAAATTATTTCAATATTATTTTCTACGATGATCAACAACATTGTTCCGGATAGCTCCATGTTGATCGACAATAGTAACCCGAGAAAATAAATCTACGACTATCAACCTGTCTATATATTTTATCGATAATCACTGTGTAACAATATCCAAAGCATCCAGCCGGGTGTTAGTATCAAAAGAACCTCTACAAATACCACAAAGTTTTATTTGAACACGAGAAGCGATCGATTAACTCGTTGAATGCCAACGCCCATAAAAGTCGTACAGAATTAAAACAACTTTTTTAATAACACGGAAATATATGCCTGATACGTAGACTGGAGAATTTTATGCGGAACAAAAAATGTATACATTCATCGGAAGATTCAGAAGACAAACAAACATTTCTTTCAATTATCTCAAAGTGCTTTACATTGTACGTACCCGTTTTTACGATAAACGTATAAAATCCGGAGTCTACTGATACAGCATAGAGATTATCGATCTCTCCCTTAGCGTTCTATTAACGATTATCAGAATCGGAGACATTATTTAATCACTGGTATAAATCACCAACTTATCCAGAGAACTTCGATCGAATGCAATTTCGCTGTTGTTAAGCGACGAGATAACATTTTTTTCGGCAAAATAGCAAACAATGTTTCAAGTATATAGTAGCAATTATCGATAAGAGTGAAACGATCCTGGTGGCCGGAGAAACGACGACGATTCCTCCACATTCGCGCCCAACGGGAGGCAAAGAGGCGCTTAGCGATTCCATAAATTTCGAAGGAGCTGTTCCAATTATCTCTCTCTCTCTCTCTCTCTCTCTCTCGCGATATCTCTCAAGACTGTATTCGCGGAAGTAAATCTCGCGAATACGCGATCGATGAGCGCGTTCAACAGGATCTTAGAAGTCGAACCAGATGCGAAACTCCCTTTTGCAGAACGGTTTTCTACGGTGCAACGGAAAATATATTAGGAACAACGAGCAACACACACGGTAGACTTGTAACGACCATACGAAGTAGTTCGACGTGGCGTACTAAATCACGGCTGATTTCTCGAACGAGCGTAGATTATGGTTCGCCGGTGCTCCATTTAGACGCGCGTATATCGCGTCCGCTTCTTCGTATCGTCGCACTCGCACGCTTCCTTTGTGTCGCGACGGTGCACGGCTATTAACCTGTTAACCGAATCATTTTTCGAGTATGGCGACGCCTCCGAGACACAGAACCAACGTGGATCCATAAGCGTTTGGATTCTGAAATTTCGTCCCTGACTCCTTTTCCGTGTCCGCAATGATTAACCATTCGTACTCGATGTTATTTTTATTTTAAAACCCAGATATTTTCATTTCTTCGTTTCCTAGAATTTGTGTGAATTCTACAAAATTCCAGAGCATCAAATTTGAAAATACGATTTGTATTTACCTCAGAAGTGCAAAGGCTACCAGCACTGAAAATAAGATTTTATTCGACTCCACTTTGTTAGCATTAAAATTACCGAGCAAGCGATTAGAATGTTTTAGCTGATAGAAATGACAAGGTTCTATTTATTTAGGTTCCTTGCGATATCTGCTTGGATAAAGATATTTATCGAATCATTTTCCATGTAAGCAACGTCATAATCTCAATAATTATATAATTAAAAATGTAAGACCGGTATATCCGACCGACAGTGGTAGGTTTAGTGTTAAAATTCGTTTACGAAAACTTCAAGGCGCTTAAATGTTTATTCTACAAGGGGTTAATCGCTTCCGTGTAGAACTTGTTCGTTCTTCCATGTCTCTTCTACGAACACAATGCCGCTTTTCTTAGGACACGTGCCATGCATTTTCTCTCTGCGCAGTATACACTATTCATTTTGAAATTCTTGGTTCACTGAAACATGATGTCATTCTTCCCGACATGCATCTGCAACGTACGCTTCTTTCTCGACATTTTCCATTCTACATAATCCATTCATTTTGCAATGCTTGGTCCACTGGGACACAATGGCTCTATTCTTGACATAGATTTTTGCTGTTTAGCAATCTAGAAATTTTTCTCTTTGCTGAACCGTGTTGCACTTTGGTTTGTATTGAATTTAACACGTATTGTGTTAAATTTACGTTTATTACGCGTGTTCAGTAAAGTCGCTTTAGCGTATTGTGTGTTAAACACTGCGAGCCACTTCTTAGCCTGTTCAATTCTCTGTATTTTTAGTCCCTCTCTTATAAAAGAGAGTATAAACTCTCTACTATTTTCCATATTAATTTTCACACGCTCTTGTACGTTCAGTGTCGTCTTCACAAGCTTCTTATGCAGCTGGGAAGATGCTGGAACATGATCTGATAAAGCGAGCGATTAATAGCTTCTCGAAGCGAGTCTGGCAAATGCGAATAATTTTCATTTTTCAGAATTAGCTAGCACTAGCTGGTTTGAAATAACAACAAGATTTAATCCATTGAAATTTCGTGCGATTTTTCTGACAATATTAACCCTCGTACGTTCTTCAGGGTGATAATTCACCCATACAATATTTTACATGCAGTATTTCTTTAAAATGTGCCCCTATAAATGAAACATAATGTGTTGATCTAACGTGTAAAATAAAAACGGGTGCATTGTTATCCTAGTCTCTTTTATGCAGCTATCTTTGAGGAGCGTACGAGTCAGTTCCAACGAAGGCATTTTCATTAAGCGCATGTAGAAAATGAATACAAATTCCTGCAATACTTTTGGTACAATAATTTTCAACATGAGAATCCAAGGGGTTAACCTTTCTCCGTATTACTTTCGGAAAGTTGAAGCCGAGCTGGGTGCAGTCCCCTCCAGCAGAATGTTTTATTTATTGTCTGGTTTCCTCGAGCAGTGCACTCGAACGAGACTCACATTCACAGAGGATAGAAGTGAACTCGGTTGACAAGTGGATAGACGACGAGCAAAAGGGAGCGGCGTTTTTTTCGCGGAATCGTGCAATAAACGACGGTCGAGTAGCCCCCAGTATTCGCGCGGAGGGAGTCCGCCATAATTATTCCCAGGAATCGGGTATTATAATTTTCGAGTGCTACGCTTCGCTGCATCGTCCTGTACATGGACAAAGTATCGAGGAAAAATTCGATTTCGAAAGACGGTCTGCGCACCGGGGAACACGAACGTCGACAGATTGTTTTAGTATTTCCAGACACGTGAAACGCGTTTCCGGTCGTGCCTCGACTCCTTTTGAAACCGGGGGGTGCCGAAAAATGCGAAGCAAAATTCTTGAGACGAGGAAATCAGCTCCGGAGAGAACACCTGGGGCACGCGTGCTCTTCCGCTAACGTGTCCGTCCATTACCGACTGCTTCTACTTGCTGTAAACATCGGCCCCCATCGTCCTACCGTGTTTCCCGTCTATTTTTTTATTATCCTTTTGCATCGAGTTATTGTTAAAAGTGGATAATACACGCCAAAGTTACTGGCCACCGTTGTATTTATTGTTGTCGGCGGAAACGAGCCAGTGTACATTGACCGCGAACCCGTACGAATAATATTCTCCGCTTCTGAAATTCGAATGCAGCAACTTCCACGTGTTAGTCGAAACAATGGGGTTTTCAGTCATTATTTCAACCCTTAGTACATTATGGGTCTGTTAAAATGATGTGTTCAAATTCTTTCCCCTAGACATTCTCGTCTATTTACCCAAATGATTGAAAGAAGAAATACATTTTTATTATGTTCAAGCAGTGAATAAAATTATTAATGTTCAACGAACCCTGTTCAATAAACGACTGCCTAACAAAACTCTCCTTTACGCACACTCGTTTCTTTATCACGTTTAATCTACTTCACAAAAATAATTGAAAGAAGAAATAAACTATCATTTTCAAGCAGTGAATAAAATTATTAATGTTCAACGAACCATGTCCAATAAACGAATGCCTAACAAAACGCTCCCTCACGCACACTCGTTTCTTTATCTCGTTTAGTCTACTTCACAAAAATAATTGTCAGAAGAAATACATTTTTATCATGTTCAAGCAGTGGATGGGATTATTAATGTTCTAACGAACCATATATTTAACAAAACATATGAGATGTTATGCAAACGATGTTCAATAAATTACTGCCTAACGAAACGCTTCCTTACGCACACTCATTTCTTTATCTCGTTTAATCAAATTTACTTCACATCACATCACATTATATCATTTTCACCACAGGTAAATTCAGTTCGTAAATTTTTCCTCTCACTCATTATGTTTCTTTCCGGTTCTCGCCACACATATTAATTGACTCGGAGAATTTTTATTCCGCATGAAAATCAAAGGGAAGAGTATTAATATCCTCGCGGAGCTGCCACTGATTTCAGCAGTCGAGTTCTGGGAATATTTTGCAAAATTGATTTCCGAATGGGAAAACCGTTTGGAAAATAGAGACGGAGAAGAGAGGGTCGTGGGTGGTGGTAGGATGGTATGTGGGAGGTGTACGAACGACAAAGAAGCACTAATTACGAAGCGAGCGGGGATGATGAGGCGGAATTGTCGCGTTCGGAGAAGCGAACGTCGTTCGTACGCGTCCCGAGCACGGCGCCGATTGTTTACGGGATCAATGTGGAATTATCGGCCGTACAGAAATGTGCTATTGAACGGCGAATACAGAGTCTGTTTCGAGGCATGCGAAATCGGACGGGCTATTATCGAGTATACATACCGTCGCGACACCGGCACGCGCACGGATAATTGGAATTGTCGGCTTGAAACGCGTTCGCGATTTCTGCTCGATCTTCGATCCGTGAACACCCTCTGTCGATCCATAGGGTTTCAATTAACCTCTTGACTGCGGAATTCAGTTTTAAATATCCTCTACAGAGTGCGGAATTAAAATCAAGCATCGACGAGTATACACGTCTAACGCAGGGCAAATGGTTCAATTATAAATATTACAAAAAATGAGGAAGAATTACATTTTTATTTGATAGAAAATTAATAATTCAGTCTTGAAAACTTTATTCTTATTGCATCTCAATAGAGATTAGGATTGACGCGTATACGGTACGACCTCGATTAACCGGTTCGATCGAAAGAAAAATAGTCCGGATAAATGAAGACTCAAGGAAATAATTACAATGTACATTATATTCGAAAATAAATTGGTTATTTTTTAGAATTTATATCCTTTTATAATATAATCATATTAAACGTATATTTTTTTACATTCGGGATCCGGTTAATCGGGGTCTTACTGTACACGTTGAACGCAGTTAACTGGTTAAAACGTACATTTCTCGTCCTATTTTAATACGAAATCGATTGTGAACTATTGGGCTGACCAAATGTATTTGAAATCGTGTCGTTATTTCGCGGATAGTATTCGAGCTACGAAGAGTCGGGCTGTTTTCTTGTTCGGTGTACGGTTGAGGCGAAAACAATAAAAAAAACAGTGAACGTGATGTTTGAAATATATATGTACATATGGTGGACTGGAAGCGAGCGTTTATGGAAAAGGACACAGAGGGTTCCAAACATGGTACGCTCTTCAGAAGTCGATTGTTGTCACTCGATCCAAAGAGTGGCCCATTATTCGGATACGATGGCGTCGCCTTGACACGCGTCGATACAATAACTCGATACAGTCGATAGCCAGCTGGTTACGTAAGCGGTGACGCTTCGACTCCTCGATACGAGGGCCTATCGACGACGACGCGTATTTTGATACGGGGAATTCTTTCGCGGCTAGTCAACACCGGAGAATCGAATTCGCGTGTCGTAGGACGAGAGGCGTCACCGATTTCCACTGGACAACCGACGCTATTGAATAATCGTGCGGCCGCCGGACGAATCGCTGGATAATAGGACGAAATGACGCTCGTTAGAACAATTTAACCACCAGGAAATGAAATTACGCCGGTTTGCATACCGGGAAAAAAGTTTACCGCTCCTCGACGCCGGATATTCGCGGTTTTCTTCGGACTTTCGCGACACCGGACTCGCGAATTCTCCTCGAACCATTTGCGAATCTTGGCTGTGCGTCTTCTGCATCGTTTTGTGGTAAGAACTTAGTTTCGAATACATACATCTTGTTGAATCATTACTGTTCTCTTTTCGATTATTCCAGCTTTCCTTTTTTTCAAGTTAGTATTCTTGATAGTTCACAATGAAGTAAACGTTATGTGCTTGCTGATCTTTCGCACTGGGTCGCTTAAGTGTTACAGAATTTTTTTTAGATCTTTCGAAAGCCTGGGAGGGTTGAAAATCGACTGAAAAGAGAACATTTCTCCGTGATGTAAAAAGTAGGTCTCCTAGAGTAACAGTTATTATCGAATAGTGTGTCAGTGAGGTAAAATATCGAACGTTGCAACAGCATGAGAGCATACATCTTTCTTCGATTTGATACACCCTTTCCTGAACGCTCATAATTTCGAGCCAGTCGTGTTGAACTATGATTATGGCACCTTATGGGAATAGAATGGCGATTTCGAAAGGCGAAGGAATTTCTGAACCGAAACCCTTTCAGCGGATAGGTTGTAATTATCGAGATGAGGTGACCAAAACTGGAATCGAAACTTCAGGGAATGATTGAATCGGAGAATAGTATATCCCGCGTGTATCGAGTGTGTTAATAGCATGTTTTCTGGAGGCAGGACAACGCGATTACCTCGGAAATGCCGGAGTACCGTATCGGTGTTGTAAAAGTGAAAACGTGATCGAGGAAGGACGTAATAGTAACAACTTCTTGACACTTTCCCCGAGCATGAAAGAATGCTCGAAGAAATAACTGTTGGAATTGCATGATTCGAGGACGGGGAGGTTAGGAAAACGATAACGTCGCTAACCAATTCTTTTTCTAGGAATAATCGGAGTACCTTTTCCCTTTTATTCTGCCTTTTGGACTAGAGTTATTTAAGACCACTTTTAATCATTCGTTCGCCAAGTGTAATTACATTTTACAACTGTCAGGGTGTGTAGTTACGAAGTGGCAGTTCCTATCGAAATCACACTGCAAAAATGTAAGCGTGCTCGGTTCACAGGAATCTTTTAATGAATTACTTTTTTAATGAAAGTGGTACTTCAAAGTCGCTTCTGTACATAAAAGGTTAACTGTACCTATTGGTTTCTCAACCCTCTGTGGATGCTGCGAGAATATAGCCGACATCAAAGTTTCGCTCTGCATCAACTTCCTTTTTTCAAGTTTTCAATAAAGTACAATGTTTCTGCCGTGTGCGTTTTGTAAACCATTCTAATAAATAATAATGAATTACTTGTAACAAGGACCCGCAGTATCCGTTCGTTCGCCAGTCCACTTATTTATTAATGCTAACATGAAAACTAATCATTTCTTCCGACTTAGAATAATTCCATTGCATATGACTTCTTTCATTTCATGGACACGAATCTACAGATTTTATGCATTTATGAGAAGAATGAGCCGGTGTAATTTCAAACATTGACAAGATTACAAGAATGTTAGAGTATCGACACATTTCTTACAATTTAATAAATCTATTAAAAAGGAGTATCAAATTCGGCAGAATTTAGTACAATTTTTATTTATTCTCGACCGAAAAATGTTATTACCAATGAATATAGGATTTTATTTGGTACCACTTTCTTAAAACTTTGTCTACAAAAATTGTAAATTGCATAAACATCTTTATCGAATAATGTTCTTAATAAATATTTTCTTATATCAATCGTAGAGTTGTTAATAACATATATATTAATGCTATCGGCGCACTGGTTCGATCAATTGTTATTTAAAAAACATTTTCGACTTTACCACATTAATTTCAACGTTTCGATCTTACTTTAAATCATTTTCAAGAAATGTTACTAATATCGTGAATGAAGTTATTAACCTAAGGGTTATTACTTGCAACGCTTTATAGTTTTCTAGAAAACTCGTAGGAGCTCGCTCGAGGCCAAAAAATGATGGCGTAGCGTTGCGAAACGAAGCGCCGTGCGACGCGCCGAGAAAGAGCTCGCATAGTTTTGCAAAAGGCGGCGTGGTTCGTTCTAAATTCTAACAGTCTAACTAAAGTGTCGTTTATCGTGCAGGTGCGTGAGGGGACACCGGTTACCGCGGCGAAGGCGCACGGTAATCGCGTTTAGAAAACGTATTCTAGACGAACAATTGGGTTACGGAGAACGAGCGACGAACATTCGCGCTGCGATGGCTGGGCATGTGGCAATGTTTTGGTCGGCATCGATCGGCTACCCCTTACACTGCGGCGTAGTATCGTACACCCTTGCCTTCCCCGTACCCTCACGCCTTCCCCCACCGCTCACATAATCCACCCACGCCCTGGTTCACTCAACCACCCTTATACCGTGGCTCTCAGCCGAGTCTGACGCCACCAATACTTCCCTTAGAATCCTTTCTGTCCTCTCCATCACCATTTCCCACAATCTGTAATCTATAATCCCTCTGCATCATCTTACGCTATTTTGTGCAACATTCGTACATTTCCTTTCCTGATTCATTTTGCTCATCCCGTGAACTATCATTTTCTCCAGGAAATGCAACATGCTAAACAAACAAAGCATAATTTCTATACTTCAACCCCCGTAGTAACATTCTCTTCGCATTTACAGTGATTAAAACGTCTTCATTCCCAAAAATGTCGTGGAAGACAAAAAAAATCTATATTTTTGTCAGGGCTACATTTATTTTAATGCTTAAACATATGAATTTTACGAGCATTCATGAGAGAATCGAGTAGGTGTAATTTGAAATAGTAAGAACATTAGAAGACTCGCAAAATACAGTTACATTATTGTCAACCTATTGAACATATTAACAAAAAAAATCAATTTCTATATCACTTCGGTTCGTTGCAGTTTAGATACAACATTTTTACGTTGCATCAAGATCCGCTGCCTATCGATGACAAACGAATGAAATTTTATTTCATCGAAAAAGAAAGCAGTGACATTTATCGTTAGACTTTGTTAAAATCGTCATACGAGTCTGACTCGTGAAAATAGACAAACACCGTGGCAAGCCATCGTGCAAAATTCAAGATGAAACGAATTGAGAAAAAGGTAAATTAGCGGAGAAGCAGGCGCATTATGGGACGATGGAAATCGAATTTACGAGATCCTGGCTAGATGCACCGCGTAGTGGCTGTGTAACGACAGAAACACGACCTCGTTATCCTCGGGAGGATGATTTCTCGCGGTGGCTCGTCTCCACAGAATATTCATTGTAAACCGTGGCGTTTCGAAATAACGCGAACCAGAAGAAACGGCGACGTCAGGCACGTCGTAGTCGAATTCGATTATGGTAGGGCAGCGTCGTCGCCGTCGGTGGTGGTTACAAGAGAATCTATCGGCTCGTTCCGCGAACAACGACGTTCCCTCAGCCTCGCTTACATAAATGAACAGCGTCTCGATTATGTGTGTGTGTGTGCGCGTGTCGCGAGGCCTGTTCGTGAATTCTGAAAACGCGCGTCGAGGCTCTCTCGATTCAGCACCGGCGGAACACGCTACGTCGCGTCGCGAGGAATAGGGTAATCGGTTTCTCTCTCTTATTACGGTACGACCGGTATAATTAAGTGGCCATTTTCCAGATTAACCATCCGCGGACCCGCGAGGAGAGACATGACCGACGCGCGAAAGATCACCGGCCCCGATATCTTGCTTCCACGATCTGCAACGAACGATAACTGCGACGTCGATACGCTTATGAATACATTTTCCCCGTTATTTCTTACTCCCCGCTAAATATAATTAGCAATGATACTTTTTCACGTCTTACGCCCACTTTTCCCCTCGAACGAAACATGTCTGTACGTCGGAAATTATCGAACGACACGAATATAAACAGCTGGCGTTTACGAGCCTGTACTTCGGGACACGGCGGTCTCGATTTTTCAAATTACCCTGGCGTTATTTACACAGCTGGACCCGACCACCAGGACGAAAAAGGATTTATCAATGACGCAGTATGTTTTTTCGTAGACCAAGATTCCGTCGAATTTATTGGGTCGTTACACCGTTTAATCGATCGAGTTGTTTATCGAGGATACGTGCCGCGTTGCGTGGTATTCGAAATTTGTCGACGAGAATTACGTTGGGATCGAGTTCATTTATCCTCGGGAACCACTCGCGCCGGTGCATGAACGTTTTACAGCTTATTTTTTCGAGGAACGTGAGTCGTCCTCTGCGTTTCGGAACTGCAGAGAAACGAACTCGGCAACAGCCTCGGTAAACATTGCGTGGCAGCTTGATTATTTGGTTAAAGAAAGATACTGTTCTCCGGTGAATTGTGGAGGAAATTTTTTCCCACGACTGAATCAACGAAATGATCGTCCCAGCAAGAAAATAGTATACAAACTGTAGAAACGACAGGATCAAGAAGAAGAGAATAGCCAGTGATTGAATCAAAAGTGATCCAATCAGATTCTCAAAATACAAATGTCGCCTGATCAGTGCGCGAGGCTTCAATGGTCGCAATCATCGTGCAGTTATGAAAAAAAAAGAAAATCTGCTTTTCCAAGAGTCAAGATGAGTTTCTATTCAGTTTGTACGAATCTGGAATAAAGATATGATTGAACAGTGATCTACATGGGCGCGGATTCGATTCCATAGGGACATGATTATTAAACGTAACAGCATTGGCGGCTAATAGACAGGTCTTGACGGCATGCAACATATCGGAACAGTATGCATAGACACGTTCCGAATGGAACAAGTCCGATTAGAGAGCGACTAGATCTAGCCGTTGCACAAATTCCGACCGAGTTCCGTGTCGCGATCATCGTTCCCTCGATCATGGTTTCCACGGACGGTTAGGATATCTCGTTTTCGGCCGAGCGATCCGTATAATTATGTTAAAAGCGGTCGCTTATCGTGGCCGGACAGTCCCCCGACCAATCGGAATTTGCATTACAGTCGGTTTCGCGACCGAATAAACTGCAATTAATTTATAAGTATGTGTCTGACCGCTGGATTGGTTGAAACGCGTTACAGAACGTTGCACAGTGTTGCAGAGCATTGCAGAACGTTGCACCGCGACAGCAGACGATGACGTTCGAATTCTTCCCGCGACGGAGCTCTGCTGTCGGGCCAGAGCCCGAACATCCTCGAAAATCACCGAAACACGTCGGAGACTGCCGACTAACGCCGAGACACCACGAACAGGTTCCTGACTCCGACTTCTCACGGGTCCAGTGGTTCTCATGTGACCGCTGAACCTTTCGGCGAGACCAAGCGTTTCTCCTCGTTCCCTGAAACTGCTGTTGTAATTCAGGAGAATCGTTGTGGTGGACGGAATCTAATCGTAGTGTAATCAATCATTATAGATCTTGTTTATCTTGTTCGGAGATCTTGTTTATAGATTGAGTCGGGTCGGGAACACAAATTTCTGTTCGGGATCGGAATGGGTACACGAAAAAGTAGGGATTCTCGGAATAATTTATTCTTTGTATATTTGTAAATATATTACATATTTCATTATTGTGGAAAATTCTTTTCAGCGAAAGAATGTTGTCCATCGCGAATTCTTTTCAAAAGTATCGCGTTCTCGCACACGCCTAGTAGATGCATTTAGAGGAGTCGATTTTCCAGTCGATTTTTTCGAATTTAGAGTGGAAAGACAAATACAGACAGTACTGATATGAGTCTAAGAACAATTGTTGTTGTAGTAATTGTCTGAGTATGCTGTGGACATAGAATGGCTCTGGTTGTACAGAAAGTCCTGTCTTTTTTTTCAAATTCGTCTCTGACATCCATTGATTCAGACATCGAAAATAATAAGCTTGCAAACCACCCTTGCAAGTTGTTCTTCATGGCAAAATAAACATGATTACTTATGTTTTTTCCGACAATCCTTTCATTACGTATGCAGCAAGTGAATACAAAGTTAGAAAAATAGGATCGACGGTGATCAAGCAACCCGGTGATTACTTCATTCAGTAATGGACAAGTTTGCCGGATCAGGGAAGCAGACGGCTCGAGTTTCCTCGAGCAACTTCCGTGTAATCTCTGACGCGACGCGACTCGAAGCGAAGAAAGGCACCTGGAGAGCGCACGAAACACCGGGAATAGAAAAAGAAGAGGCGAAACAGTGGCGGAGGTGGTGGAAGGAAATTCTTGGTCGTGGCCCGTCAAAGGATCGATAGTTCCGACATCGTTTCCCGGCGCGGCACGGGGAAAACGTAACGAGGTCGAGTAATTTTCGATAGCGTCGCGTTTCACCGTGACCCGGTGTGCTCGCCGTTGCGGCTCGCCGGGCTGTGTCGAAATTTCCAGTCTTGCGAACGCTCGAAAACGCTCGCACGTTGTCGGTAATCGCGCGAGCACGCTCCGATCCGCAGTCGAAGATTTCGTCCAGCGTACCCTTTAAATAAAAAAATCATATTGTTTAAACGAACTGAGCTAGATGAATAAATCAACTTGCAAATTGTAGAGTGAAGTTCGAACTTTTCAGTCAAAAATACTACACATAATAAGTAGGTAAAAAAAAGTGTTGTATTGTTAAGGACATGTTGATGATAACCGCAATCCTCAGTCGAAGATTTTGTTCAGTCTACTCTTCTTAATTAAGTTAGAGGTATACATCAAACAGGTTCAAACATTTCGGGAAAAAGTACAACATATAAAAAGTCGATAAAAATGTAGAGTGAAGTTTGAACTTTTTAGGGACTATATTGTTAATTATATTGTTAAGGACAGAAATAATTGTCTGGGTAGCAATTGACGCATACAATATTCTTGGAATAAATTAATTGGGGTGGTTCGATCGAAAGCCAGCTGACAACTCAGGCAAAATTGTAATTTGGCTGAAAGTTTTCCGGGTCAAGAGGATTTCGAATTTCGCAATTGGTGAGTCGAGTGACGAATGTTGATTTTGCCGGAGCTTTTGGGAAAGCCTCCCTTTTCGAAAATATCAATTCACACGACGACGCTGAGACTCGGCGATATAATTGGACGAGCTCTCTCTCTCTGTTTCTCTCTTTTTTTCTCTTTCTCGGTCAGAGGAATTCGTAGTTCTGTGTGTTGGGTAGCCGTACACAACCGCGGGGCGCTTGTAATTTTGTTTGCACAATGATAGAGAGGCATCGGCTGTGTTTGTCGCCACTCGAGACTGGCATTATATCTCATTACGCTGGCCTTTATCGCCCGCGGCACCGCGGCTTTCAAAACAACACCGGAGAGTCGTAACCAGTCGTAATAAAAACCGGGGAAAAGAGGAAATGTCCGCGTAATCGTGTCAGCGACGTCAAATCTCACCGGAAACGACGATAACCGAGCTTCGTTCTAAAGTCGGGCGAAAACTGTAACAGCTCGAGAGTGAATCGAATAGCAAAACACCATTCGATGAACTACGAACGTTCCACTGAGTGACTCTCGATGGACTCTGCTCTGCGTGATTCAGCTCGATTGAATTTGTTTGAAAAAATCCTCTATGGACGAATTTATACAGGTCTAAATACTGGCTTCGTACTAAATTTGTTGTGATCTCATGTATTTCTGACAAAAATTTATAGATGTAACATAAAACGGTAAATACAAGAACTTAGAAATACTGCTATATTGTTTTCGACCAATTACATCCACATTTCAAGAGAGAAAATGAATCTCAATTTTACTCTAGTTTGTTGTAATTTAGGCAGAACGTTTTAGAGAATAAAGGAACAATACAAGTATTGTATATCATATTGAAAATGAATAGCTTGCTGGGGTAGTTTAGAAGATCGTTGTATTAACCACTTGGCTACATTTACTTTCATGCTTAAATATTGATTACAAACGAACCAACTTTAACTTCGTTTAAAAAGAAAGGAGTAACTTTGTAGACTTTGTTTAAAATCATCATCACACGATTGCGGCTTGTTCAACCACGGCAAGGGGTGAAATGTTCATTTATTCGTGAGCAACCCTAAAAGTGAGAACAGCTGCACCTTCATCGTGACATATGAAATTTTGACGTTACAAGATCCGCAGTCAGATTACGGTGTCTGCGTTAGTTATACGGTGACATATCTGCGGTTTCTCTTTCTCAGGACGTCTCAGACGGCGCCGAACCTTTACATTGTACAGATTGCGATAATTACCGTGTCGCTTCTCGACCTCTTACCTTTTAATTCTCATTGCATTAACCTCTTGATCAGTACCGATGAGTCAACTTGTCCCCTGAATTTATCTATGTCGGAGACGACGGTAAAACGTTCATCGTAATTGATACATACATTCGGGGTGCATGCGAACGTTTAAACTGGTCCAGGCTACACTGATTAGTTACCAATTGTACTCGTATTGACTCTGATAATCGAAAACTCGGTACACATCACGGAAACTATTTTTCTATCCGATGGAATTTCTATGGGAAACATCTTGAAGTTTAACCCTGCGCCACGTGTCCACAGTACATCGGCGTTATCCATGAAATGCGGCCGATACGGTTTCTCTGTTTCTCACACACGGCCACGCATGTACAGACTGTGTGGAACTTCGAAATCTCTCGGATGTGACCTAGAAAGGGGACAGGGAGCGAAAAAGTCGCCTTTTGCGGCGCGTAACTCGGACTCGTCGTCTCTATGCAAATTTATTCCGAGAAGCGGTGGGAAAAAAATAGAACAGAACAAAGAAGACGGAAAGAGAGCTCTCGCAGAGGCAAAAATCACGATCGCAACGAAAGAGGCGAAGGAAAAGTACCTCTCGATCGCGAGATCACCGAAGCCGAGTTTACGTTCCCTCGCGATCACGGGACTCTCGATGTGGAGCGAAAAATCCGCGGGAAGGGAGAAAGCGGCTCTCGGAGCTGAGCTCGAGCAGAGCGCTTCTTCGGCTCTAGGAATTGACCAACCGGGGCAAATGGAAGCCGAGGAACGCTCCAAGATAGAACGCGTGATGTGCGCGAATGCAGGCCGCGAGAGGATCGAGACTGACAAAAAGAAACACGCTTCCAGGCTACGGACACGCGACACAAACGACAACGAACCGCATCGTCGTCGACGACGATTGCGTGCGAGTAGCTTTAGACCAGATACTTATGAAAATATTCACGCGATCCTGAAACACCAATTTCCTGCACAGAAAGAATGTCTGTCGTAATTAATAGCGCATCAACCAGATCCACGCTTCTGAAGTTCCTTTTGTGAAAATCGAGTAACCGTTCTTCGATGAAGCTGGAAGAACCGCAATATGATCCGTATTCTGATCCAGAATATACCCTAGTAGCTCAAAATATTGTATACACATTCATATAATATTAAAAAGATATTCAATCTTTTTTTAATATTTAAATATACATACAATAATTATTTTATATTAAGTAACAAATATATTTTTTAAATATGCAGGAAATATCTATTTCATGTTACGAGAAAAATACCTTTTTCTAAATACAAAATGAATCTTTATTTAATATTAGAAATAGAATATTTTTTCCTAATGTACAGATAATGATTGTTCTTGTACATTGTACGTGTATATAATATTTCGATCCAATATTTTTCTCATATCAAAAAATGTGGCTTAAAAAATATTGTTCCAATATTTGAAAAAAATATCCATTTAATATTTTTGTGCTACTAGGGTAAAATTTCGACGGTCTCGCTTCGCTATGAATCTCCCTTTTCCTTCGGAGAATGATTACTAGTGCAACAAACTGAAGTGAAACAGAAACTTCTTATCTTTCCTTGGCCTCGAAGCAATTTTAACTTCGAAATCAAGACATATCTTTCAACCTAGAAGAAATGTGTGAAGTCGACCTTGTTTTCTCGTACGACATTCGGATTGTCAGTAATTTCTAGAATACAGAAACTGTTTCAACTTGTTTCAAACTGTTGACCGTCGTCTCAGAGTCGCTATTCGAGTGCAAAGGGCTAATAAGTCGAAAATGATACAAGATTATTTTCTAAATTCTTAATAAATTCTACTAATTTTTCTTATAATTGCATAAGATTCGCTGTCTAATGATTAACTGCGAGGTAGATTGCTTTGGGGTTGGGATCAGCGGTGGAAATTTCGAGAGGGAATCGTACGGTTTGGGAGAGCGAGTCGTGACAGTGGCGGTAGCCGGTCAGGAATGCGTGAATGCACTTCTTGTGTAGTGTATCGTGCATTTAGTAGCGCATCGTGTCGCGATCCTGGGCGCCGATTGGCCGAGCGTTGGGCTTGGAAGATCGAGTCCGAAGAAGACGAAGGAGACGACGAAGAGGAAGAAGAGATAAGAGAGCGTCGGGGAAAGAGAGTATCGGCTATTCTCTCCCATTCAGCTCGCTTCTCGTGTTCGCCACGGCTGAATAGCCGCCGCAGACCCTGAACAGTTGCGTGAGAAAATTACGCTATAGAGGCTAACGCGGTCTAACGAAAGAAAGAGCGCCGTCGATCGCTAATCATTTCGTCCATCTCTCTCTTTCTGTTCGTCGTGGGCGTTCCATTCCATTCTTTGATTCTTCTCCGCGGGTGCCAGTCTCGAGGAACCACGAATACATCCCCTATCCTCCTCTCGATCCAACGCGTGTTTCCGGCGCGGCGCGTTCAACCGATACCCTCCGCGGGAATTCTATTTTTATAGCCAGCTCACCGCGAAATCCATCTTCCTAAATGTTTTACAAGCAATTTCGAGATACAGCCGCTTGAACTTTAACCTTTGCACTGTTGCTCGCCGGATACGGTCGCGTACCCTGAATCCAGAGATGATTTGAAGCGTCGAAGAACGAGAAACCGCCGCCGTTCAGCTACGGAATTTATTCGGGAGAAAGTCTGCCGGCGAATGAACCGAAGATCCGAGCCGAACAAAAGTGGGATGCTTGTAAACATCCTCTAATAACTTCGGAATGCTCGTGGAAGATTCCGAAGAAGCACTAGGTGTACCGAAAGTTAGTGTAGCGTAGACGCAGCTGGCTTTGTTGTATGTTATTAATGTAGTTGTCCATGAGATAACTTAGGTCATCCGTATATAGCGGTACCGAGCGAGATGGGTGGGTGACCGCAGATCTTTCCGAGGAATTCAAATTCCGTGGTAAATTTTTTTAGGGTCTAGGTGAAGGGCTGTCCAATGCAGACAGTGGTGTAAATAGTGGTGTAAATATAAGCAGTGTCGCAATGAATAATTTCGGATTTCAAAAGGCCAACAGTTCCGAAGGGTCTCAAGGTCTCGAGAATACAAAGGACAATAATTCGAAGGATCTCACAAATTCTCCAATTCCATTAGGAATGTAAAGGTCGTGAAGGTTATTCTGAAGGTCATGTCGAAAGATATTGCAAAATGCGACAAAGAATACAATTTAAAAAATACAAAGAAACTTGTATCAAGAAAAAATCTATGACACAAAGGTAGGAAGTACCAATGAACAAGTTGTTACGTATCGGTGTCCTTGTCCGGCATTAAACGGAATTCCAGATTCCACCGAAGAGCCATCTAATTGTCACGGTGACGCGAGGATTAAAAGAGACCTCGGTCCGAGAATCATCTGCGTGGGCGATCGCGATGCGTAAGACGTTGTTTATATCCGCGTAGGTCGATGACAGCGTGTTAAAAATAGTGACGGGCGTGCACGACGTCCGAAAGAATCGTAGGAATATATATCTCGATGTATCGCGTTCTTCCAGTCCGCGGTAGATTGTTTTTGTCAGCGTAATGCAACCGCGTGAATGTTCTTTTACGTTTTCTCGATGCGCGCGGGGATCGCGATTCATCCTGTCGCGTGACACCGGAATATTACCGGCGACCGTATTCGGGCCCCGAGTATTTCTCGCAACGATTACGCCGACGATTCCCCGTGCTTTGTTCATGCTCCGAACCGTAAATTATGGTAAGAGTCTCGTGTAACAATTATATTCGAATCGACTGAACGCGATTCTATTTTCCTGATAAATCGCGTTTCGCTGTGGGAAAACAGCACGAAAACGATTCGGTCTCGCTCGAATAGCGCGCACCGGGTTTCTATTTTCCGTTCCGAGGTGTATCGTGCATGATAATAAGCGTCGTGAAATACCGGCCGCCAGATAAATTGCGGTCGATAAGAGGCCGGGGCTAGGAAAAGAATAGAAATTAATTAGTAAATGAATTAACCGAATAGACCGCGGTAATATGAATGGAAAGATAAGTGCTAGGGCGAGGTTCGCTGTCACTGACCCTAACAGAGATACTACCAGATAACGCTCTATCTCTGACAATGAATTAGAAAAGTCCACGTGAAAGAAACGAGCGAGCGACAACAGTAACGATGAGGCAATCCATGCTTGTCAGGCGATAGACACATTTTCTGACTGATACTTTGTTCGGTCAGTGTTTTCGGAGTTGACCTTCATCCGTCCCTTATTTCAACGAACTGAATCTGTCACTCGGTGTCAAATTCACGCAGTGATACAAGCTAAATTAAATAACGAGGTAAACAGTTATTTTTCGATATTTTTTTATTCAAATCGATGAGTTGCCATTTACATCTTAGGTTCTTAGGTTATGTGTCACACTGGAAAAAATAAAAGTGACGAATCTTTGCGAAAAATTTACCGGCAAATAACAGACCGGTATAACTTATTTCGAGAAGACTGTGTGAAATTGACACGACGAACGGATATTATAGATCTGAAATATTGATCTAAAATGCATCCCGGTGCAATAAAATCGCGGATCGAGGAGTCAGAGCAAATGACAGGAAATGTAATAGCGATTCGGGTCGGGAGGCCGCAGGCTGACGACCAAAAAGCAGAGCAGCCGAGCTTTCGGTCGACGGGAGGCCGGCATGAACGATCCAAACCGAGTCGCCCAGTCATCCGAAAGGAATTGGAGCGTCGCTAGAGCTCGATGATTCGCTCACGGTTCACGGGAATCGTTTTCACAGCCCGATCTCTGACTGTTGCGTTTTCAATGCGTGACAGGTGATACGCGAAAGTGCAACAAGAACGGAAGCGGAGAGACGGACAGACAGAAAGAGAGAGAGAGAGAGAGAGAGAGAGAGAGAGAGAGTGAGGTACATGTAGACTTCAAGCTGTTAGACTAGAGAGAGAGTGAGAGAGAAAGAGAGAGAGAAACGGACGGACTCTGTCGGTGTCGACGGACCGGCAAACGCGAGTACAAACACTTCATAGCAGAACGTAGCCGCCGGCCGCGTGGTGAATGAAGCCTGTGGCCTGCTGCCTCCCTCTTTCAGCCTGTTAATCCTCTGTACCCCTCTACCGAGACGCTACGCTATCCCCTCCACTTCTACCTCGATCCTCCCCCTTCACCACCCCTCCGTCACCGTATCCATCTTCCTCGTTCACCGTTTCGCTCGATGGATGCACTTACCCGTGCACGCACGTTGCACCGCCAACCTGCGCGTGTCGAATCGTTTTCTTTCGAAGCACCCTGCTTCCACCCCCCTCTGCGACACATCCCCTCGGATTCTTTGCCTCTTTCACAATCTACCACTGTCATCTCGATAGTCTTGGCGTTTGTTAGTTCGTTTAAAAAAAGAGAAA